>CM051458.1:76584956-76653981 GCA_028274465.1 Plantago ovata
TTACTGTAAAAGCACTTATTGTATCAAAGACTTCCGCTCTCTGATTTTAAGTATCAGCAAACCTAGTTACTGTGAAGTAACTTGCGCTTGCTGAGAAAGTTAAGTATCAGCAAACTCATTACTGTAAAGTAATAAGTACTTGCTGAGAAAGTTTTTAAACGACGAAAGTTTGAAAAGACTATTCACCCCCCCTCTAGTCTTTTCTTGTTGTTTAAAGGGACCAACAGTTTCCCTATACATGAATGTGTACATTAATACATTAACAATAAAGTGTATTTGTCCTTTAGAATTTCCAACACCAACTATAAAAAGTTACCTAATTTTAACATATTCTCACACAAATATGAAAAACCCTAACAAATTCAGGTTTGAAGATACACCCTCACCTCCCACCCCCACCTTCTCCCCCACCACAAGTTGATCCCGAGATATTGGCTGAAATGGAGGAAGCTCTCCAAGAGGCGTTTCCTCCAACTCCTCCCAAATCTCCTACTCTTCCCCCTTGTGAGCACAAGGAGGTTGAGTACTTCGAAGACCAAGGAGTCTTCTGCAAGCTATGTCAACAACAGCTTGTGGAAGCAAAAGATGTCATCGACTGGTCGCTCCTAAATGAGGAGTCAAGCTCCGAGAGCGAGGGGATGAAGAGTGACTAGAATTAGCTATTGAAAATTATATGTAACATATATTATTAATAAAAATTCAACTTTTTATATTTTCTATCTTTCTAATCTTTGTTCATTGCAGTCACTTTTTTTTTTCTTTTGCTTATTGAGTTAACTATTAAGCATTTCCAGAATTGAGTTAAATTAAGAATTGATTTACATTAAGCATTAACCATTTCTACAATGGTTTTCAACTATGTAAAAAAAAATAAAAAATTAGGCAGTGCAGTAGATGAAATGGAGAGGAAAAGAAATAAACCTAAACCCTAACAATTAACAAGTTTCTAAATTAACAAATTCAATCAAGAAATCCTAAACCCTAAATTAAAATTAATATACCCTAAATTAAAATTAATAAACTGACAGTTAGTCCTAACCTTTTAAATGGGGAAGAGAGGGAGAAAGTAAGCGGTGGCGGTGGCGGAGGCGGTGGAGGTGTCTTGCTCCTCATACCCTAGCCTCCAATAAACATAGACCAAATTCAATCAAAATCACTATCAAAATGAAAAATACCCAAAATTTAGGGTTTATGTTAATTACCTCAAACTGTTGAAAAAACCTCCAAATTGATTAGGGATCGATCTCCTTGTTGGATAGGCTTCGATTTGATCTAAAATTTGTTTGAATTGGTTGAGTTTGGAGATGGATCGAACGAAAAAAAAGAAGTAGAAACGAAGAACTCAAGAATGGAGAAACAGAGAAATGAGGAATAAGAAAGGTCGGTCGTTTGTATATCCCGACGTAGCAACAGATGAACTCATCCGTCGCTATATATTCATTTATTTACTTATTTTCTTTTCTCCTTCATAAAAAATAGCCTGGTCAACATATTTATTCGTCGCTTTATAGAACGCGAACTGGATGTTTCGTGACACGAACTGAGCTTAGAGCGCGGTTCGTGCCCATCCGTCGCTAGAAGTAGCGATCCGTCGCTATGTAGCGACTGATGCTATCCGTTCCTAATGCTCCGTCGCTAAAAGACTGTTTTCTTGTAGTGCAACTTCCATATTTTTTCTTCACCAGCAAAACTAGACTTGAATAAGGGTTGTGGCTTGGTTGAATTATACCCATTTCTAGCATTTCCTGTACCAACTTCTCTACTTCTTGTCGTTGTAAATATGGATACATGTAAGCATTTCGCTTGAAAGGTTCAACCCAAGGCTTGAGCTTAATATCATGGCTACATTCCCTCATACGTGGAAGAGAACTTGGAACTTGAAATACTTGATCATACTTATGCAATAAAGGTTCTAGTTGATTGCTTCCCGACTGCTGTATGACTTCACCAGTAGTACTCACCATACAGAAGCAACTGAACACCACCTTATGCTTCTTCTTAAACAGCTTTGACAACTTATTTCCAGTCATTAACTTCACTGAAATCTCAGATGGAACTCCTGGAACTAGTACCTTCTTCCCCAAGTGATCAAATGTTATTGAATGCTTATCATAATCCAAGACTACTGGTCCCAATTTTCTCATTAAATCGACACCCAGTATCATGTCATAACCTCCCAATGGTAACACCCGTACACTGGCTAAGAAAGTATGTCCTGCCATTTCCCATTCAAGCTTTTGGGCATTTGGCATTGCATTCAATCTGGCCACCACCGGCTAATGTGACTAATAGTGGATTAGTAATCTCTACTTCACACTTCAATCTGTGTACAACATTAGGATCAATGAAACTATGTGTGCTTCCAGAGTCCACCAAAATAATCAACTCATTGTTCTTCACTTTACCAGCCAACTTAATAGTATCCTTGGGCACCTGACCTTTGAGAGCATGCAATGACACTCCAAAGTCACTAACATCATCATCCTCTCCAGTCAATACATGCTGACTACTCTCAGGCTCATCATCTACTATGATCACAAATAATTTTTGCATTTATGACCAAAGGTATAGGGCTCATCACAGTTGAAACAGAGGCCCTTGCTTGTTCTCACATCCAATTCCTCCTTACTAAGTTTTCTAACTGGCAAAGCTTTCTCACTCTCAACAAACACAGGTTTACTGCTAGATCCTCTACTCTCCTTAGACCATATAGTACTTCCCTTGTTGACTCCTTTAGCAGCTTTCTACAATGAATCCAATAGCACCTCTTGCTTCCTTGCTATCAGAAAAGCTTGCTCAAGTGAAATCGGAGCCATCATTTCTACCATGTGTCTAATCTCATCTCTCAAACCACTGAAAAAACTCCTGAGAAAATAGAAATCGTCCAAATGCGGATCTCTTTGCAGCATAAATGATCTAAGTACTGAGAATTTCTCCACATACTTATCAACTGTTGATGACTGTCTAAGCTTATTGAATTCAGCTATAACATCATCCCCACTCACCGATGTAAACCTCAACAAAAACAAGTCTACAAATCGGTTCCAGCCCATGGCTTCTCTGCCATCAATCGAATCCATATACCAATATTCAGCTATACCACATTAATCTATGTTAGAGAGAAAACTACAGAAATCATCATCATTCATAAATTCCCAAACTGAGCAGTTTACAACATTTAAAGGAGGAAATGAAGAACTCGGCGTTCATTCGCCATACACGTGTCCTTATCCTCACGTTTCCCGCTCAACCTACTAGTTCGGCTAGAGACAATTCGCGAACTTAGCTCCTGAATCTCAAACTTATAAAAACAAACACGTTTTTAAGCTTTCTTCCAACTAAAAACGGCAAACAACGATCTTCTCTCCGTAACACACAACCACCGTTGCACCGCACCTCCTCAACTTGAAATCCGAACGGATTTGATCTATTGACTTATACTCTAATCATACTTATCGCATTTTTGTTGATTTGACCGGACCAGATTTTCCTATACAATAGGAAAATCTGTATAGGAAAATCTTGAATTTTATAATACTTGCTCTAGTTTTAGAATGAAGTTAGTTTATTGTGCAAGTAGTAAAATAAAATTAAAAAAAAACAAAAACAAATAGTTGTATCCAAGCTGTATTGCATGCTTTTCCCTTTTTCTTTTATTTTAATCCATGTCTCGTACCCATATCGTACTGGATACGTATCCTAGAATCCTACCGTAAAGAATGTTGTTGCTTCTATTATTGTTTTTAAAAACAAAAAAATGTTGTCTTGCCAATGTTTTCCTATAATAAGTTTAACGGGAGTTTAGTAATTTTTGTCCACTTATTAGAAGGATGTCGCGTCTAGAGGTGAGCGTGGATGAGTATGACGATTTTAATATAAATACGTAACTGACCCACTATAGGTAGGCGGTTTTAATTATAAATCACGGCTGGTGGAATAGGGCGATTTTAATTATAAATCATGGCGGGCAGCATATTTTCTCAAACGGGGTCGGCCGGATGATAGAATGTAAACATGTAAGCTCAAGTGTTCAACACTAAACTTTAAAGAAATATACATCGATTCATGAATGAAATTCAGATGCAACTAAAAAAGGCATAAGATTCAAAAAATTGCATATCCATAAAATTAGTTTAAAAATGAATATGTAATTTTCAAAGGTAGAAACATATTAAATTACTCGAATTACTATGGGGAAGATTACAATTTACAAAGTATCCATAAGTAGTATATATTCAAGACTATATGTGGCAGGTGGCAACCCTCCCACACCACCCTACCCACTCTGTCAACCGTGAATACGGGTTAACACCGGACAGTTTGTGCAGCCAGGTCCAACACCCCTAAGACCTGCTACATCAGTTCCATTCAGCCGCGTTTAGGGAGGCTCCGCGTTTATACTAAACGCGGAGCTGGTTAGAGAAAAAGTGGACGTGGAGTCCACTCCCACTTTATTTATTTATTTTTCTTTTGTTTTTTTAATTACTTTTCCCAAACTTTTAAAACAAAAATGCTAAAAATAAATAAAAATTACCAACGGATAGAACTTTTCGAGATCTATATATAGACACCACTCTTGGATATGTTTGCTCACACCTTCTCCAACTCATTTTCCCTTCTTAATTAAAATCAAAACACTCTCAACACTCCAAAATCCTTCTCATTCCATTTTTCCCATCCACCAAAATGAATCCCGAGCAACAACGCCGTTTGGAATCCTTGAGAATCAACGATCCTCAACTTGTTGTAATATTATGTGTTTCAAATTCGGTACAACTTAATGTAATATATTTGTGATTTCCATCTATTAACTTGATTTCGTATGAAATTATTTACAACAAATCTTCCTTCTTCTTTACCTTAACTAAAAAACAATAAAAAAAATTAAAAAAAATTAAAAAACAAATGACGTGGCATGCCTTAAACTGGCCTTAACCGCGTTTAAGCAGTGACTGATGCGGATGAAAACTGCTTAAACGCAGCTAAGACTAGTTTAAGGGCTTAAACTGGCCTTAGACTTAAACCACTGATGCGGGTGGTCTAATCCTGTCAGTGAACTAGGACTCACTCCTCTCACTTTGTCAATAATTAGTATAAAAATGTGAAGTATGTACTCGCAACTAGGCTTGTAACCGGGTGCCACCCAACCCGCATCCAACCCGGTCTGGCACCCGTCGGGTGGGCACCCATTAATTGTATGCGGGTGCGGGGGTAACACCCAACCCTCACCCGGAAACATTTAAACGGGTTGGGCACCCAACACAATTTTTTTAACAAAATCCTTTCAGCACCCGTAATAATCAGATCGGCTAAAACCCATCCCCTTGATCGACTCAAAATCTACAAATATGGCACGACAACCTCGCCGCCGATCACCAGCTAACTCGCCGACGCCGATCTCTGCTCGTTCGCCTCCATCCCTCCGTCGGTCTCCGCGTTTGCACAGTTCTGCTTCAACATCTCAGCCGTCCATACGTCGATCTCCATCGATATCAGGTAACTCATCATCTTCTCAGTTTAGTCTTGAATTTTAGCTTGTAGACAACACTCATCTTCATCTATCAGTCTATCACGAATCGAATCAAAAATGTAGACAGCTTTGTTTTTGGTTGTTTTCAGGTCTGGGTTTTTTTTGCACTCCATCTGTTTGAAGAAATGCCCAACTGAATATGGGTTTCTTTATAAGCTTTTTTTTTTACTGTTAATGTCATGTTTTGGATATTCTAATATATGGGTTTTTTCGCACTCCATCTGTTTGAAGAAAATTCCCAACTAGATAAGGAAACTGGAGTTCAGGCACTGTCTTTTATTTTGTATTCTCATTTTAGTTGTAACTTTCTTGATTTTGATATAGCTTTGGCATCGCAAACTCATCCGGAAGGTAGTGGCCAAAATACACAAGGACAAGCTACAAATGCAGGGGCCAAACCAACAAGTGAAGGTAATATTGCTCACTGTTCTATAATTTTGTTTTCGAAACACGACGATGAGTTGTGCATATGTCTGCAAGAAATCGCAGGAAAATATAGCTGATAATTGTCAATTTGTCATGTCAGTGTTTAGAACTAGGAATAGTACATTAGTGCAGAGGTCAAAATGATGTTGAGAATGGGATAACTGGTTTCTCCCTCGTCTCGAGGATACTGTGAATCTGTTATCTTATTTATTGGATAAATTGGTGTCTATTTAATCCCTTCTTATCTTTGTTTACACCTGTTTGATTCTAGAGTATTATACTCGATGCTAATCATTTTGTTTCTATTAAGTTACATTTAGCAGGTCTTATAAGTTTTATGTTGTTAATGACACTTGGGATTTGGGAAATGGGAAGTATTGTTAATGCTTCTTCTTTATGAAAAATTCAGTGTTTGCATATGAGGTCATGCTTCTCTAAAAGCATTTCTGGATAATAAATAATAAAGTAACAGTACAAATATTTCTTTCTTTGGATCTTCACTGTTTATTTTGAGTTTTTAGACCATCATATGATCTGAAAATTATACTCTTTTGCCTTTGAAATGATAGAGGTGGTGTAATTTAAAATTGAACTGATTTTGTATTAGCAGGAGATGAATCCTTCCTTACCCGTATCTTAGTCTTTTGGATGTTAAACTTAAGTAGCATATGATGTTATTCGATGGTTGGATTTGTGCAGTGTTATGCTGACTGCTGAGTATTAATTCCTAATTTGCTACTCAAGTTTTCTTCATGTCGAAATTGCTATAGTTTCTGCAGGTGTTCAATTAGTTACTTCTTGTCTTGAGTTTTGTAGCCCAACCGAAAACTGGAGCTTCTTGTAATGTTTTTTTTTCTTTAGAAACTATTCACTCTATTGTTCTCTTCAGCAGCTTGCTCTACTATAGCAAAATCTGATCTTTGTTTACACTTTACACTTGTTTGGGTTCTACTGTGTTTATTATAAAATGTGAATTTTACCGGTGTGTCGGTAGGCTTGTAGTAGATGTAAGTTTGATTTTTGGATAGGTTGCTCTAATTGGTTGCTGCAATAGAAACTGATATATATCAAGTGATCTATATATTAAAGTCTGATTATGCAAATGTTTTAGCTGGTACTGAATGTTTAGATACAGTTGTTGTTACTGATATATATCAAGTGATCTATATATTGATTTTTTTATCACAAGTGATCTATATATTAATTAAAGCCTGAAACATAGAGTTGTTAGTTTTGCTGTTCTTCTATAATCATCGCAAGTGATCTATATATTAATAGTTTTGCTGTTCTTGTATAAAATATGACACACATCTGCAATTTAATTTGTTCTTTCCTTTTTTATGCGCAGAAACAACTAGGTTACCACCTATAGGTGAGGGGAAAAAGAAAGGCTCCATCGCTTGGGATCATTTTACCCGGACAGATGCAAAATCTACCACAGCAACATGCAACCATTGTGGTAAAAGTGTTGTATGTGGCAACAAAGTAGGAACAAAGACTATGCTTGGCCACATATATGACTATTGTAAAGTACATAGAGTTGCGAGGAAGGGAGCAGCAGCAAAGAGTCCAAGATCCGAGCACAAATTTAGCCAAGATCAAAGTAATAGGGATTTTGCATATGCTGTCCTCAAACACAACTATGCCTTGAACATGTGTGAACACATTTACTTCAAGCATTTCTTGAAGGGTATCAACCCTTATTATAATCTTTATTATAATCTCCCGTGTCGAGCCACTCTAAGGAAAGAGATCATTCTGATTTTTAAAGAGGAGAAGGTGAAGTTGGAAAAGCTTTTGGTTGAACATGATAGTCGCGTATCGTTGACTACCGTGGACTTCTGATCATACAAACACACCATACTGCTGCGTAACACTTCATTTCATTGACTCAACTTGGAATCTACATAAAAAAGTTCTTGCCTTTAGAGAGGTTCCTTATCCGCATACCGGTGTAGCATTATTTGAGATGTTGAGGGGTGTTATAGAAGACTGGAAGTTAGGAGACTTCAAGATGTTTTTTGGAAATGTAAAATCTTCATTCTATGCAAAATTGATCTTCATAGAAGTCCATCTCCTTTAGCCTTCCAGAGTTTCAGTTTGAAGCAAAGATAAACCACATTTTGTCGAACTATAAGATGATACACTTTGTCGAACTATAAGATGATATCATCGATATGATGGATATCATTGATATGATGTGTTTCGGAATTATGTTAAGTTCATCCCTTGTAATATACTTGTATGTCAGATTTTGGTCAATGTTTATTGAACTGATCATGTTTATTTCCAGTTTATATACGATTCTGAAACACGGAAAAATAAAAAAAAAAGAAAAAAAAAAAAAAAGGACAATGGGTTGGGTCCGGGTCGGGTGCGGGTTCTGAGCGGGTGCGGGTTCTGGGCGGGTCGGGTGTAAAACACCCGACCCGCACCCGCACTTCACTTTAGGTATGTGGGTGGACCGGGTGAAGGCCGGGTCTGACCGGGTTCCCACCCGGTTACAAGCCTACTCGCAACAAGTTGCTAGGGAATTTTGAACATAATGTGACAGACACAATTCAGGAGGTTTAAAAGACTGCTAACAGAGAACTAGTATGAAAGAAAGAATCTACAAAGCAATTGGATTTTATGAAAAGAGTTGCATTCATTTCCAGACACTAAACATTACAGGTGAAATACAGTAGCAGATTCAGTTTAAGGTACTTGGAAGGGAACGCAAGATCCCACTCTTGACATTTTTAACAAACAATGTTCAAATAACCAACCAAACGTATAGTAGTAGTGGTCATGGGAGATTCAGTCATCCCCTTGCGCTCCCCAACTTTCACCATTACTAGTCCTCAAAATTTCTTTCGCGAAAAAAATAAATGCATAACTGGAACCTAACCCTGTTATATCTGTCATCAGTTGAACACAAAACTGAAACCTATTTCAACCAATTCATCTTTCATCTACAGCTCATCATGACCCTCGTCATCTACACCACCCTCCTCTGAGCTTCCACCGGGAGCCCCACCAGTCCTCTGGTAAACAGCTGTGATGATTGGGTTGCAGACTGCTTCAACTTCCTTGAGCTTCTCATCGTAATCTTCCTTTTCTGCTGTCTGAACATTGTCATCCAGCCATTCAAGGGCCTCCTTGGTTGCTGTCTCAATCTTCTCCTTCTCATCAGCCTCCAATTTGTCAGCCAGTTTGTCCTTCTCAGTGATCTGGTTCCTCATGTTGTAAACGTAAGTTTCCAGGCTGTTCTTCGCATCAATCTTCTCTTTCACCTTCTTGTCTTCTTCTGCAAATTCTTCAGCCTCCTTGACCATACGTTCAATCTCCTCTTGGCTCAACCTACCTTTGTCATTTGTAATTGTGATCTTCTCGGATTTCCCTGAGGCCTTGTCTTCTGCCTTGACATTTAGGATACCATTGGCATCAACTTCAAATGTGACCTCAATCTGAGGTGTTCCTCTGTCAAATTTTTAAAAAGCGAACACATTAGTAAAAATTAACAACTCAAGTTCTGAAGCTGCTCAGAGAAATTTTGTGGGGGGCGAAGGGGGGGGGGGGGGGGGGAAATGGAAGCATCCTGTGTTACACATTGGAGTGTTATTATCCACAACAAAATCACATAGCTTATTTAATGGTGTTAGTAACACGAACCGTGGGGCTGGAGGAATCCCATTCAAGTCAAATTTCCCAAGTGACCTACAGTCCTTTGTGAGACTCCTTTCACCTTCAAAGACCTGACATACACCACACGTCCATGTTATTCTCAATAAGATGAAATAAATCTTACAATTTTACAAAGATACTAACTATGCATATACCTGAATTGACACTGTAGTTTGTTGGTCCTGGTAAGTGGTGAAGACTTGGGATTTCTTGGTTGGGATAACTGTGTTCCTTGGAATCAACTTGGTCATTACACCTCCAACAGTTTCAATGCCAAGGGTCAATGGAGCAACATCCAAGAGAAGAACATCTGTTATCAGGCAATTTTGTTAAAGATGTGAAGTCAAACCCAACATATAAGAGAGAGACAAAACGATTAGAAAGTTTGTGACCAGGTCAGACAGCAGTACCTTTGACTTCATCGCCTCCCTCTCCACTCAATATTCCTCCTTGAACAGCAGCACCATAAGCAACTGCCTCATCTGGGTTAACACCCTTGTTGGGCTCTTTCCCATCAAAATAATCTTTCAGTAGCTGCTGGATCTTAGGGATCCTGGTACTTCCACCAACAAGGACAATCTCATCAATTTGGCTCTTTTGAAGACCAGCATCATCCATAGCCTTCTTCACTGGGCCCATGGTCTTCCTGAACAAATCATTGTTCAACTCCTCGAAACGAGCTCTGGTTAGTGGCTCAGAGAAATCTTGGCCATCGAAGAGGGACTCGATCTCAACTCGGACTTGGTGCTGACTACTCAAAGCTCTCTTAGCACGCTCACACTCTCTCCTCAACTTGCCTAGTGCCCTGTTATCTTTGCTGATGTCCTTTCCGTGCTTCTTCTTGATCAACTTAATGAAATAATCCATGACCCTGTGATCAAAGTCCTCACCTGAAGGGAACAACAGTACAGACCCTTAATGCACAATCATCCAAGGCATGAAATGGATTACAAAGGAGGTCATCAAATATCATGTAGTGTAGCTCATGACTTTTATTAATTTAATGAATACCAACTATATCAATGCATGGCATGTGCTTGAGCATAAGAAAGTAAAAACAACTGATAATTCATGAGCTTTCAATATTCCACGTTGCTAGAAATAACAAGTCAACCAAACATTGATGTTCTGGCAAAAGAGATTAGTGAAAAAACAAGTAAATGATAATATGGACCTTCTAGCACAGATGATAATATATAGACCTAAAACTAGTATTGTCACTAGATAGTGAATTAAAGCATACCTCCCAAATGGGTATCACCATTTGTTGAAAGAACCTCAAAAACACCATTATCAATAGTCAAGATACTGACATCAAAAGTTCCACCACCAAGGTCAAAAACAAGAATGTTCTTCTCTCCACCTTTCTTGTCCAAGCCATAAGCAATTGCTGCTGCTGTTGGTTCATTAATAATTCTTCTGACATTCAAACCAGCAATAACACCAGCATCCTTAGTGGCCTGTCTCTGAGCATCATTGAAGTAAGCTGCATACAAGAATAAAGATAAAGATCAGTAACAATGCAAAATCCTTTTTCTAGTTCAAATTCTGGTCACAGTGTTACCTGGGACAGTGACAACAGCATCTGTAATTTTCTTTCCAAGATAAGCTTCAGCTGTCTCCTTCATCTTTGTCAAGATCATGGCGCTGATTTCCTCGGGACTTAAGACCTTTTTCTCACCATCTTTGTTCTTGACCTCAATGTAAGGTTTCCCATCCTTGTTCACTATCTTGTATGGAACAAGCTTCATATCCTTTTGAACTTCTTTATCTTCAAACCTGTGCCACACAACAAAGTTAGCCTGTAAAAACTAAAAAATGTATAGCCCTTCAGGGTCTCAGCTGTAGCTACATTACTAAAAAAAGCATAATTAAAAGGAAAGAACATTACTTTCTTCCGATAAGTCTCTTGACATCGAAGATAGTCCTTTCGGCGTTAATAGGCGCCTGATTCTTCGCAGCCTCTCCAATCAATCTCTCACCATCAGTAAAACCCACCCATGAAGGAGTGATACGGTTACCTTGATCATTCGCGATAATCTCAACATGCCCATTTTTGTAGACACCAACACATGAATAAGTAGTACCAAGATCAATTCCAATTGTTGTCCCAATTTTATCCTCATCCGCAGCTGAGCAGAAAGAAACTAAAGATCCTGTTGCCAAAAAAACAACCAAATTATTACTATTACTATTATTATTATTATTATTATTATTATTATTATTATTATTATTATTAAAATGACTAAATCAGAATATATTCCAATCAGTAAACAGGTACATTGTGATTTCAGTAAATGGTTAGGCAAGGACAAAACATGCGGCATCATACTTGTACCTAACCAGTACATCTTATATAGCACAAGCAAAATACGCATTTAAGTTCTTAATCATTTAGTCCTATTGCGACAACATAGAAACATAATTATCATGGAGACCTAAACAAACTAAATGATAACCAAGCACAACATTGAAACATAATTATCAAGGAGACCTAAACAAACGAGATGATAACCAAGTACAATATTGAAACATAATTATCAAGGAGACCTAAACAAACGAAATGATGACCAAGCACAACATAGAAACATAATTATCAAGGAGACCTAAACAAACGAAATGATAACCAAGCATCTTTATAGTTCAATACATTCAACTAATCAACTCACACAATAGCATCTGATTACCTAAATCCTCTATCAACTCACATCATAGCATCTAATTAACTAAATCCTCTAACTGTGTACACAATACATTCAATGAACTCACATCATAGCATCAGATTAACTAAATCTCCCAACCTTTTACGCTAAATATGCAATCGGTACGTAACAAATCAAAGCATCAAACTCGGATCATGATGACAAAAGGCACTAGATCTGGAAAGCTACACTCGATACACTTCACCTACGAATCTACGATCATAAATTTCAAAACAAAATACATAACATGATTTACAGAATTCGTAACGTATCATCATCTTCATGTACAAAAAAAAGCGAATCATAAACGAAACTATTGTTCTGCTATAAATGCTCACCGAGTAAAACGATCGCGAAAGCGATCGAAGATGCGCGTCTCTGCCACGCAATCGCCATTGCAACGAAGCTCAATACAATTCAAGCTATTGGTGTGGTACCTGAGGTTATTTTTGTTTCCGTTCTCTGTGTGTGTTTCGAGTGATGAATCTGAGTTTCAGAGCAGAGCAGAGACTAAATTTATATAGCATTGCGGGGTTACACAAAAACCCGTCATCGATTCTGACGTGGACCAATCAAATCGCGAGTATGAGTCATTGCCCGTTTAATTGGGAACGCCTTAATTCGAAATGTAGTGTCACCGCTACCAGCATGGACCAATGACCGATGCAAACGTGTCGATCTGGATGACGTGGACCAATGGGGTTTCGAATGCAGGCCAATGGGTTTGTTACTGGGGTGGAGTGATCTGAACCGTTTGTTTAAAGATCAGACGTGTCGAGTTCTCCTATTTGTTCGGTGTTATACAATTTCCTTTAATTACGTTAAACTCATACTCACATATTCCCCTTCTCTAGAATGTTCTCTTTTCCCAAATTATAATGAATTACGAGTACTAATTTTGAAAATGTGCTATGTAATAAAAGCGGGCAATTTTTTCTAAAAAATAAAAATAAAAGCGGGCAAATTTGAAATTTTACATATTCCGAAACAGATCATATGGAAAATAGTCTGTTACAATCCCACTAACACAAGCTGTTAACATTATAAACCACACATAATAATATTTAATATGTTGATATGTTTTGATTAAGATGCATCTAAACCGTTAAATATAAGTTTGATGACTATAAATAAAAGATAAATTTTATGAGTTATATTAAGAGAGAGAATATAATGTACCCATCTGTTTTTTAAATTATTTTATATATTTCATTTTTATTCGTTTTTTTAGATTCTTTATGAAAAATTACGTACACACCCCATGTTAAATAATCCAATTACGTTTATTCCGCTTTTAGAAAAAAAAATTACAAATAGCCCCATTTTAAGCTATTTGTATTGACCAACTTATTCGGTACTATTTATTTATTCGGCACTATTTATTAATGTCAAATCAAACATGGCATTAACCAATTTTTACAAATTAAACCTTATAGTTTTCATTTTTTTCCTTTTTTCTTTGTTTCTTCTCCATCTTCATTAGAGGTATCGGCACTGAAATCCGGTACAATAACAGATCCGATCTGGATCTATTGTTGCATCGATCTCCAATCGGAGCTAAGAAACATCTGGAGCTGTTGATGCAGCTCCAATCGAAGTTGATGCTGCTCCGATCTACAACGTCACCGGAATTTGTTCAAAGAAGAATAAAGCAAAAAAAACAGAGAGAATGAAAGAAAAAGATAAATAAATTTGTTGGGGTTTGTTTTGAATTTAAATTTTATTTGGGTTTTTTTTTACAATAATAATAGTTGAGACCTTTTACAATTTAGATAAGTTGTGTAGCATAATAATAAATTTGTTAGTGTCTTTTTTGTAAAGTAGAAAATATTGAGTCAAATGTGTGCATGATAAATAAAACTTAAGGGTGTTTCGTCTAACTCGAAATCTGATAATTTTTCTGAGGCAAAAATGTACTTTCCGTCTTTTAATTCGTGAAAATTCAGATTCGTGGGGTTATATGTAATTAAAATATTTATCAGGGGAAATTATGTAATTCTGACTCTAAGAGGGATAAAATAATAATTGATGAATCTAGCATGGGTCCAGATGTAATACGGCCGATTTTTTACGTTTCTTATTTTGGTAAATCATTATCTCACAACTTTATTGGGTTAAATTCATTATAAAACTCTTCTTAAATTCCGATCCAAAAATAAACGTGAAGAATCTAAAAAAATGGATGATTAATTTTCAAAATATATTTTTGTGGTGAGTTATGATTAATTCGATATCGAGTCGGATTTAAAAGTAAAAAGCAAAAAAAAAAAAGGTAGAGCTCTTTTTATATCAATGAAACACGATCACTTTTGTTTTGGGTAAGGCAAAATTCCAATGCGGTTGATCACTATCTGGCACTTGTGTTGCAACAAAAATCCATGAAAGTTGAAAGTGTGATCTGTTCGTTTCACCTTAATTTCAGTTTTATTAAGTTCAGTTCAGTTCAGTTCAGTTCAGATTTCTTAAGTTCAGTTCAGTTCAGTTCAGAATAATTAAGTTCAGTTCAGATAAATCCAGTTCAGTTCAGGTTTGCTTAGTTAAATTTATACTTCAAATAAGTTCATTTCAGTTCAGATCAGACTAACTAAGTTCATTTCAATTCAGTTCAAATTTTCTTCAGTTCAGTTTAGATCAGTTCAGAATTTTTCAGGCGAAAGAAACAAGGCCTTATAGAGTAGCATACATTTTTCTAGTAATTAAGTAATCCCTTAAATTTTTAATAATTATCGTTTTAAATTTTTCACTATTTGAAAAATATTTATCGTTTAAATGTTTCAAGAAAGACTTTCATCATAATTAATAATTAATGCATTTTGTTGAATTTCATGTCATTTAGAAGCTTCCTATTGGTTGAAGTATCATAATTACTTGTAATTATTGCAGTATATTTATAAAATCCATGATTTGAATTAGATGTATTAAAATCTGTGAAAATCCTAAAAATACAATTAAAAAAAAAATGGGAGGGAGTACCGGTATATGTAACTAGTTCATACATGTGGCGCTGCCACGGTATGATATACTTCTTATCTTATATTTAGTAATGAAGAAATCATCACAAACATAATCGTTAAACAAATGTTAAATGAACTAATTTATTTTAATGAATTCAAAGAGTTAAAAGTATAATAGTCATAAACAATGAATAGCAAAGGAAATACAAAGGAGAATTCATCGCAACTTTCAAAGGACTTCTTTGTATGCTACATTAGTGGTAGTGTCGGTGGGATTACCATCTTGATCAAGTATTAGAACCTTCAAACCTTTCTTGCTTGTAACTCTAGAGAACGCAACATAGAGCTAATCATGGCTGAAAACTGGATTAGTAAGATAGAGACCAACATTAGCCAAAGATTGTCCTTGACTCTTGTTGATAGACATCGCATAGAAGATAGCAAGAGGAAACTGTCGGCGCTGGAATCGTATTGGAAACTTGGTGTGGTCAGACGGTAAAAGAACCATCTGCGGTATGTAAAAGGACTTCTTTGTATAATAGTCATAAACAATGAATAATGAATAGCAAAGGAAATACAAAGGAGAATTCATCGCAACTTTCAAAGGACTTCTTTGTATGCTACATTAGTGGTAGTGTCGGTGGGATTACCATCTTGATCAAGTATTAGAACCTTCAAACCTTTCTTGCTTGTAACTCTAGAGAACGCAACATAGAGCTAATCATGGCTGAAAACTGGATTAGTAAGATAGAGACCAACATTAGCCAAAGATTGTCCTTGACTCTTGTTGATAGACATCGCATAGAAGATAGCAAGAGGAAACTGTCGGCGCTGGAATCGTATTGGAAACTTGGTGTGGTCAGACGGTAAAAGAACCATCTGCGGTATGTAAACTCTATTGCCGGCATACTTCCCAGGTATTATTTTCGCCTGTATAATCTCTTCACCAAGATCCGTCACCACCAACCTAGCTAGTTCTATTACAAAGTTCAGCCGACGGGTCGATGTTACGCAACAGAATAACGGGGCAACCAACCTTTAATCGGATCAGATGGTTTGGCAGCCCAGAAGTTCTGATTGTATTTAGAAATTCAACCGAATAAACATCCCCTCGGTTGACAACATCATCCTCGTCGGGGCATATATTATCAGAACTCATATACTCAATTGCATCCTTCGGCAACAACTCCATGACGTAGTTATTAATCTGTTCAACTACCTCATTTGTCGGTGCAAGTATAGCTCTATCATTAAAATAAGCTCCATCTCCAACATGATCCAAAAGTGATGGATATGTAGATTTCACAATTGCAGCTATAGGATCATCAGAAGCTTCAAGAATGAGTATATCATTTGGTAATTTAAGATCAACCTCACCATCGTTATCACCCCCTTCCACACCATCTCCGACACGCAACAACCAATCAACAAACTCTCTTATATTGTCCACATCCTCAAGTGAACTTCCAGACTACAACAGTAACAATAAATATCACAACTCGACCACTTCAATAAACATAAACACTAAGAAACTAAATATAATAAACACACATGAGAATGAAGTATAAATTATATACTAACCTGCAATCGCATGTTTTTTATTAGCCTCAATACCTTGCAAGAGCTCCATACACGGTTAGAAGAGCACAGTGTAGAATGGACAATATCATGCCTGCTACCCTTGGGTACTACAAGAAAACAACCAAAAAACGACGGGAATTTTAAGACGGAATTGGATTCCGTCGTAAAATATTAATTTACGACGGAATTTATGACGGACAACCAGCGGAAAATGTCTATGGGCACAATCCGTCGTAAATTCAGTCGTATTTATGGTAGACGGAATGTTTCGGTCGTAAATTCCGTCGTTAAATTTTGCGACGGAAATTGTTGACGGATTTTGCGACGGAGAGGATATTTTAAAGAAAAAATAAATTACGGAGAAAATAATGTATGACGGAATTGTGTTTAGTTGAAAATTTGCGACAAGAATTTTTGACGGAACAGGTATGGAACCGGTTGGACCAAAAACAATTCCGACAGAATTACATTCCGGCATATGTTTACGATGGAAATTTTGAACGAACCGACTTAAACCGATTTAAATAGAAAAAAAGGAAAAAAAAACTTAAAATCGATCTTTCTCAGATATATAGATCTCAGATCTGATCGATATTTATCCGCTCACTCTCACTCCATCGTCTCTTGTCCTCTTTCTTCTCTTCTATCCATCCTCCTCCGGTCAGCATCCACACCGCCGCCGTCCTCCCTATGCCGCCATACTCCATCAGCGTCCTCCTCATCTTCAATCTCCCAATCTCTCAATTTGAATCAAGGTATGTATGTTAAAACCTAACATTTGGATTTTTTCGATATCTCAATCTCTCCTCTCTCCCTGAGCTCTGGCCATCGATTGAATGTGTGTAGGGTTTGAGTTTACTTTCTGTATGACAATCTATTTGATAATCTGTTTATACAAGGTCTTTTCACTAACATTTGGGGCTTTTCATTCTCTGTGTCTCTGTCAATTATCTCTGTGTTGGGGCGTTTTGTTCTATTGTGTGCATTTCGGTCGAATTCTGTACTTGTTCAGTTTTACGGCTTTTTATTTGATACAACATTTACATATTAATTCTTCAGTTGTGTATGTTTCTTCATTTGTCGTTCTATTTGGCAGTCAAATATTCATTTTGTTCTTGATGCTTTTTTTTTTTGATGTTCAATCGAATTATTATTTGATAATGTGCCATGAGATGGATTGCCCTAGAATGAATTCTTGATCCAAAAGGACTCAATTTTTATTTGCTTGTCATTGATTACATTATACATTTTTTTTAGTTTGCTTTAGTTGTTATTGGGATTTATGTTGATCTATGTTGGTGTTTATGGTTGAAATTTTAAGTGTGCCTGCTGATTTGAGTGGTGTATGAAGCTTGTTGGAGTTTCTTGAGTTGGTTAAATCTTTGAGTGGAATGGTATTTCAGAAACATGTTGTTCTGTGGAGTTTTGGAGTACTGTGATTCTGTGAATTAACTCGACTCCTTTGCTTAGCGTAATGCCATGACTAAGTTTAGCGGTATTAAGATGGAAGTTAATTATACTTCAATGAGTTATATGCATGCTTTCGTTTGCCTTGTTATATGCTATTATGTTCACGTGAGCTATGTACTTGCTTAGCTATGTACTTGCTGAAACTTGATCATCTAGTAGTGATGAAATCATTAGTAGTAAAGTTGATCATCTAGTAGTAAACTATTATTTTATTTTGTACGTAAAGTTGAAACGTGTTGGGAAGCTGAAGAGTTCATGGATAGGCGTCCTTTTCTTGTACTAGTAAGAGAGAATGCGTATGTTGACATATAATTTTTTTGTCTTACTAGTACAAGAAAAGATAACCCTTCATATTTTTTGTCTTCAATTATTCAGTTATCTAACTTAATGTTCTTGCTTGCATTTGTTTATGATTTAGTTTGAGTCCATCACTGGCGTCTCTAGCATATTGGGAATATAGTGCGCTCAAAATTAGATGTTGGATCGATAACTTGGGAAAAGATCTCTGCTGCTCACAAAGATCAGTTGGTTTGCTGAGTTTAAGGTATATATATACACATATTGTAATTTTTATTATAGAACTAGAAGTGCATATTTTATCATGTGTGCATGCATGTTCTTTATATTTATATATCTGTGTAGAATTGATCTTTTGCAACTTGAAAATTATTAATAATTAAGTGACTTCTAGTAATTAAGAATGACATATTTCAAAACTCTTGTTACTTGTAATCACACAATAATTAATCACACCAGAATCTTCTGCACATAGGCCTTATAAACTCTTGTAAAGTAGATTTATGTATTCAAGTATTCTTAGTCAAGTGCATGTGAATGTTGTTCTTTGATTTTCTATATATTGATATTGTGAAGTATTATAGGATAAAGTTGGCATATCAATCAAGATTTATATTTCCAACTCAATTCTTAACTGCTAGATACTCATTATTTCTTAAATTTATGTAGAATCAGTACCAATGGATAGAGAACCAAGAAAATGAAGTGAAAAGGCGGTTCATGCTCAAGGGTTAAAAGTTTTACAGGAGCACGGTCCATAGGTGGAAGACGATTTGGCTGAAAGGCAAGGATAGGTCGGACGAAGTTAGTGAAATAACATGGAATGTCTTAATTTCGTATTGGATCCGTGATCCCTTATATTAGGTGTAGTCCCTTATATTAGATTGTTTTCAAAGTCAAGGATATTCTATGATATTTGCTTGTTAATCAACTTCAATATTTGGTGTGATATTCAATTAATTAATTAGATTGTTTTCAACATTTAATTAATTTGATTTTTTTGGGTTGTGATATAATGAAAATGTCGGGGAAATAATTTAAAATGCTATAAATAAAAAAAATTAAAAAATTATATTAAATCTGTCGTAATTTCCATTGGAAAATCTGTCGTAATTTTACGACGGATGAAATTTCGTCGTAATTTCTATGACGTAATCAGACATGGTCCATCATAAAATCCGTCGTAAATTTATGACGGAACCAACTTCCGTCGTTATTTATTACCCGGCATGTTTGGTTCAACCGGAAGACGAGCGGAAAACTAGTGGCGTCTTCCGTCGTAAAATCCGTCGTAAACAGCGACCGACGGACTCATTTTCTATCGTAAATTCCATCGTAAAATATTCGACGGACTCGTTTTCCGTCATTATTGATTTACGACGAACAATTTCTTGACGACCACAATTCCGTCATAAATTCCGTCGTAAACAACAAATCCGTCGTAAATTCCGTCGCTTATGCAGCAGAATTCTTGTAGTATACGGGCAAAATCTGACGGAAATTACCACCAAACACAATACCCTTTCCACCAAACGGTTTAGTGTTAGTCAAACCATCCGAACCTCTAATAACGTCCCTCACACTCCTATCAAGAGTCTCAAAACAAAACTTATTGGTCATTGGAGCTTCATCCCAGATGTCAACTTGGCGCGTTTTGTTGAATTCCATGTCATTTAGAAGCTTCATATTGGTTGAAGTATCATAATTACTTGTAATTATTGCAGTATATTTATAAAATCAATGATTTGAATTAGATGTATTAAAATCTGTGAAAATCCTAAAAATACAATTAAAAAAAAAAGGGAGGGAGTACCAATATATGTAATTAAAGTAATATAATAACAGGATTGATTTACAAATTGATTTACAACCCAATCAATTCTTATACGTCGATTACTTATCCAATTTCAATCTGGTGCTTACATGTGTCATTATTTTTTATTTAATTAAAAGGTATAAGGTTTGAATCTTGTTGGCGTGATTTTTATCAATTATTTATCTTATTATTTTTATTTAAGGTGTTTGGTTTGAATCTTGTTGGCGTGATTTTTCTCTATTATTTGTATCAATATTTTAGTTGAAGGTGTTGGGTTCGATCTTATTGACGTAATATTTTTATTTTTTATTTATTATCTTCTTATCTTTATTTTTTAACACAAAGTTTTATGGTCGTACTATACTTAATTAAAAAATAATCATGATATGTTACTTATAAACCAAAACGTCAATTTAGCAATGATAATAGAGAACCTGAGGATACTAGGCCACTTGGAATTTGAATATCGTATGTCCATATTGCGGCATCGATATGACAAAAGACATCGACGACAAGAAATAATGACGCACATGACAATATATTTAACTGATGACGAACACCAATTAACATGTGCATGAAAACTGCATTACGGATTTCTAAGTTGAATGTTTCCAAAGCCTGCAGATGTATCAGATGGTTCTTAACTCATCGGAAGAATACTTTTCGTACCTCTGATATCGTTTAATTCAAAACTATTCATTGCATACCTATCATACACCATTTATGTTAAGTTTAATTACTCAATGAGTTATTTTTTGGTTACGTTTGAAGTATTTATGTGAACATTATATATTTACTCCATTCATTTCAATATATTATTTGTTAAAACAACAATGTTTTACAAGATTACACTTCACACGCATAGCACGCGTGTATCGCGGTTTCTAGTAACCGTATAAGTGTGATGTTTGGTTTATTGGTTTTATTGCTCTTATTATTGGTATGAATATGTTGTAAGATAAAAATTTGTAAAAAATGAAAATATAAAAGAATATAAAAAATAGTAAGAAAAAAGAATATGTAAGAGCACTAATTGTCCGAATTGCAGATCAGCTCCTATTTCAATCTAAAAAAAAAAAAAAAAACAGATTAACGTATATTCATATCTTAACAACACAAAATACCGTCGATTTAATAAATACAAACCGAATGTATAACGACGTCGACTCATATACTGAAATAAGATTATACGCAAATATATAATTATAAGGCAAAATTTGGAACCCCGGTTAAAACCCTCCCATCCTATCGGTCCAATTCTCCAAATCCCAAATCGATCTTATATAACAAATTTGGCACCCTACAACCCTCTCATCCGATTAATCTTCCATTCTCATCTCCAACTGCTAATGGCCACTACACTAACAACAGTGATAAAAAACTTCAATGATATTCTACATGAGAATGATGTTGCGTTAATTCTTATCAGGATTTTGAAGCTCAAGCTACGAGGGGGGAAAACGTATCCATAAAAAATGTCGGAATCAGTCATGATGGTAGTGTCGATCAAGGAGAAGCAGGAGATGATCAATCAGGAGGATTTGGAAATCTTGGAATCAATCTGGTGTCTGGTCAAGGAGAAGTAGGATATGATATGACCAATCAGGAGGATTGGGCTACAATTAATCTGATGTTTGAATGGCTATTATTACCCATTCTATTGAATTCATCCACATATTTGGGAAATTTAGTGCTAAATACAAGTGACGTGAATTGAGCTTTTGGCTGTCGTTTTTTTGGATTTCAAGAACTGGTATATGCATGTGCTTTAGATAGTAGATGATATCATATTGAAGTTGGAAATTATCAAAATAAAACAATCATTTTCATATGTGACTAAATAGATAAGGAGTGCATGAGATAGCTTTAACAGAAGTCGAATGTGCTAGGAAGATAATGCAGCTATAGAAAATGTTCAAGTTTTATGAAAATTGCATATAAAATTGCACATAAAAAGTGTATTTATATGTATATTTACATTTTTTACATTTTGTAATTTACTACTTCTTTGTTGGTTGCTTTGCAAAACTTGCTGCATGTTTTCCGATTAAAGGAGTTGGAGGGGCTGCTTTTTATGGAACGCATAGTCTGCTGCCATTGTTTGGGGCAATTGGAGTGTTTGGGCTCTTGTGCAAAGATCTCATATTTACCAACAAGAAGGAAACATTGGAGGATAGAATCAGGCTGGTGTTTATGGACAGATCGGAGGTACTGACAGGGGATTTCGAGGATAAGTGAGACAGGAGGTTTAGGAGCCTGGTAGATGGTTTTTGAGTTGTTTTCTCCTATGGCCAGTTGTACATAGAAGATCCAGTTTCTATGGGCATTAAACAAGCAACATTGCCAAAGTAGTCGTCGTGAGGAGTTAAGTTTAATGTTCAGGTTCTTAAAGGTTCTAAATATATTGGTGTAGGTTTTGGAGATTTGATTGCATGAGAGGAAACAAAAATAGATGGTGGATAAGGAGGTTATGGTACGGTCCTAGGGAAGGAGATAGGTGTTGGTATGTCATTGACCATGTGGGTGAGGTATTAGATTGGGATATACCGTTAAGGTTTTGGTAACGGTTTGATCGTATACTTCGGTTTGGGCTATATTGTAAGGTATTGTTTAGGTTTTGGTTGTACGACTAGTGTTGAATCAAAATTTAGATAGGTGAAGGTATTGGTCTCACTCGTCGCGTTGTACTTGGTTCCGAGCATTACTTATGGTTTTCGTTTAATTAATAAAAAATTTAGTCGTTTAAAAAAAAAAGAATATCTAGATATCAGAAGTCGCATGGTGATGGAAATAAAAGATGCTAAAGTCGTGTGTATAATAATGATGGTTGCAATATACACGCTATCAAAGCCTATTTGTATTTATTTAAATTTAAAATTTTAAAAATATATATGTACTAAATTAGTTGCTATAAATTTGAGGAATGATATTAACAATTTAGACTTGATATTAACATGTGAGGTTGGTGTTAAAAAAAGGGAATCCCCAAAACAACAAGGGAATCCCCATAATTAGTATCTACATTCACACTTGACGAGTAGGAGTAATATCACTAAACATCGCATAATTAAATTACATGAATAATTAACATCTATTCCAAGAATTTAGAAATAATAATAATAAAGCTTAAACATGCAAACTTGGATCCACCACTGCTTCAGGAAAATAGAGTTGAGAAATTTGTTTATTGTACGGCTAAGTTGCACGGATACGGACACGTCGATATGAATCGGATACGATACAAATACAGGGATACAGATTTTTCAGAAAATTAAAGATACAATACGGCACAGATACGTCTATTTTCTATTTAATTTTTTATTTTATTTTAATACTTCATATTCATTTTAATGAATATGAAGTATTAAAATAAAACAAAAAATATGGTTAGATCGCAAAATTTTCCCTCAATTCAACATGGAATGAGTAGTATGTATTTCTCAATTACCTTATGACATCAGCCTTTTTGGCCTTATTAGGTGTAGGTAAAAAGTCCGTTCTACCCATGCATTTTTGCCAAATGTTCTCTTATTTTGCCATGTTGATATCTAGACTTTGTTATTTTAAGTGTGAATTTGTTATTTATGATAATTATAACCGGTCGAATTCGGAATATTGTGATTATTTAGTAACAATTTCTATTGTTGTTACTTTGACCTTTAATTGAGTATGGTGTTAGGCATGTTCCCTTTCTCTGTCATTTTATTAGTGTTGTTATTGTGTGGAAAAAGTTCTACTACATCACTATAGCTTGAGAGAGAAGTGAAATTAGATTCAATAAGTTTTTAAGTTACAGAACATTTACATCCATATTTCTTAATAATGAAATGTGCAACAAACTCTAATATATATATCAACTATATGTAAAGGGGGAATGGACAACATGGATGGCACTTCTATTCTTCATCCAGTGGCATACTGACATAATTTTAGTTAGATTATTAATCCCGATCATAGAGTTCATAGTTCACGGTTTTATTAATCCTCCAGTGGCATAGTTTTATTCTTCGTCCAATAAGCAACCAAAACGTTTTATGGTTTGAACAATTTTAATCCCGACCACATAGTTCCTACTTGAACTCAAGGATCCGATTGAACAAGAATGTCAAGTAACTAAAGTCGTTTTATGGAGGGAAATATAAAAAGGTTGTATTGGTGAGAAATTTCTTGGCACCAAAACTTAAAAGACTTCGAGGGGTATAATTGAGATCTAATTTGACAATATTTCACATCTCCTTGTTTTTTAACCAACACATGAGGAAAAGGAAATTCTACAATCCCCGGTTCATTGTTGATGCAAATAAACAATCAAACAAAGGAAATTCAACATTTCCATTAAAAAAGGGAAACTTGATTTACAATTTCTTGTTTAAGACCAATTTGTAAGTTGAGACCGTGAGACCAAAGCATTCCGGATCATCCATTCTACTGTATCAAATCTCGCGGGTCATGTTATAACCCGGTTTACTCCTTTCGGGTCATTAAACGGGTTATCTATAAATAATAGAATTGACCCATTTCTTTTCATTTTCCGTCATTGATCGATTGAAATATCAGAAAGTAGAGAGAGAAAGTCTCCTCCGCCTGAATTGTTCTCGTCGCCGCAATCGAAGCTTCAGACGTCGTCTCCTCCGCCTGAATTAAGCTCGCCGTCATCGTGTTCGTCTTCTTCAGCTGTTGAAGATTTGATTTCGTTTCTTTCTGTTGTTTTTCACTCATTTTCGAAACCCTAGTTTACTCATTTTCGCTTGAATCATCGTCTCCGTCGCCTGAATCCTCTCCTCCGCGATAAGGTTCTCTGTCCTTTACGTCTAACTCTAACTCTACATTCTCTCCGATTTTGCTATGTTTATGCAGTTAATCCTCACAAGTCAAAGCTTACTTTTGCTCGATTTCGTCCCTCACATTTATGTAAGTTTCTCGATCTCCGTGTTTTCGATTTTGGTCGATTTTATGTAAGTCGAAGCTTATTTCATTTACTTCTGCTCGATTTCGCATGCGCTCGTTTTCATATGTGTTTCGATCTGTGTTTCCTGTATTTTTTTCTGTTCATTTATTCGATTTTTGCTGGTGATCGATATTCTATGTTGTTTGTTTGTAAGGTTTACTTTGAGGTTTACAAATACTGTTTGGTTTGATTCAGTGTGTTAAGGTTTGTCTTAGATAGCATTGAGTTTCTGTTTAAATTATGCTGCATAATTTATGCATAAGGTTTGCTCTGTGTGGTTTCCATTCATCCGTTTTACATAATTTCATTTTTTTGAGTTTCATATGATGTTTGTTTGAGTTTTATTTGATGCATGTTTGAGTTTTACCACTGCTGTCCATGCTCATATTTTTATATGCATTTTTTATTCAAATTTAACACAATGATAATGGTTCCATTTCCATTCTGTAGCTTATTGAATTATAATTGTTCCTTTTCCATTTTTTTTCAAAGATAAAACTCAAACATGGATCATATAAAACTGAAACTTGTATCTTTGTGAAATTATAAGTTTTCCTTTTCTAGTCTGCAAAGATAAAACTCAAACCTGCTTCAGATAAAACTCAAACTTCTATACATTAATATGGTGCTTGAGGATAAATTTCATTTTTTTGAGTTTCATATGATGTTTGTTTGAGTTTTATTTGATGCATGTTTGAGTTTTACCACTGCTGTCCATGCTCATATTTTTATATGCATTTTTTATTCAAATTTAACACAATGATAATGGTTCCTTTTCCATTATGTAGCTTATTGAATTATAATTGTTCCTTTTCCATTTTTTTTCAAAGATAAAACTCAAACATGGATCATATAAAAATGAAACCTGTATCTTTGTGAAATTATAAGTTTTCCTTTTCTATTCTGCAAAGATAAAACTCAAACCTGCTTCAAATAAAACTCAAACTTCTATACATTAATATGGTGCTTAAGGATAAATTTCATTTTTTTGAGTTTCATATGATGTTTGTTTGAGTTTTATTTGATGCATGTTTGAGTTTTACCACTGCTGTCCATGCTCATATTTTTATATGCATTTTTTATTCAAATTTAACACAATGATAATGGTTCCTTTTCCATTCTGTAGCTTATTGAATTTAACATAAATTTACCACTGCTGTCCATGCTCATATTATATTTGAGTTTTACTTATATTATGTTTGAGTTTTACTTATATTATGTTTGAGTTTTACTTGAGTTTGAGTGTTTTGAGTTTATCTTCTTTGTGTTTTTTTTTGCAGCAATCATGGTTAATATTTGCACTTATGATTCTAATGAAAAGAAAGGTAAGGGAGTTGATGCTACTGTAAAGGGAGCACCGAAAAAGGTTCAAAATGTCCGTAGGTCAACGAGGAATGAGCCCAGTGATGCTACTGTAAAGGTTCAACAACCTCGTAGGTCAAAGAGGAAACAACCTACAAACAGAGATGATGGTAAGTGTGTTTGAGGTTTGATACACCCTTAGTTTTAGTTTGAGGTTTTAGTGTATGTTTGAGTTTTATATGCTCTTTGTTTTGAGTTTTATTTTGGTGCTTGTTTGATTTTTACCACTGTCCATGATTTTTATATGCATTCCAGACTGAGTTTAACATTGAATATTCATAGAAGTAATTCAATTAATTTTCAGGATATTTAGGGTTCATCAAATCATCTAGGCTTTTAGAAAAATATACACGCTTAGTTTTAGTTTGAGGTTTGAATTTTATATGCTGTTTGTTTTAGAGTTTTATGTGGTGCTTGTTAGAGTGTATGTTTGAGTTAAGTTGTGTTAACTCTTGTATGCTGTTTTGTAGGGAATCAAAAGGAAAAAGACTTTGAGATACCTTCTGATGATGGTACACCTTCGAATTCTTTCGATACTCCTCAGAGTAAGAAAAGGAAATGTGATGATGATGATGATACTTCTGAGTACTCAGCTTCGGAGGCTTCAAAAGATAGTGTCAGAAATCCTAAGACCACTACTAGAAAAAATGAATTTGGTGACATGTATAAAAAGTCACTAAAAGAGCTTGTGGTGACACTTTGAGCTATCGTGACACTTTTGCAAAGTGTCACGTGTAAAGGGGTTTCAATAGGTTAGGTGTCATTATAGATTTCTATAGTGACGCCATAACGTGTCACATGAAGACGTGTTGTAACTTTGTATGTGTCAGGATAGCTATCTTTGGTGACATTTTATGCGTCCGGTGAGATTGAGTAACTAGATTAACAACCTAACTAGTGTCACCATAGGTGAGTGTAGTGACAACATGTGGGGTCATTAAAAGTACCTATAATGACGCCAAATTGTGTGAATATACATGTATATCATCACCAAAATTGGGTTACTCTATCCATTTTTTGTGACACAAGTGCGTTTTCGGGTAACTATATTAACTACCAAAACAGGTGTCACAATAGATCATTAGTCACGATAGTTTTCAATCAATCAAAACACATTATGGGGGTGTTGCGAGAATCGAACTCGCGGTCTCTCACAAAAAAGTGAGAATCTTACCACTAGACCAAACACCCATACTTAATACAGTTACTTCAACTCTACCTCTAAGAACATGTTAGAAAGAACGAATACATAATACGTAGCAACATGAAGGACTTAACAAAGAAGTCTATTGCTCAGTCCAATTAATGCCAAGTAAATTTGGCTCTCACACACGTAAACACTTCAAAATCAAGATAATTGCTCAAGCAAATGAAATGTAAAGATACTTGAAAAATTATGAAGAGCAGTGTGTCATTTAAAAAACAATGTTGATGACATAAGAGGATGCTCTCTGCGAATGGAATATAGATAAATCTTGGAACAAGGACCACATGGGACCAGCTATTAGCAATGCACTCAATTAGGTGTTGAAACCTGAGCATCATGTATCAAGTGATTGACTATTTCTAACTCATCAACCCCTGTCCCCAAACAAAACAGAATTGACCATGCATATCCAAGAATCTCCATTGGAGATCAAATGATGAAGGAAAACAAATCCAAAGGTATCTTGGGAATAACCCAATGTGTCCCCATTCAGCAAATAATAAAACTACAAGTGTAGACTTGTGAATAACTGAAACAAGCAATTCAAACTGTAATTCACACTGGATAATAATCTAAGTCTAAAACCTATGTGTTCCTTGCAAACATAAGAGAAAATACAGGAAATAATTTGATAAAAACAAGATACTACTAGAAGAGAAAAGATAAGATAATCAATTTGATAAAAAACAGAATCAATAGAAGAGAGCTTGTTGGAGCCTTGATATGCTTACCAGCATTGGCATATGAAGAAAAAGGGCGCAAATATCACATGTTAGCACAAATTAAAATAGAGAACCAAACCTTTTCCATTAAAGTCTAAAGGAAAAATGAAATAGTAACAAGTTTATTACCTTACTAACAATGTATTGCAACAGATCGCACAAGTCCATAAGAAGCTTAAAAGAGCAACAACCTGAGATCAGCAAACAACAAAATGAAAATAAATTATCTGAATATTTTGTCTTTCAGATAATGCAAAAAGTAGCATGAACGGTTCACACAATATGTGAATAAGTTGCTTCTAATGTCTGCTCTCCAACATTAGGTTCATAGAGTGGTAACTGGATGGATCAACTAGCAAATCAAGCTAAGGGTTTCTCATAAAACATGTACCTAGATAGAGACCGAGAGTAGTAGATCATGTTTTTTTAATAATATTATCAAATGTGCTGAAAGCACAGACACTAGATAATAACTCAAAACTCCGATTAAATTAGACAGGATAACATGATAGATTTTTTGCATGAGAAGATAGATATAGTAGTAGATCTAATGAAGTTTCTGAAAGAGATAGTGATAGAAACAAAGATACATGAAGATTGAAATTAGAGAAGAAATAAGTATATAGGGCATTGACCATCAAATGATATAATCCAAATTGAGTAGTATATGTTGAATGATCGTAGAAGAAAAAAAGATCAAAGTAATTATTTTACAAAGTACTACTATTTATCACTAAGATACATGTAATAGATATGAAAGTAGCAGAAAACAATATTTTACAAGAAAACATACATGTTTGGTACTTCCCTCCGTCCCAGCCCAAACTTCATATTTGAACGCACAAATACCATGCCCCAAGATGGTTTACTTTTTGAGCCTTTGTTAACATCAAATTAATCTTAAATCATACAGAAAAAATAATATGTGAACTTATATTATGAAAGTGGAAATCTTATATTTTTATAATATCAGTCCCAAAATTACTTTTCCAACTAGGATAAATTTGAAGTCATATGGACTCTAAAAAAGGTCAACAAAAAAATGGGAAGTTTGGGGCGGGGCGGAGGATGTAGTAGAATATATAGCCACACTAATAGTGTCACCATGATAAGTTGGGCATCTGTTATTGTTCTCGTTGATGACTGAACAAGACGGGAGTGCGGATCACATATGCCCTGCCGAAAACTCAAAATAACCTCTAACCACATAGTGTATTATTAATCAAAGGAACTAAACCTGAAGACGAAAAATACTACATGTTTCTCATTGTAAATTCTCTCACTGGAAGTCTTGATTGTCAAGGTGGCCGGAATCAGATACATTATCTTCTCAATTGGCATAACATGGCTAAACACTTGTTCTGTACATTCGACAGTTGATAGGCAAAATGACAAACAATTAAATATGTTGGTAACCATCAAAATTTATTTCTCAAACTGTAAAGTGACGTGTACAGACCTCGAAATGCTTCGACTTCATAAGAAAAGTTAAATGTAAGTGCTTTTAAAACTTCTAAACAGATTCATTTTTAATATCATGTGTATTTCAAAAATGAGTACAAATGGTAACCAGAGTGCTTACTATACATCAGGCACTACGCAATTCAAATCATAGTCAAGTAAAAAAAAAAACAAAGTTCAGTTTTCTCAATCATCTAACTGACCAACAAGTGTGTTCCGTTAAATAAAAATAGAACATCTTTTGTTCTTAATGACAAAATAAAACACCATGTACTTACATTCAATGTCACCAAAACTAAAGATACATTTACTTTTGTTGTTCCCATACTCACAACAGTGAAACAACAACACCAATAATCTGCTGATATAAAAATTAACCGCACATCCTGTTGAATTAAGGTATAATTGTGTGACACTAGTAAGTAACACTAGCACCTAGCTATAGTATAACAACGAGTCAAGCAACTCCATTCCATATTCCCACAAATCCCAAGATACAAGACAAAGAATCATTACCACAAAATTTATAAACGGTCAATGAAGCTTGGTACACTGAGTTAAGCGAGCATTCAACGTTCACAAGCATAATCAGCCACTGCTTTGCCCTTTCACTTTACAACCTAAAAAGGCCGAGAAGTAACCCATTACAACTTACGAATAAAAAATAAAAAATCCAAATTCTAACAATTTGTTAACACATATGAGAAGGGTAATACAGCTACCCTCAATTATTCCCAAATTACCAAAGCATGACACACTCAGTTCCTTAATCGTACTTGTACCAAAAGGTAGAAATGTGAAGAAGATAATTACATAAATATTGGGCACGCATAAATACACAATAATTGTACAAACACACACGAATTATCTCAATCACGAGCATTTCCGTAAATTAAGCTTTCAATCTAAAACAAATAATGATTCAATTTCACCTGTTGAAATAGTAATAGAATTCACCGTGTAAGTCGAGATCTTATTTATGGTCGAGATCCGGGCAGAATTCCAGTTGCAGTAAGGAGAAACTGATGTACCCAATTCGCGATGTGTTTGAGCAATCGATTAGTTGTGAGTCTGTGAACAAGAAATCGATAAGAACAAAGAAATAGAAATGGATCGGAAGAAATTCAATTAGAAGTCACAGAATAAGAACGTAATCGAGGAAGAGTTTGATGTCTTTCTTTTCTACGGTGTGAGAGGGAGGTTTTGGCGTTTTGGGTTTGCTGAGTTTTCCACCGTATTTGGAGTAGTGTTTAAGTAGTGTGACTTGTGAGTTACAATAGGAACATGTAATCACCCTTTAGCCAGGTGTAACGAAAAATGCATAGTTTTCTCTATCATGTCGTTACATTAGATGGTGGGTTATATTAGATTGGCTATTGAGACTAAAATTTTATTGTGTCACTATAACAAGTGTTACATTAGGGGATTTTTTTAGTAGTGGACACTTGATGTTGTTGTAGTCAAGCAAAGGAGGAAGGCTGTTGATAAAGGTACAAGAGGCTCAATTTCTGTTGGATTTGATTTCAAAGTTTTAACTTCATTGAACATGTTTATTCACCCATCATTTTGATATTTTGTTCATGTTTTTAATTTGAAATTTGTCTGTAATAACTCAGATTAGTACTATTTTCAGTCATATTTAGTAAACTTTTTTATATTTCTGTTTATACGTTTGAGTTTTATATGTTGTGTGTTTGAGTTTTATATGGTGCTTGTTTGAGGTTTACCACTGTCCATGAGTTTTTATATGCATTATAGATTGAGTTGACAAAACATATTTTCAGGGTGTTTGGGGTTCACCAATCCATCTAGGTTTTTAGAAAAATATACACCCTTAGTTTAGTTTGAGGCTTGAGTTTATGTTTGAGTTTTATATGCTGTGTGTTTGAGTTTTATGTGGTGGTTGTTTGAGGTTTACCACTGTCCATGACTTTTATATGCATTACAGACTGATTTAAACTTTGAACATTCATGGAAATATGTTACATGATCCCTTGACAATGCACCGCATCCAACCCCTAAACCCTAATTAAGACCGTAGAATTCGAAAGTAATTCAATTCATTTTCAGGGTGTTTGGGGTTCACTAATCCATCTAGGCTTTTAGAAAAAATATACACCCTTAGTTTAGTTTGAGGCTTGAGCTTATATTTGAGTTTTATATGCTGTGTGTTTGAGTTTTATGTGGTGGTTGTTTGAAGTTTACTCACAGACTGAGTTTAATGTTCATAGAAATTTTTTCAATTTACCTCTGACAAATGCTTGATTAGTTTTAGTTAAATGCTCAACAACTGTCAACATAAACATGAGAAAAATCAAGAAAACAGAGTATCGATATTAAGGAACAGAGCCCATAAAATTCTCAATCTTATACAAAGAAATACAGTATTGAAATCAAGGAACATAGTCCACAAAGAATAGAGTACTAAAATCAATCAAATAACTTGTTCCTTCCTGGGGAAACTTGTTTCCCTTGTGTTTGAACGTTTTTTCTTTCTTGGTTTCTTCTCAATAGCACCCTTTATCCTTTTTGGTCCATTGCTTCCAAGAATGTCTCCAAGAACCAAACAAATGTCTCCGCTTGTTCATTAGCAAGAAAGGCACAACCGAAAACCACATTATCCAGTGGCTATTGACTCCTACCAAAGGTGCTCAAATCATATCATACCGGTTAGTACAATATGTTGTATCAAAAATGAGCACGTCTCCAAAAATTTTGTAATCCTTCCTCATAACCCAGTCGCACCAAAACACTCCACAGAGTCTTGTTTTGTCATCAAGCTTTACTCTGTAAAAGAACATAGGATTCTGTCTTTGCCTTTTTAGCAATAAATTGATCACACACTGTGAATCTTCTCCTCCAGTTCTATTGGCCCTCAGCCTGTTTACAGAGTTCAACAAAGTAAAAAACAACAAACATAGCATAATAGACAAGCACAGGAACACATAACAAACATCTTCTTGAATACAGATGTAAAACTCAAACAAGCCCCACATAAAACTCAAAAAAACACCATATAAAACTCAAAGTACCAGGACAGGAAACTTAATTAACCTGTTTACATAGTTGATATTTTCCCGAACAGTGTGCCCAATGTTCTCTCTACCTCCAGCATTGTGCATAAGAACTCTATAACTCTGGCTTGGCTTTAATCTAGTCCTTGTTGTTGAGATTCTAACAGAAAATCCAACCATTGATGCATAGCGTTTGTAAAGTTCCTCAAAATGTTCCCACTTTTCCTTCTTTAAACCAATAAAAGAGAGTGGTATATGCTCTGCAATGATATATTATAAAACTCAATCAGTATATGAATGAAACTCAAATATCAAAAGAATAAACCTCAAATTACTCAGCATATACATAAACATCAAACTCAATCTTAATTCATGATCTCATAAATTCAAGCCAGATCAACATACTTCAGTTGTAACAGAACAAAACTTAGAAGCTTTTCTAATAAAACTCAAATCAATTATACATAAACCTCAACCGAAATTGCAATATACCTGATTGTTCACCAGTTCCTTTGTCCTTATCAGCTGAAGGTTCTGTGAATTCTCCATCTCTATGTATTTCATCAACTTTTTCAACAGATGCTTCAGCAAATTCACTACAGTGTTCTTCCATATCGAATTCCGACTGTCTCATAGAAAATCCTTCAATGAATTCTGGATCTCTAGGTATCTCATCAATTTTTTCAACATCTTTTCCCCTTTCGAATTCATCGATTGAGCCAATTTAATCCTCAAATCGTTCAGTTGATTCAACGATCTAGGAGAGTAATCCTCAGTGATCATCATATTTGTTGTTCGTCGAAGATAGAGAGAGATAGAGAGAGAATCGCGATGATGATAGAGAGAGAAACTGGAGCGAGTTTTGTTGCAGAGACGGAGAAGAACTATTTCTCTGATTTTTAACGGGTTGAGTTGATAATACCCGGTTCCATTTCGGGTTATAACAAGACCCGCGAGTTATTAGTTGGATCAGCGAGTTTTTAATCTATTTTCTAGTTCCTTTGAGTCTCATTTTGGTCTCACGAAACTAGTGGTCTCACAGGAGACGTTCTCAACTTGATTTACCCAATTCCCATGGGATTTCGCAATTCTCCAACCGGAAAATAACTTACTCCTTTTTTTTTTTTAAATAATATGGGGGACCACCACTGCTATCTTTTAAGCTTGCTCTTGTAAACTCCAAAGGCTTAGCCAGCAAACCACGTAAACCAAATTAAACCGCACAAATGCGACAAGTTTTTTCCTAGAATGGCATAATCACAAATAGAGATCAACATGAGTATTTTTTTCCTTTAAATGACCAATATAACCTACTACTATTAAAGTAATACAATAAGTCGATTGATTTACCCAATTGATTGACCTACCAATCAATTTTAGTCCGTTGATCTTACTTATTCAAATTCAATTTGGTGCGTACATGTGTCATTATTTAATTAAAAGATATAGGGTTTGAATCCTGTTGGCGTGATTTTTTCTCCATTATTTGTATTATTATTTTTATTGAAGGTGTTTGGTTCGAATCTTGTTGGCGTGATTTTACTCTATTATTTCTATAATTATTTTATTTGAAGGTGTTGGATTCGAATCTTATTAACGTAATTTTTTTTTTATTTATTATCTTCTTAAATCTTTACTTTTTAACACAAAGTTGTATGGTCGTACTATATACTTAATTTAAAAATAGTCACGATATGTTCTTATGAAAAAAGACATACTTTATCTGTCCAATAATAAATGTAACACTTGATTTTGTTGATTTTTTCGATGGTCATTTTGACATTAAATTATTCTTAAAATCATACGATAAAAATAATTAAAAACATCATATTATGAAATTAGAATGTTTATATTTTCATAATATAAATTTTTAAATTATTTTACTTGAATGTTTACAAATAATTTGAGGTCAAAATACTCCTAAAAAAGTCAACAAAACTAAGTGGTACACTTGTTATTGGACAGAGAAAGTATTTATAAACCAAATCGTCAATTTTGGTTTGATGATAGAGAACCTGAGGACACTAGACCACTTGAAATTTGAATACCGTCCATATTGTGGCATTGACATAACAAAAGACATCGACAAAATAAAATGGCAAGAGATAATAAGGACATACATGACAATATATTCAACTGATGAAGAACACCAATTAACATGCGAAAGTTGCATTACAGATTTCGAAGTTGAATGTTTCCGAAGTCTACAGATGTATCTGATGGTTCTTAACTCATCGGAAGAATACTTTTCGCACGTCTAACATCGTTCAATTCAAAACTATTAATAGGACACCATTTATGTTAAGTTTAATTACTCAATTAGTTATTTTTTGTTACGTTTGAAGTCATTATGTGGAGATTATATATTTAATCCATTCATTTTAATACATTATTTATTAAAAAAATAATTTTTTACAAGATTACGCTTCACACGTACGCGTGTGACGCATTTTCTAGTATACTACTACTCCTACGATCAACATGACTGTTAATTTCGGTTTAAATAGCGATCAACATGAGCCATTTATATTGTTAAATTTTTGCGTCTATATTTTATTACTATATTATTTCGTTAAAATTTTATCATTATATTTGAAAAGTAATTTATAGTTAAATTTAAAAGTTATTGACTAAAAAAAAATTGAAATGGGTAATTTATGGAATACTAATAATGAAGAGAACGTCTCATGTGAGACCACTAGATTCGTGAGACCAAAATGAGACTCAAAGGAACTAGAAAGTAGATAAAAAACTCGCTGGTCCAACTAATAACTCGCGGGTCATGTTATAACCCGAAACAAAACCGGATCTCTTCACCTAAACCCGTTAAAATCAGAAAAATCTTTTCTCTCTCCGTCTCTGCAACAAAACATCGATTCTCTCTACGAATCGTCGATTGTTTCTCTATCTCTCTCTATCTTCAACGAAAAACAAATATGAGGATCGACGATTACTCTCCTAGATCGTTGAATAAATTTAACAATTTGAGGATTAGATTGGCGCAATTGACGAATTCGAAAAGTGGAAAACGTTCAAGGAAAATTAAGGAATCTCCAGCGGTTGAAGTTGATCATATAGAAGAAGACTTCATTGAAATAGCTGAAGGATTTTCTATGAGACAATCGGAGTTTGATATGGAAGAAGATTGCAGTGAATTTTTGCTGAAGGATTTGTTGAAGATATTGATGAAATACCTAGAGATCCAGAATTTACAGAAGGATTTGCTATGAGACAGTCGGAATTTGATATGGAAGAAGATTGCAGTGAATTTGCTGAAGGATTTGTTGAAAATATTGATGAAATACCTAGAGATCAAGAATTTACAGAAGGATTTGGTGATGAACATGAAGCTGATAAACATGAAGCTTCAGCTGATAAGCACACAGGACCTGCTGAACAATCAGGTATGTTACAATTTGTTTGAGTTTTATGCATTATTTATTTGAGTTTTATGACAAAAGTTTCTGAGTTTTACTCTGTAAAGTTCTGTATGTTACAATATTGATTTGAGTTTTATGACAAAAGTTTCTGAGTTTTACTCTGTAAAGTTCTGTATGTTACAATTTCGTTTGAGTTTTATGCATTATTGATTGAGTTTTACTCTTTTGATATTTGAGTTTCATTCATATACTGATTGAGTTTTATAATATGTCATTGCAGAGCATATACCACTCTCTTTTATTGGTTTAAAGAGGAAAAATGGGAACATTTTGAGGAACTTTACAAACGCTATGCATCAATGGTTGGACTTTCTGTTAGAATCTCAACAACAAGAACATCCAAAGATAAATCTGTCAAGGAAAAGTACTTCGCCTGTTCTCGTGCAGGCAAAGCACCTGTTAAGCAAACTCAACCAGTGGCAATTTTTCTCCTATGATTTTGGTTGATAGTGATGAAGGAAATGAAGAAAATAAAGAACAGAAGGCAAAGAAACCAAGACATAATAGAGCCAGAAGGACTGATTGCAAGGCCGGTTTGAGAATTGCATTCAACAAGGAAAAAAAGTGCTTCAAAGTTAAGCATCATATTATAGAACACAACCATGAGTTGGCTAGGCCAGAATGGAGTCACTTGCATCGTTCTCAAAGGAAGATTATACCAAAGAAAGGAAAAGTAATCGAGTGTATGGAAGGAGCTAGATTAAAGCCAAGACAAAGTTACAGAGTTCTTATGCACAATGCTGGAGGCAAAGAGAACGTTGGGCACATTGTTCGGGATAATATCAACTATGTAAATATGTTAAGTTTCCTATCCTGCTAGTTTGAGTTTTATATGATGTTTGTTTGAGTTTTATATGGTGCTTGTTTGAGTGTTACATCTATCATATTAGAGGTTTAGAGTAAGATTTACTTGGAGATATAAGTTTTATATGGTTGAGTTTAATATGCTGTTGTTTTGAGTTGTATGTGGTGCTTGTTTGAGTTTTACATATATCATATTAGATCTTTAGGGTGAGATTTACTTGAGGATGAGTTTTATATGTTTGAGTTTTATATGGTGTTTGTTTGAGTTTTATGTGACGCTTGTTTGAGGTTTACATCTGTATTCAAGAAGTTGTTTATTATATGTTCCTGTGTTTCAATTATGCTATGCTTGTTGTTTTTTACTTTGTTGATTTTATTTCTCTGTAAACAGGCTGAGGGCCCATAAAACTGGAGGAGAAGATTCACAGTGTGTGATAAATTCATTGCGAAAAAGGCAAAGAGAGGATCCTGAGTTCTTTTACAGAGTAATGCTTGATGACCAAACAAGGAATACTATATCAATTGTGTTCTTAAATTTCAGTACTATATTATTTTGTAGACTGTGTTCCTTGATTTCAATACTGTATTTCTTTGTTTAACATTGAGGATTTTGTAAACTGTGTTCCTTAATATCGGTACTCTGTTTTCTTGATTTTCCTCTTGTTTATGTTGACTATTATTGAGCATATAAATAAACCTAATTAAGCATTTGTCAAGGAATAATGAAACATATTTCTATGAATGATCAAGGTTAAACTAACTCTGTAATACATATAAAACTCATGGATAGTGGTAAACCTCAAAAAAGGACCATATGTAACTCAAACAAACAACATATAAAACTCAAACATACACTCAAACCTCAAATTAAACTAAGTGTGTATATTTTTCTAAAACTCTAATTAAGCATTTGTCAAGGGATAATGAAACATATTTCTATGAATGTTCAAGGTTAAACTCACTCTGTGACATATAAAACTCATGGACAGTGGTAAACCTCAAACAAGCACCATATAAAACTCAAACACACAACATATAAAACTCAAACATACACTCAAACCTCAAACTAAACTAAGGGTGTATATTTTTCTAAAAGCCTAGACGGATTGTTGAACCCCAAATATCCTGAAAATTAATTTAATTACTTTCGGATTCTACGGTCTTAATAAGGGTTTAGGGGTTGGATGCGGTGCAGGGCCATCCAACCCCTAAACCTAAGTATTTGTCAAGGGATAATGAAACATATTTATATAAATGTTCAAGGTTAAACTCACTCTGTAATGCATATAAATTAAAACTCATGGACAGTGGTAAACCTCAAACAAGCACCATATAAAACTCAAACAAACAACATATAAAACTCAAACATATGAAACAAAATTAAAAAAAAGTTTACTAAATACAACTGAAAATAGTTCTAATTTGAGTTATTACAGACAAATTTCAAATTAAAAACATGAACAAAATATCAAAAGGATGGATGAATAGTTTACTAAATACAACTTTCTTCTTTCCCATGGGGACTTTTTCAACAACTTGCTCTTTCCCTTGACTACATCAACAACTAGTGTCTTAGCATTTTTTACAGCATCCTTTGAAAACTCTGAAGGTAAGTACTCAGAAGTATCATCATCATCATCATCACGTTTATTTTTCTTACACTGAGGAGTATCACTCTTCGAAGAATCTTCATTACTATCGAAAGAATTCGAAGGTGTACCATCATCAGAGGGTATGACAGAAGGTATCTCAAAGTCTTTATCCTTTTCATTCCCTACAAAATAGCATACAACAGTTAACACAAATTAACCTCAAACAAGCAACATATAGAACTCAAACAACAAAAATACAACTATTACAACACAAAAATATATCAAAATCTAAACACACAAAGATAATCAGAACTCAAAATAAAACTCAAATAAAACTCCAACAAACCTTACAAAAATAGCATACCACAAAAAAAAATCAATCTCAACTAAACCTCAAACATGATATATGTAATACTCAAGCAACCAACATATAAAACTCAAACAACAAGAATACAACTATTACAACACAAAAATATATCAAAATCTAAACATACAGAGATAATCAGAACTCAAAAATAAAACTCAAATAAAACTCCAACAAACCTAAAAAAACTAGCCTACCACAAAAAAACCCAATCTCAAGTAAACCTCAAACATGATATATTCAAAACTCAAACAACCAGAATATAACTCTTACAACACAAAATATATCAAAATCTAAACACACAGAGATAATCAGAACTCAAATGAAACTCTAACAAACCTAAAAAAACTAGCATACCACACAAAAAAACTCAATCTCCAGTAAACCACAAACATGATACATGTAAAACTCAAACAAGCAACACATAACACTTAAAAGACTTAAGATCATGTAAACCTCACACACTTACCAGCAACAACTTTCCTTTTCTTGTTATTAGTCCTTCTCTCCCGCTCTGCAGCTCCACTATCAGCCACCGAATGCTGCTCATCTGTATTATGATCACTCTTTGTAGGTTGTTTCCTCTTTGACCTACGAGGTTATCCAACATTTGCAGTAGCATCCACTTCTGCAGCTGCTCCCTTTGTAGTTGCTTTCACTTTGGCAACATCACTAGCAGACTCCAAATACGGATCATCTGCAGCATCAGAATGAAAAGAGGAATTTTCAACCATGATTGCTGCAAAAAAAAGAAAAAAAAATGGAAACAAAGAAATATACATCAACCTCAAAACAACCAGCATATAAAACATCGAACAACCACAAAAATACAACTCTTATAACACAAAGATATCAAATATATAAAACAAAAACATATAAATCAGAGGTAGACTCAAGCATATAAAACTCAAACAGAGAGCATATAAAACTCAAACATATATCAAAAAATATAACGTGCATCGACAGTGATATAACTCAAACAAGCCACATATAAAACTCAAACAGACAACATATAAAACTCAAACATATAAAACTTATCCTCAAGCACCTTATTAATGTACAAAAACATTCCTATAGAATTGAGAATCCTATTTCTATGAATGTTAAAGCTTAAACTCAGTCTGTAATGCATATAAAACTCATGGACAGTGGTAAACCTCAAACAAGCACCATATAAAACTCAAACAGACAGCAGATAAAACTCAAGTATATATCAAAAAATATAATATGCATCGACAGTGATATAACTCAAACAAGCCACATATAAAACTCAAACAGACATTATATAAAACTCAAATAAAACTCAAACCAGCACAATATAAAACTCATACAACCAGAATACAACACACAAAGATAAATCAGAAACCAAAATAAAAAACTCAAATAAAACTTCAACAAAACTCAAAAAACTTACATACCACCCAAAACACTCAATCTCAAGTAAAACTCAAACATAATATACGTAAACCTCAAACATAATATACGTAAACATCAAACAAGCAACATATAACACTCAAACAATCACTTAAGATCATGTTAAATTTATACAAACAGACACAGAAACACACAAAGAGAGATCCACATAGAAAATTGAAAACCAAACACAGATCGAACCACTTACTTGCATTAGGTTTCATAGAAGACAGAAAAAAAAAACAGAAATGAAGAGATCGAAGTGAGTAAAAATCACAAACAAGCACAAATCGAATTGAGTAAAAATCATAGGGTTAGGGTTTAACAGAGACTTACCGTACAGACAAAAATTGAGCAAAATCGAGCACAGATGAAGACGAAGACAACAATCGAGCAAAGATGAAGACGATTGAGTGATTATTAGAACCAAAACCCTAACCAGAACAGATCAAAATGACCAATTGAGTGAAATGTAGCAAATCTATATCTAAAATACATGAATAAGAACTTCAACAGCTGAAGAAGACGATCGAGCTGGCGGCGAGTGAAATTCAGGTGGCGGAGACGACGAAATCGAGCTTCAATTCAGCGGCGGAGAAGAAGATGATGTTTCTTTCTCAAAAACTTTCTCTCTCTAGCTTCTCTGCTTTGTCGATGCTGGAAAATGAAATAAAAGCGGGTGAATTCTCCTATTTATACAAAACCCGTTTAAATGACCCGAAAGGATTGAACCGGTTTGAACCATGACCCGCGAGATTCGTTAAAATTGAATATAATAGAATGGATTGATTTGGATTGCTTGGTCTCATGGTCTCAAGTTAGAAAGTGGTCTTAAATAATAAATTGTAAATAATGAATTCAAACGTTTTCGAGAGTTGAATTATTATGTTTAATTTATCAAAATATCTTCTGAAGTTTCCTAGTTGAATTATGTTTCCTATATGATCATTGTCAGTTTCCTATATATTAGCCACAATTCTCTCTTTGTATTCCATCCATCGATAATCAATTTCATTCACCAAGAACCATTCAACTTTCCCTTTCCTCACGACACTAAAAATCCAAGCATGGAGAAAAGCATTACAGATCTTCCTGAAGATATCATCACGCTGATATTGATCCAGCTCCCCATCAAAACCATCGTGCAATTGAAGTGTGTTGTTACAAATGGACTAAACTATACTACTGTAACTGCTTACAACATGTTTGGCTTTGAGTTTGGGAGAGACCTTTTGAATAGTACTTTGAGAGGTGAATAATAATCACTGTTGAGAGGGTTTTCTGAAATTAGATTTGGGTTTGAGTTAGTAAAAGTTAGTAGGATATAGGGGGAATATTAATAGGAGTGATGATTATAGGTGATGATTGGTTGATTGAATGATTGGTTAGTTATAGTTAGTTAAAGTTTGTTGTATTGGGATTGTGAGAGAATGTATTGGGAATTGAGTTGATTTGGTTGAGAATTGAATTTTTAATTAAGAGATGAATTATATAAAATGTATTAGAGTGAAAATGAAAGCATAAGCTACCAAAAAATCTGGTGTAATTTCGTTTTTTTTTTTATTTTTTTTGTTTCGAAAGAAGTAATTTCTGACTTGTATTTAAAAAAAAAAAATAGATGTGAAGGAAAATATTGAAATGCTTATTACCGAAAATTATATGGACCTAAATATGATTTATTTATTTCATTACATAAATGAAAGGCCATTAAATAAGCTAAATCACGTTGTCCAATAATACACATATAGTACTAAGAACGATTTATTATGGATAACAAGTATCCTTCCTCGCCGGATTACAGATGCTCGTCCGAGTAAAGCTTAAACCACCTCACTTTTTGGTCGTCATCGTACGTGGAATACAACAAAGACAACTCTTAAAGTGGGTGAAATTGTTCAATTACCACAACCATCCAAAACACAAATAGCAGGGGTAAACATATAGTGCAGAGTAGTACACTGCCACCAACATACATAAATCACATGCTAGAATAGGAAGGCAACAAAATAATTGGGCATGCCTATGCAACTTTAAAGAAGCACAACAGCCAATACAGCTGCCACTAGAAGCCAAAATTTTTTTACCAGACTTAGAAGAAAGTCATTCTTAGGGCTCAGATTTTTTTTTTTTTTTTGTAAATCAAGTTTAAATCACTTCAAACCAAAATATGGGCTTCGGCCATGGCTGCTATAAACCTGCCGGGTTTTAGCCACGCCAAGATACGGTTTAGCTCTAATGGAGTTGAAGGAATTTAAATTTCACAACTAAAAACATGCTGCCTATTCATCATCGCCCACACACATACCACACCACACATGAACGAAACAAACAAAGCAGCATAAGACATGTACATTAGCAGTTTGGCAGATTGGCAGTTTGGCATTTTACGCAAGGCGGAGCGCCTATAAGGTCCAATCGCCATGGCTGCATATTGAGTTCCAACACGACCAATAGCCCCGCCAAGTTACGAGTAGCTTAAGTCCTGCAATAGCGTAGAAAAGTGACTAGCAAGTTCTGCTTCGTAATCCAAAAGGAGCAAATGAAATAAAAATGTAAATTTCATGGGAAATACCTTATGGCACAAACCGCCGTCTCATTTGGAATTGGATACCAACGCATAGACTGCCGGCACCACAATCCTAAAATAATTCTCTCTCCAGGTCCAGATGAGCGACATACCGGAAATGAAGAAAAAAAAATTTAATTAAGTTCAAGTCTCAGGGCAACAAACATGGCAGAAACAAAGAAGGCAGCCTTCATTTTTTCTTTTTTTTATCATTTACACAAGCAAACAAGTTGCCGATTCGTCGTATTTCAAGAATAACTTCAGAGACAATTCAACAGGCCATTTTCCTTAGTAGAAGAAGAAGAGAAAGCCCTATTTTCGTTCAAAAAAGAAGGAATAATTAAGAAATCGGAACCCCAATCGGAACCCTAGCCAGAATAGGCCGCAAAAAACACAAATTGTAAATGAAATCTAATAGAAAATGAAAAAAGGAAGAAAGACGTACCAAAATCGGCGAATTTCGAGCTCGCCGGCGAGTCACCGGAAAATTTTCCGGCACCGAATCGGAAAACCAAACCGATGGGAGTGTAGATCGGAACGTGAGGATCACGACTATGGCCTCCGTTTGGTCGTGCGGTGACGGAGGAAGGCGAAATCTCGACCGACAGTGCAAACGGCGGTGAGAGGGGACGAGATAAGGTGGACAGAGAGTATTTCTCTCTGTCCCTAGAGAGAGAATTATTTTTGGCCAAATGGAGAAATGGCTTGTGAATAGTATCTACAGTTCCTTAGGCCTCTTTAATTGAAAGCCAAACATAGTTGGGCTGCCCAACAGTACGCGAGGCCTCTCAAACTCAAAGCCAAACATGCTGTTATTCTCTACGCTACAGTGCTAAGGACTATTCTCCAGAGAACTAAAGAAGCTACTGTAATTTCATATCATCAAACTTGGATTGCTCAAATGAGCTTACAGAGGTATTTAAAGATCGATCCATCCGATAAATCTCACAGAACAGGAGTCGTCGATCATCACGCCAAGCGTCTCAATCTTATTTAATCAACTCAACTACAAAAACGTAAAGATTGAAAGCACGACTTATCTTATGAACGAACTAAGACAGAGAATTCGTTCATAACATTCCTCCCTCCATATCTTTAGCTTGTCCTCAAGCTAAGTCTTCTAGGCTGGAACTTGCTGTAATGTCATGGTAGTTCTACCCAAGTTGCTTCCTCAACTGAAATGTGCTCCCATTCACCCGAAATCTGTATAACAGCTTAAGACAAAACATAATCCTTTTTATGACATTCCTCCCTTCTTCATATCAAGCTTGCCCACAAGCTTCACTGATCCATTTAGGATTCACTCTCTCTTTGAACCAAGTTACTGAGGCGTGTCAACTCTCCATGATTTGCGAGGCGTAGAGCAAGCCCCCGCAACCCGTGGCCTTGAAGAGCTCCTTTCACAAAACCTGCAGCAGCTAATCTCTTGAGATCCTCCCGAGCAATGTCCAATCCCAGAGCCTCTAGTCATATATCCCTACTGTTTCTCATCTTTAGAAGGCATTGCAAGGCCCTTTTTAGATCATTACTTTGCACCGCCAACTCAAATTCCAGTCTCTTGGATATACCAGGCAAGTGTAGTGCTTCAGTGGCATAGCCCATTCCGAGCATAAATTGTGCCAGATCATCATGATGTTCTCTACCCAGCATACTTGCCCATTTTACTGCACTAATAGCATCTCCATAGGCTGCAAGACATCGACAACGTATACCAGGATGGCTAAGTAATATTGCAGGAGCACACCTGTATCTGTCAATTAGCCACAAGACACCATCCTTCACGCCTGCAACAACAAGAGGCCCAACTGATCGCTTTTGTTCTGCTGGAAAACAAGTAACAGCCACTACCACTCCACCTCCACCAACAACAACCTCATTAACTCTCCTATCTTCAACCTCTTGACCATTCCTACCCTTTCCTCCATCAAAAACAAAGTAGCCAATACACTCCACCAATTCACCATTCATGCACTTCCCTCTATCAAACACAAAGCAACCAAGACATTTCACAAATTCCCCATCCTTGCACTTCCCTCTATCAAAGACAAAGTAGCAACACCTTTTTTGAACAGTCTGCAGCAACATCTTAATCTTTCCTCTATCAAACACCAAGTAATAGAACATGGACATTGACACAAAACCACAAATAATAACTGAAGAACCCAAAATCTTTAAAATACCCATGAACTTGCCTCTGTCAAACACAATGGAGCTAAAGCATCCCTCAGACATATCATCAGACTGTTTGTATATGCCCATTAGTAGCTCATCTTTTTCAAAACCTGCTTGGTTTCCACCTAAATAAGCACTCCAACTACAACATTTTCTCTCACTTTTCATCAAGTGTTTTATAGGTATTACTTGGCATCTCGACAACGTCGTCAAAGTCACCAACAGAAAGCTTGCGGACGACACCTAATACCTTATCCACTCCTACAAATCCATCCATTTTAGCAACCTACTTTTGACATTTACTCTCAGGCATTTCATCAAACAGATTGCAGTCATCCAACAATATTTCATCCAACTCATTCATCTTCCTCAAACATTTTGCTAACATCTATCAATATATCATTTGTTTCTATTTGTTCATCTTCACCAAACAACCTATGGACATCACAGAGTATTAAATCATATTTTCCCAATTCATGAAGTGCAAATGCAGTTTGTAAAGACGGCTCCTCTTCTACAACTTTTGGGCTGATTTCCCAGACATCAACTCAATAGAAGATGTAGATTGAATCCCAGGCACCATCACCTTCTCTCCGCCATGATCAAAAGTGATGATATGTTTCTCATAATCCAATACGACAGGGCCAAGTTTTTTCCTCAAGTCCACGCCTAACACCATATCGTAGCCTCCTAAAGGTAGAACACCAACACTAGCTGCAAATACATGGCCCGCCATCTCCCATTCCAGATTTGGACACCTAGACATACACTCAATTTTCCCTCCTCCGTCCACAGTTACTTGTAGAGGATTAGTAATCTCTAGTGCACAATTGATTCTCCTTGCAGCCACCGGATCTAAGAAGCTGTGAGTACTTCCCGAATCAACTAGAATAATCAGATTGTTGTTCTTAACCTTGCCCACCAATTTAATAGTTTCTCCAGGTATATAACCTCTCAAAGCGTGCAATGATACCCCATAATCTTCTTGGTCAGTAGAGTTAACCAGCCGTTCCCCCTCTGCCGAGTCCTCATCATCCTCCAATAATATGATAAACAACTTCCTACATTGATGGCCATAAGTATATGGTTCATCACAACTGAAGCAAAGACCCTTCCTCCTCCTAGCATCCAATTCTTCCTTACCCAATCTGCGAATCGGCAACTGTTTCTCATTTTTCTTCTTGTCAGCTAAACCAGATTTGCCTCCTTTGGCCAATAAGTAGTAGATTTACTGCTGCGCCCTGCACCCAACTTATTGGCCTTGTGAAGGGATTCCAACATTACCTCCTGCTTCCTAGAGATTAAGAACGCCTTCTCTAGGGAATGAGGCATCATCATTTCGACCATATGGCGTATTTCTTCCTTAAGGCCATTGAAAAAACTGCGCAAAAACTAATACTCATCCATATGTGGATCTCGCTGTAGCATGAATTAACGAAGTTCAAAAACTTCTCTCAATATACTTCTCTACGGATCCACTCTGTCTCAGCTTATTAATCTCTCCAATCACATCATCACCCTTAACAGAATTAAACCTCAACAAAAAAAAATCCACAAAACGATTCCAACCCATCTTCTCACGCCCATCCACATTATCCAAATACCAAAATTCAGCAGTGTTTTCCAAGTGCATACCAGCCATCAATACTTTATCCCCATCCTCCATCGGATTCAACAGAAAGTATTTACTACACCGACGGATCCAACTACGAGGATCAACGCCATCAAACTTAGGGAAATCCATACGAGGACCACGCACTTCAACAGTCTTATTAGATTTCTCAGGACCAGATGAAGATTTAGGGTGCTTACCAGAGGATTCGCGTGCAGCTCCAAGTGCATGATCAACGATCGTAACTCTTCGAAGCTCGCCGTCTGGGACTGGAAACGTTCCTCCTATACTGCTGCAAGTTGCCGCAGCTCCAATTGGGTCGCATCCATCGATTTCTCGAGCGATTCAATCCGTTGCGTGTTGTTTGGTGTCACCATGTCGAACTCTTTCAACTCTTTCATGTAAAATTACTTATCATTTTCATAAATGACAAACTCTTTTCCATCATGGCATTAGGGTTTCATATGCCACTAATTTTATTTCAAGCCACATAAAAACTTTACCAATTTACAAATCTTCTTTTCAAGTTCATGTACAAGAAAAGTCTATGGTATTGCCATACAAATCTCTTCTTCTAAATTATCATTTAGAGAAACCATCTATACATCCAATTCAATTTCCCAAAGTAGCAATTATCTTTCATATGGATGTTACTCTTGACACAATCAAATTGAGTCACTATGGTCTCAACCATCTTTAGCGGTAAACTAGTATCGCTATATGTTTATCAATAGTTCAACTTGTTTCAATTTCCCTTGAAAGACATACTTGGAAACTAGTAGTTTTTTTCCTTGAGGAAGATCCAATAGCCTTCGAGTATGAATTTCTCAAAATTGAATTACTTCCACTATTGATAGCTTTTTACAACAAAGTTTTCCAACTAAGGTCTCAACCTTTCTCGCAACTTTGAGGTTCACTCTCTAGCAAGTAAGTCAAGAACTTAGGATCAAACCACTTTTTCAATTCTTGCTTATTTTCAATGTTTCATTCTAACCATGTATGTCACACCATGTGACCATTTAGAAAGATATTTTTTAACATCTACTAATTTCATGTGGAACCACATCCACCAAGAATGAAACTTTATTCATTATCATATTCTTGTGCACATCTATAACCATAGATTTCACCACCAAGAATTGATAAACAATATTTCTATATGCATATCTAAGGAAAATGCACTCAACAATTTCAAGTCCTTACTTGACCTTTAAAGGCAAAGGGACCACACATCCCTACAATCACAAGTGTATCTCAAAGTGATTTTCTCTTTTCATGCCTTGGCATGTAACTTACACCCACATTTCTCGAATCATGGGAGAAGTATGGAATTTCATAATTCTTTCAAGACATTATTTCTTTCAAATGCCATTTTGGATGAAGGGGCTAAGGAGCATTAGTCTAATATTTTATGCAACTAAGTGCATAAATATAATCAAATGGCGAATCAACTTCCAAACCACGATTACTCCTATCACTTAACCTTCTTGTTAAGTTTCTCAACATCCTTTTTATAGAGAACAACTTCTCCATAATTTCATTTTTACTCTTTAGAAGATGACCGTAGTGTCATCATCTACAAAAGTAATAACATTTTTTACTACCACACATATTAAACCACACACACTTGTATGATTTAAACAAAGTGGTTTAGTTTTCTTTTCAACACAATGAAAAGAATAATTCATCAACATCATACATTCACATGTATAAATCAATTCAAGTTGTTACACTTCTCCTTTCAACACATTAAAAGGAATTTGACAACTTTTCTTTTCCACATTTTTCACACTTGAATGTGATATATATCTGTGTGCAATGAAATTGAACATTTCAAGTTAATCATTGTACTCAAGATAATTAACATGTACAAATCTTCCATTTCCAAAAGCATCAAGCAATTAGAATTCATAACTTTTACATTAGCTTTAATGCTAACATCATCACATTGATTTTGAACATGCCTTTAGCAATATAATCTTGGCCAACATAAACACTCTTTCGTGGTTTTAAGAGACTAAAACAAAATACATATGTCATACTTGATTAGGAGAGAATAAATTTTTCATAATCTTATAGACACACAATACTTTGTCAAAATCAACTTGATCCAAGATGTCATTTCAAAATCATTTTCTCATGACCTTGATGCCATAAGGTTTCAATTCTCTATGTACCATGTTTTTCAACAACCTCAATTTCGTCCAATTGAGTAAACATAGTTCTTGTCAAACGACACATGACTAGTAGCACTATTGCCAATGAACCACCTCTTGGTGTTCAACCTCACAAGGTTCACCTCATGTAAAACAATACATAGGCTTCACAATCCATGGCCTTTGCCAATCCAATGTTACACTCACACTCAAGAGCTACACCAGCCTCTATGGTGAGATAACACATAAGACCCAACATGGTCAAATGTTCATCATTTGTTAAACTCATCCACAAGAGCTACAAAAGCTTCGATGATCAAATAACTCACAAGATCCAACATGATCAAGTACCCATAATTTGTTGACAATTCACAAGCCATCTTGATGTATGAAACACATTCTCAAATGGTATAATAATCAACGTAACCATATTGTCACTTCTCATTTGGAGTTCACAAGAATACTTTAACAAGAATTCTACAACATAAACTTCAACAAAACTTTTCCAAATAGTGACAACAACAAAAGCTTACTAAAATGTAATATCATGCCTTGTAATTCCAAAAGGATTTTGCAACAACAACAAAGAACAACAATCCTAAAATCCATTTACATTGCAATTACAACATGCATACTAGATAATCTTAGTTTCACAAGAAACTACATCTACTAGATTACATTTCATAAAAACTTTTAAACGCATTATACCAAATGAATCATGCTCAAACCAACCAACCATATCATCAAGACTTGTAAACGAACTCAAACAAATATCCAAAACAAGAAATACTTACTTGACATCCATTCAAGAATTTTCCCTACCCTTTGTGTTTGGCTATTGAGATTAGAGTGTTCATGACAATGATCCTTGCACCATCGATCGACCAACCTTATCAATCTTCATATTGATCCTTGCACTATGGATCAAATCAATCTTCCATAAATCATTATGAGAATACTCCAAATGTATATCAGCAATGATTCTTTCGCCATTTCCTATCAAAAAAAACAAGCAAGTTAGTATTTTCGAATCAACAAGGGATTAATCCACTCAAATCCAAGGATAAGAGAAGATTAACATTATTTTGCTTTAAGATTGTAAGACATAATGAATCGAAAATACATATAATTAGCTTGTACAAAATAGGAAATGCAAAGAAATAACGAAATAAAAAGAACTCTCTTCCTGTTTCACAAAATACATTTGCATGAAGATTGAATTCGAGGCCTGCACGGACTCAGTCTCCTTAAAGAAAAATACGCCCTCTCACTACGGTGCTTGAGACGTTGAGCGGCTTCTTCCCAAGATACAACGAATTTCGAGATCACTTAGCCGCACAAGCTAGCAATCCCCAGCGAACGAGAACTAATGCCTGGATTATGCACAAGGGGAGAAGAAGAGAATAGAATAGGGAGGGTTTTTCTCTTCTTCTATTTCTTTGGATATCTTTCTTACATGTCTTACATCTCATATATCTTGTATATGTTCTATATGTTTACATGTAAGTGAGACCTCTTTACATGGAGTATGTAACTCCCAAGTCCTTAAGTGCCTTTCATGTCATCTCATAAGTGTCCATCAATATAAAATATTTGGAGCATTATGGATGACAACAAATGTCATGTAAATGACAACAAATTCCATGTTAAATATTTGTAACTCCCATGAGTTACAAAAGCTAACATGGGTCAACATCCTTCTAGAAGGTCTTGAGAGGTTGAACCAGCAAAAACTCGGTTCGGTTCACATTCCATGTTCGAGGGTCACGATCCACTCGTACACAAGTCCTCTAGTTTCGTGTACCAATCTGATCAGGATTGTACTCAACTCATCTAGGAACACCACTTGGACACCAAGTAGTAACTGCTAGATTATAAACTAGAGACTTCACTTTATCTCAAACAATGTGGGACACATCCATACAACCTTCTTACTTTAAGCACTTATTTCTCACTAACCTAAAGTCCATTATGGGTATCTAATATATCCATTCGAAGCTCATACGAAGTAGCTTTCGGATATATATTACTTTATCTTAATTACTCAATAATTAAGAAATGGTCTCCAAATAAATAAACCACAAATGGTATTATTTATTTATCATTTTTCTTCATAATTTCCAACATAGGGGATATGTGGATCCGTTGCGGCCGGTAGTTTATTTCGAGGAAAGGGAGATTGTTTGTTTTGATGTACACAAGGAGGTGTTCGAAATAGTTGAACAACCCTGTTATGGAGGGACCGGTCCTTTCGGTTTGGCTTTAGGTGAAGTGTACGGTTCCATTGCAACTCCACCCGTATAAATGCAGATATATGGATTACGGGGAGAGAGAATAAGCATTCTTGTAGTTGGACTAAACTAGGAACCACCCCTCCTAGGGATTTTTATAATCCCTGCGTACGATCATGTTCCACCCTTCCTGAAGGTGCTATTTTACTTTTTACTACCAAGTTTTTGGAGTTTTATCACCCACGATACAACAAGATTTGGGATGATCATACGTCTGGGTTGTACCGCGGTGCATATTCTGCTTATCATTTTCAGCCAGTCCTTTATGTTGAAAATTTGATTTTGCCTTTTTGAACTAGCTAGATATGTAGATAATTTAGTTATGTACCAAGTTGGATGTTTTTGTTAGTGTTGAAATATGTTCAGTCCGCATGTACGAACTTGAGCGGTCTAAGAGCGCGACAAACCATCATAGGTCGTCCCTCAAGGGGCGCGACCACACCCAAGTATGTCACTAAGGCGTGGTTCGACCAACATAGGGCCCGACCATCACTAAGAGGCCAACCCTCAAGATAAGCTCATTACAAGGACAAGGCAGCTATTGAGCTCGAGGAGCATCTCTGTGGCTTGAAGAGGACCTTACGTCAAGGTAACGCTCTCTGAGAGAAACTAGGCAGAGCACTAATCGGACCACATATGTGAGAGGAAGGCACGAGGACCCTAGGGCGGCCACCCATGGTCGCTTCTAGTGGGGCTCGTCTTCCAGATTACTTCGTGGGACCCGAAAAGTCCATGTTGCCCTCTCAACCCTAGCCAAGATGTTTGGGCCAAGGCCCATGGACCTCCTTAATGGGCTTGGGCCTAAGGAGGCTTCAATCCCGTCCGGACACTTGTCACGATCTTACAAGGAGTGACATTAAAATACTACGAGTATATAAGGAGCTCATTCATTATCCAGCGGGTAAGCATTAACACCTCTCACCTACCACTCACCCACCACATTTACTACTCGTACTAGGGAAGCCTCACAACTCCCTACACGTAAAGTCGTCACTCCGGTCTGATATCTTACAGACCGGGCAAGAGACACTAACCCCCCCTCCAGTATATTTCAGGTACGAGGAAGCTACAAGAAGGTTTCCTATCAATTCCAGAGGAATACTACATGAAGAAGAACTAGAATAGCTTATTGTGACGGTCTACTGCGAACTTGGGAAGAAGTACGAATTACCCTTCAACATTTGGCGCCGTCTGTGGGAGACGACACAAGAGGTCATTCCTAGCCCTACTGGTCGAGCCACTTACCCTCCTCGTGAACCATCACGAAGATGCCTCCCAGAAGAAGCAACCGTCTTGCTAATGCACCACCCAGGAATCCTCCTCGACCTAGGGGTCGTCCCCCTACAAATGGTCGAGGAGGTGGAACGGCTGCTGCTCCAAGGGCACCGAGAAATAATAATGTTGCGAGGAACCAATATTATATGGAGGGGCATTCACCAATGTCACCAACTCCCAAGAAGAAAGATCGGGGGAAATAACCCGCAAGGAGTTCCGGTAGGAAGTTCCTATGGAGCGTTGAGAGTCACAAACAACGCTGCGCCAAGAGGGCAGCCTCCTCAAGTAGCAATTAATCCACCGTCCGTAGCAGCGAACCCTCCTCAACCGGCCGCATTGAACTTCACCCTTCTTAATGGACGTGTAGTCCGACCATCAGATTTTGGGATGGGCGAAGCTCAATACGGCTTGTTCCTTCTTACATTACAAGGATATGTAGGGGACAATGAGGCTGCTAGAGTTAATGCCGAACTCCAAGCTCGAGGAGTACAACAAGTACCAGTGCAGGAGCAACCTCATAACACTTTGGTCGCCCCTCGTCAATCCCAAGGAAGAGCACCGGTCGTGCAAGATGAAGCACATTCAAGAGCCAACGCAAGGCCAATCCAATCTCGACTTGGACCTTCAAGAGTTCAATCGAGATTAGGACCTCAAGGTGCCCCGGATGATTTGAGAGATTTGATTGATAGAAGGATACGAGCATCGTTGCAAAATGTGGCCCAGCAAGAAAATAGAGCTCAGGTGGTCGCTACGCCACCCGCTCTCCCCAATCAAGTCACACCTAATCAAGTAACTCTTCAGAACCAACAAGAAGCGGTGGCGGAAAATCAAGCCTTGAGAACAGTAGCTGAGGTAACCCCCTTGATCGACCCGATCATGGGGAGGAGGCTCACTCTGGAGGAACTCAACGCAAGAAAGTCCGCACTTGATGCTCAGATAGAGACTCTACGAGGAACTGTCCAAGAGAAGGAACAAGACCAAGATCCGAGCCCACTATGCGACGAGATAAGAAGCCACCAAGCCAAATCGAAAGAGGTTTCCCCACATTTGAAAGTTATGACAGAACGAGTTGTCCGAAGGATTACTTGGTAAGATTTGGCACGAAGATGGATGCTTACAGTCATGATTCGAGGACCAAAGCACTCCTCTTCCCGGCTAACCTCTCCGGGGAAGCCATGAAATGGTGGTCGCGCCTCCCTCATCGCTCCATCAAGTCATAGAGATCTCTGCAAGGAGTTCTCTATGCGATTCGAGAAGGTCATGAATACCAAGAGAAGAGTGAGGTACTTAGCCGAAATTATTCAGAAAAACAATGAGGACTTGAGGGACTTCATCAACCGCTTTCATGAAGCAGCCCTCCAAGTTGAAGATCACTCGATCAATGAGAGAAAAGAATACTTGTATGGTAACACTACCAACATCAAGTTCCAAGAGGTTCTCTCAGCATCGTGTGTAGAGAACGAAGCACAACTGGCAAAAGTTTGCAAGGATTTCCTCGAGGCCGAGGAATTCCTAAAAACAGTCACGGTGAGAACCAATCCTCCCAAGGAAAAAGGGAAGGAGAAAGAAAAAGAGAAGGAGTACCCTCCTCGCCCACAAAATCCCGGAAGGCAAAGAAAAGACCAAAAGCATGGGTTGATCAGAGAGGGTCACTCAAGAAATGATTTCCGAGACAAGAGGTCTCCTCCTAGGAGGTCACCTCCAAGGCGATATAGCAACTACACGGACTTAAAGAGGCCAAGATCCGACATCTTGAACTATATAGTCTCGAGGAAGCTAGACGTCTCCTGGCCACCCCCGATTCAAGAAAACCGAAGGAACAAGAGCTCGGAGAAATTTTTCCAGTTTCACAAGGGGAAAGGGCATACCTCTGATGAGTGCGTCGAGCTCAAGAACGAAATTGAGAGGATGATACGTAATAGCCAGTTGGTTAACTACATCCGGAAGGAAGAACCTCTGGCGATCTTGCCTCAGCCACCTCAAAGTGGGAGCGAGCACCATTACCAAGGAAACCCTCATGATGATGATATTCATAATTACGACAATTATGAGAACCGCCCCGTGAACGGAAGCATCCACACTCTTACAATTGCGGGAGGACCCGCGGGAGGCGACACTCAAAATCAGAGGGAGATCACAGCGGATAATCTCAGAGTCCGAGATGTGAAGTATGCTCAAGCCGCCCGACCAGGAACCAATGTTATCTCGTTCGATGATAGAGAGATACCTCTGAGGCATGCCGGAGGAGGAAACATATATGATCCTTGTGTTCCACTAGTAGTTTCCCTTGATGTTCAATCATAAAAGTTGGGAAGGATCCTCGTCGACAGCGGATGTTCGGCTAACTTGATTTTCACGGGAACCTTGAAGAGATGCAAATGAATCCAAGAGAAGGGCTTAAGGAAGTGAGGAGTGCACTGGTAGGCTTTGGAGGACAACCTATCATGCCACTCGGAATGATCAATCTCACGGTGTCAATGGGGAGCGCTCCTCGACGAGTGACTCAACATGTTCCTTTCGTGGTCGTCGATATGCCCTTCGATTATTTCGCAGTACTAGGCCGACCCGGTCTCTCTCAATTCCGAGCCGTAGTGTCTACGGTCCATAACAAGCTGAAGTTCCCCACTCCATTGGGAATTGGACAAGAAGTAGGAGACATAAGAGAAGCATGGGAATGCTATAGCATGTCGCCCAAGTTCACTTCCAGGGTTGCCATTGGAGAATCCAACCTGGGCCAATCATCCGAAGAGCAACCCCTTGTTCACAATGCTCCTTATCGTTTCTACACGGTTCGGCGAGTGAAGAAAAAGTCAAAAAAGCCAAGTCCGTCACTTAGGCGAAGGAAAGCAATCCTGAAGAAAGATAAAGATACCCTAGTAGGAGCTGTTAAAGCTGTTAAAGAGCTCGAGGAGTATCAAGTAATCCCACCAATACCACCCTCTTCCAAAAGAAGAAGTTCTTTGAGGAAAACAAAATTGAAGCGAGAGAAACTCTGGAAGAAATCCAAATTGTCGAAGGAAGTACCGACAAGGTCACGAAAATTGATACTGAGATGACTACAGAAGTAAGGATGAAACTCATCCAATGTTTGAAAGATAACAACGACATCTTCGCGTGGAGTACCGAGGACCTCAAGGAGATCGACCCACGTGTCGCGGTTCACCGTCTGAACGTTGACCCGTCGATCACCCATATCAGAGAAAAGCGAAGAGACTTTAGTGCGGAAGATAATGCCATCATTGAAGCGGAAGTCCAAAGACTGCTTAAGGCCGGTCACATCAAGGAAGTGAGATATTCCGATTGGGTTTGCAATGTGGTCCTCATGGAGAAGGGTCCCGGCAAGTGGAGAATGTGCAACAACTTCACGAGACTCAACAAGTTTTGCCCGAAGGATCCCTACCCGCTCCCCCGGATCGACCAGCTGGTCGATTCCACTGCTGGATGCGCCCTCTTGAGTTTCATGGACGCATACCAAGGTTTCTACCAAGTCAAAATGGCTAAAGATGATGTACCCAAGACCGCCTTCTTCGCAAACGGCAATGTGTATTGCTTCAACGTGATGCCATTCGGTCTCAAAAATGCCGGAGCGACCTACCAAAGGCTAGTCAACAAGATGTTCAAAGAAGAGTTGGGTAAAACAATGGAAGTATATGTTGATGATATGCTTGTCAAGAGTAAGACCGAGGAGCAACATGTAGGTTACCTGGCAAAGTGCTTCTCAATCTTGAGGAAGTATGGCATGAAGCTCAATCCAGCAAAGTGTACCTTTGGAGTCAAAGGGGGGAAGTTCCTCGGTTACATGGTAACAGAGAGAGGAATAGAAGCGAACCCCGAGAAAATAAAGGCCATCCTCGATCTTCCTCAACCTCAATCCATCAATGAGGTGCAACAATTGGTCGGAAAGTCAATCGCGTTGAGTAGATTCATCTCGAGGTCTGCCGAGAAAAATCTCCCATTTTTCAAAGTGTTAAGAAAGAGCAACCACTTCGAGTGGACGAAAGAATGCGAGGAAGCCTTCGAGAAGCTTAAAGAGTATCTACTCTCTCCCCCACTATTGTCAAAACCTGTAACACCCCGTTTTTTTTAATTATTTATTTTTTATTTTATTATTTAATTAATTAATTATCGGAGTAATTTATTTTATTCGGTAATTATTTATTTCACTTCTCGCGTGAGCGATTTAGTTAATTCGCGTAAACAAATTCGGCTTTAGTGGGTTCGCCTAGGAGCGATTCGTTTGTTCCTTATTGGACTAGCTAGCAATCTGACTCCGTTTGGACCCAATTTTCATGGCCTCTTTTGCTGGCCCAATCTCTTGTCTGGCCCATTTTATTGAGGCCCATCAGCTAAACCCTAACCCTAAACTAACTCTACCTCCCTTGATTCTCATCCATTCACGCCCCATCTGAAAAAGAAGAAAGAAGAAAACTTCTCCTCTCTGCTCTCTATCTCTCTCACCCGCCTACATCAGAACCCCATCCATCTTCAACCCGAACCGTCACTGCCGTTCAGCCGCGTTCGTTTCGGTCCCGTTCATCGCCGTCGTTCATCCGCGCCCGTTCCGTTCCGATCGAGTTCTGCTCTGATCCGATCTGAACCGTTCTGCGCCGTGCCGTCTCGCCGCGCCGCCTCCACCGTGTTCCGATTCGCTCGTGCCGCCCTCTGTTCCGATCTGCCCGTCCCGATTCCGCCGTGCTTTCCGATCCGCTCCAACGCCACCCCAAGCCCGATCGGTTTCTTGTTTACTTTCGGTAAGCATCGCACGGCTCTGCTCCGTTTTGTTGGTTGGTTTTGGATCTCGTTGGGATCTCGGTGTTGATCTTTTGTTCCTTTGTTTCGTAGTAGTTTTTCTGGTCCCGTTCCGTTCGCTGCCCGTCGGTTCTGCTCGCCCGTTCCGGTTAAGCTTCGGTAAGTTTCTGACCGATTTCTGTCCGGCTCCGTTCTTGTATATCGATTCAAGTCTCGAACTGAATCTCAATTTAATTCTTCTCTTCTCTCTTGATTCGCAGCTTGCTCTCTGGTCCGATTCGTTCGAGGTAATTAGTCGGATCCAGTCCGTTTTGTTCGTTTTCTTTCTTTTCTATTTTACCTTTTTACCCCTGCTGTATGTGATTTTCTTGCCTTGAATCGAACTGAGAACCGGGACCTAGGATAGTTGGTTGTTGTTGCTATTGTTGGACTATTGATTCGATATTCGAGCTCGTATGTTGATCGTATTGGTTTTGTTGACTTCGAAAAGAACTGACTGGACTTTAGTGATTTAATCTGAACCTTGTGGACTGTTTTGGGAAGTTTGAAAATCTAAAGGACCTTTTTGCAATTAGGCTTTGACTATAGTTGACTGACAGAGGACTGTTTTGTAAACCTTTTAATTCTGTGGGGACTGATATGTATGTTTGGGAACCTGCTGGACTTGTTGAACTTCCTGTTTTCAAAAGGGATCTTTTTGCAATTTAACACTGAGGGTTTTTTAGTAATTTCCAGAGATTGAAAGAGTGTTTTCTGAAAACGTTTCAAGTTAACTAGTTTCCGCTTTGGTGCTTTGGTAGTACTTTACCTTCTAGCTTAGTTGGTTAAGGGTAGTGTGACTAACTTAGAGGTCCCGAGTTCTAACCCCTTCTTTACCACTTCTTTACCGACCTTTTACTTTCCGTTCGTTCGACTTCTAAAGTGTAACTAGTTACTTTCTATTTAGGTTCTCCGTCGTTCGATAACTCTTAAGCTCACTGCTCGTTGAAGACTTTTGCTTGCAAGTTGAGGTGAGTGTTCACCCCTAAACTTATCTATTCGCGAAAAACTGGAAGGCTATATGACTATCTGTATCTATTACTATATATTCTGTTATACTGTATGCTTCCGCGTAAAATAACTAAGTCCTAAGTATGACTATTTACTTAGCTTTGTTTGTTGCTACTCTGTTCTGGATTAACTCTTCTGCAAGAACACTTCTCGATTTTTCGAGATCCGATTGTTATTATCTGTTTGTTCTGTATCTGTATCTGTTCTGTCTGTTTCTGTGTGACCGGTCGATTAGGTCGTAACTAGGTAGGCTTGGGTAGTAGAGGGCTATCGGGTTTGCTTGGTTATTGCCTAGTCTAATCCCTTTTAGGCGCGAGGTAGAAGTCGCTGAGGTCTATTAGGGTCGTAGGTTCTGTTTCCCCAAAGTACACGGGGGTTTCTGTTTCTGTCCGGAGTTGTGCACCCTCTAGAGGGAGCTATAAGGGCAATCTGGGAGTAGGAGTAACAAGGCGGGCTGCACCAACGGTCTTCGACTTATCTGTTCTGTCATTCTGTTATGTGATCTGTTCTGTTTGTTATTTTTTTTTGCTGCAAAGGATTTTGGTTTCAAAAACTGTTTACTATCTGTTTGTTAACTTTGAACCTCAATGAGATCCTTTATCTCACGCTCTCTTTGTTTTCAAAATTTCCTTCCTTCCAGATACTACAGAGGATGCACGCGAGTAGGATGCCAGCGACTGAGAGAAGGGGCTGGGATGTCTTTGGGGATTTATTTCAAAATAAGAAGATGAAACTTTTTACTGTCTTCATTAGTTGTTATTCTTTTGATTTCTAAGTTACCGTTGGACTTTTTTTACTCGATTCTGTTAGCGCTGTGCGCGTCAATTATTGTTATGTGATGAACCGGAATTTGTCAGATTCTAATTAATCAAATAAATTTGTATTTAGCCAAAGGCAATTCACAACTACAACGAAAACCGTAGTGTAGCAGTAAAATAACCTCGAGTGTCGATCTCTAAGGACTATAACTAGCATTATCTAATCTAACTTAAAAATATAAAATCAACAAACTACTTAGCACAGATTTTTCTTATCAGATAATGGAAGTTAGTGATAGTATGATCATTCAAAGCATAGCAGGTTAATAATCATGCATGAAGTACCCGATCGTTTTGCATAGAGATCTTTGATCAATGAATTGTCCAATTGTGTTCCGTTATTATTCAACACTACGAAGATAGAGGTTTTAGATAGATCAAAGAAATAAAGCAATAACTCAAAGTCTGATTCACTTTACTGCCATCAGCATAATTATTAACCCTTCGCTAAGAAATCACATACTATCACCAACGATAAATTTAGCTACTCATAGATGACATGCAATCAACAGAAATCATAGCAAGATTGAATGAAAACATGTTGAAAGATAAATAAATATGAATAGAAAAACTTTAAGATACAATGTTATCGAAGGTTGTCAATCTCCGAAGAGTCGCGATCTCACAAGCTCCAAAACGATAAGAAAAAGTACCTCCTATGCTAAGAATCCCCAGAACAGGCTCTGGAGAATTCCTACCTAAAACTAATGAGAAAGTATGAAAAACGGAGAAAACTGAGCAACTATATATAGGAGTTCGGAACGTGTGGGGCGAGTCGTCCCACACACCGGACGAATCGCCTGGTGTGGGACGAGTCGCCCCACACACCGGGCGAATCGCCTGGTGTGGGACGAATCGCCCCACATCCCGGGCGAATCGATTCGCCCCACACCAGGCGAATCGCCCGGGAGGTGCAGTAGGCGAGAAACGTGTTTTCGATGCGTTTTTGGATTTCTTTTCCTTTCCGCACTCGGTTTTTGCCTTCTAGTGACCTTTTAGCCTTCAGACTCGACCCCTAGACTTCAAATCCTATCCGGAATCCTCTAGATACTCCAAAAATGTCCTCGGAACACCAATTCTTCGTACTCTTCAATATAATTGCCCGGAAAACCACGTTTTTCACCTAAAAGCTGTAAAATGCAAACTAAAGGGAAACGTGACACTATTCTAATAAAATGCACTAAAATATAGCTAAATTAACATAGAGGATAGCTAAACTGGTGAAAAAAGACTCGAATGAAAGTGTAAAATACACGTTCATCAAACTCCCCAAACCGAACCTTTGCTTGTCCTCAAGCAACTAAGCTAGACTCTAATGCAAAAAACAATGCAACACAAAAAATGGAGTCTCATGCCAAATGAAATGAACTAATCTATTGAATCTATCAAAAAACATATGAACAAAAACCATACAAATCATAACATGGATATTGGTTGAAGAATGTCTCGATTGAATCATACACATTCACATAAGCACTTATGTCAAACAAGATAGTCTCACGTAACATTCTCTACCTGGACCTAGTCAGTGACGACGTAATGAAACATGTTAAAATACGAATGGTTGTCCCGTGCCTATGAAACTGAGGGCTTACTGTTGTTCACCAAGTTAAGACTTTTCCTCAAAGAGGTTGAACCAATACTGGATCTCATCAAACGAAGGAGGGTTCCATAAAAAAGATAACACTCCCCTAATCTACCCATCTCTCAAGCAAAGCCTTAAACTATTCACCACTTCCTGAATGGCAGGATGAGGGTGGTCTAGAACAGATGACACTCAAACAAACAAAAGACAAAGATTACGAACATTACAAGAATTGAAAAATGAGACAAACACTTTGCTAAACTGCTTTTGGCTTTTTTTGGACCCTTCTTTGCTTTTTTGGGGTCTTTTCTATTTTTTTCTTTTTTTCTTTCCAGATTTTTTTCTTTTTCCTGGAATGTTTTTTTTTCCTTCTTTTTTTTTTAGCCAGCAGTAGCACAACGAAAAAGAAATTAAAATGACACACAAACGACCTCCCCAAACCTATTCGAAAGAATTTGTTGGAGTACAAACTTTACGAAAAAGGAAAAATAAACTCACAACACACACTAAAAATTGAAAAACAAATCTAATGAAAGCGTAACCCCCTTCCCAAACCTATTCGAAAGAATAGGTTGCAAACAAAGGATCACACAATCTAACACTACCTCCTTCCTAGGCATTTAGCAATCTCAAGGCAAGGTGAAGACTTGTTGCCTCTTAGGTACATAATTACTCGGGAAAACAACCATAAGATCCTAACATGCATCATCCTATTATAAAGGCCTTCGTGAACCGCAATAGAGAAAACACCACTAAGTGATGTCGAGACTACCAAGTTTAACTAAGTGCAAACATAAATGTGACAAGCCAAGCGAGAAAAGCCTCAACAAATTCATAGAGATGAAGCATATGATTAATGTCATAATTAGTTAATCTACCCAATAAAAAAGTTCAAAAATTTGGCAATAAACTCCACATAAAACATGCAAGACTATACTAGGATGAATGTAGTGCATGCAACGAAATACTAAGAAAGCGGTAAATGTACAAATGCAAATGAAAACAAAAGAATTTACGAGTTTATTATAAGCAAGACAAGTATAGAGATAGCAAGTGATACCCCCCCCCCAAACCTGAACGTCGTCGCTTGTCCCGAACGTCGAAAGTGGATTTAAGGTGAGAGCTAAACTCGTATATGTGACCTATATTACTCAAGGAAACACGTGAGAAACCAAAACGGGCGATAAAAGAAGTAAAAAGATCAATAATTTAGCATAATAGGAGAAAAATGGGATTCCGAACGAAAATCCGGACCTCCGGGTTTCTGGACACCCGGGGCGAACCGCCCCAGGTGGGGGGCGATTCGCCTGGGGCGTCCATAACGTCCCAGGCGGCCTGGTCCTGCCAGGCGAATCGCCCCACATGGGGGGCGGTTCGCCTGGCATCTCCAGACTCTTGGAGACGCCTTTTTCCTCCCAAAACGCAAAATTATCATCTTTAAACCTATTTTATCACAAAAAACAAACGAAAATATAAAATATAACAGAATGATATGAATGCAATGCAAGAAAGCGATAAAACTAAACTACTTGCTACCATTACCACTAATGTTATCCATTATCAAATGGAAACGAATCTTGTGCATCCGTTCCATTACTCCTCGCATCTTGGGAACCATCCTTGGCTCCTCTCCGTATCTGCTCAAGCAAGTCCATGATTCCCTGAAAACTAAAATTAACAAAACCAAGAAAATAAAATCTAAAAAATAACTAAGGGAATCAGATGGAAAATAAAAAGAGTAAAGAGGATCAAAACTCCTTTGGGACTCATAGGTGGGTGCATGAACCAGAACGTAGGAGTCAAGATCAAGAGTATCTGCCGAAATTGATTCAAAGACACCAAAATATTCAGAGATTGGCTCCTCGACCTCAACACAACTCACGCCATCACCTTCTGACTCAAGTGAAGCAATGGATTCAGTTAACACTTCCTCGTGACCAACAACCTCGACATCCGTAAGTAAGGACGTGGAATCTAAGCTAAACACCGATGAGTCTTCATCAATGGATTCTTCTCCATATTCCTCTTCATCGGCAATGTCGATTTCTGGTGGCTGACTACTAAAGCGAGACATCCATGCCCTTGACCCTGGAGGTGAGTCCCTATTCCAATGTTCCAGAAACTTGCTGGTTAATTCACCACAAGTGCGCAACGATTTTTCCGGCGGGATTCTGAGCCATCTTCAAGCGTACCCTTTCAAGGCTCCCATAAATCCTCTCATACAAAGTTTCTCATGTGATAAAATAACCCCCTCCTCATTCTCACGAGGTATCCTCAACACTCCTTCCTCGTACGTGTCTAAGAACCCTCTTGGATCATCACCCATTGAAAACGTGGAGAGAATGGAGTAGTACGAAGGATCAAAGTCATAATTCCTGCAATCGTCATCCAATGTTATGCAAGGCCCTCGAGGCATCACATACCGGGGCAACGGAGGTTGACTCATCATTTCGTATGACTAGTTTCTGCACATGAGGAAACAAGAAACCAAGGAGCAGAATCCACAAAAGAAAAACAAAAATTTGCAAAGAAAAACACAAAGAGTGCAAACAAACACAATGTAATTAAGAACTTCGAGAGCACAAGAACGTAAGGTAACCGAGATCAGATTAGATGAATTTTCTGAAAAATATAGGGGGGAAGAAATAGGGTAAGAAAGTGAGATTTTCTGATAGCAAACCCCCAGAGCCTGTTCTTCTGTAGGGAACTGAATGCTGAAAATATATAAAATGATGAATGTGTATTTTACACTTTCATTCAAGTCTTTTTCACCTATTTTAGCTATCCTCTATGATAATTTAGCTATATTTTAGTACATTTTATTAGAATAGTGTCACGTTTCCCTTTAGATTTTATTTTACAGGTTTTGGTTGAAATTCGGAGATTTCGGGGTATTTATATTGAAGTCTACAAGGAATTGGTGTTCCATAAGCCTATTTGGAGTATCTGAAGGTTTCCGGATAGGATTTGGAGTCTAGGGGCCGAATCTGGAGGTTAGAAGGCTACTAGAAGTCATAAACCGAGTCCGAAAAGGTGAAGAAATCCAAATCCGCGTCGAAAAACGCGGAAATTCCGCGAAATACTTGGGGGCGAACCGCCCCGGAGTAATTTCGGGCCTATATATAGTGCTCAGTTTTCTCTCCGAAAATCATATCTTTCCAAGCCTACTTTCTCACCTCTCTCTATAGTTTTAGGTAGGAACTTCCCGGGGCCTGTCCTGGGAGTTCCATAGCTTAGGGGATACTTTTTCATAGCAGATTGGAGCGTTCGAGCCAAGGGGTTTTGCAACAACGTCGTGGATTATCCAAGAGGAGGAGCTAGAGTACACCTGGAGTAAGGACTCCTATGCCTATTCATGCACCACCGAAGGGACAGAAACCATTATTACGTCATCACTCCATCACGAGGACTGCAGAGTTCGAGTGAATAGGAAGGCACCGGGACATTCTCGCCGCGACGGATTCGATCTTGAGTTCGCAGTTGCTAGAAGGTTCCGAAGCGCTAGCTTGGTTCCAAAACATAATGACATGGGTACCCAACACCTTGTTGGGGTGCCCCTTGCCTGCCTCTAAAGTGAGCATCATATAGACATCGGTCGGATCCACCGTAGAGAATGTGGACAAAATTGGAGAAAAAGGTAGAAGACTTCTGAGTATCCAAGCAGCTTACTGAAACCTTATCGTGGGGTAAAACGTTGGAGGGGGAGGTCCTGATACCACTTCCCTTCCCCTTCAACAGTTCACACCCTATTGGAGGGCTTCAGGATGGAGGGTTCCATAACAGCGGCGGCTACTCTTGAGAATTCTACCTGCCACTACAACTCTACTAGTGAGGATGTGCGTGACAGTAGTGACAATGAAGGCCATACGGGCAATGATGACTCTGATAGAGGAGTTGCTCCTGTCCGGCCTATAAATCGAACTACTGCACCTACCAGAAGACCTGATGACCACCTATGAAGCTCCTAGAGCAGGCCCAATAACTCACGAACAACACACTCAGCCGACCGAGGCCAAACCATGGGGTAACATCTAGTATCACATCTTATTTCCTCATTTCTTACTGCTAGGGACTAGCGTTAATTTCATGAGGGGGGATGGGATTTAAGTGATCTGATGTTGTTAGTTTGGAGCTTGGTATTGGTAGGATGAGTATAGCACCTCGCATGCTTTATCCGTCTGCATTTGCATTTGCACGTTTATCGCTTTCTTAGATTTTTTAGGTTGCATTCACTGCATTCACTACATTCATCCTAGGATATTTTTGCATGTTTTATATGGAGTTTATTGCCGAATTGTTTGAACTTTTTTATTGGGTAGATCAACTAACTATGCCATTAATCGTATGCTTCATTTCTATGAATTTGTTTGAGGTTTTTCTCGCTTGGCTTGTCACATTTATGTATTGCACTTCGTTAAGCATGGTAGTCTCGACATCACTTAGTGGTGTTTTCTCTACTGCGGTTCACGAAGGCCTTTATAATAGGATGATGCATGTTAGGGTCTTATGGTTGTTTTCCCGAGTAATTATGTACCTAAGAGGCAACAAGTCTTCACCATGCTTTGAGATTGCTAAATGCCTAGGAAGGAGGTAGTGTGAGGTTGTGTGATCCTTTGTTTATAACCTATTCTTCCGAATAGGTTTGGGGAGGGGGTTACCCCGTCATAGACTTGTTTCTGTTTTTCATTTTCGTATCATGAGTTTGTTTTTTATTTTTCCGTGAATTTTGTGCTCCAACCTATTCTTTCGAATAGGTTTGGGGAAGTCGTGTGAGTCATTTTGTTTTGTTGTGCTTCTGCTGGCTAAAAAAAATCGAAAAAAGAGAAAAAATTTCCAGAAAAAAAAGAGAAAAAGAAAAAAGAATCTGGAAAGAAAAAAAGAAAAAAAAAAAAAAGAAAAGACCCCAAAAAAGCAAAGAAGGGTCCAAAAAAGAAAGCCAAAAAGCAGTTTAGCAAAGTTTTGAGTCTTTTCCATTTTTGTAATGTTCGTAATCGTGTTTTTATCTTTTTCGTCTTCAGTGTCATCTGTTCTAGACCACCCTCGTCCTTCCATTCAGGAAGTGGTGAATAGCTTAAGACTTTACTTGACAGATGGGTAGAATAGGGGAGAGTTATCTTTTATAGGGAACCCTCCTTCGTTTGATGAGAGCCAGTACTGGTTCGACCTCTTTTGAGGAAAAGTCTTAACATGGTGGAACAGCAGTAAGTCCTCAGCTTCATAGGCACGGGACAACCATTCGTATCTTAGCATGCTTCATTACGTCGTCACTGACTAGGTCCAGGTAGAGAATATTACGAGAGACTATCTTGTCTTGACATAAGTACTTATGTGGATGTGTATAAGTCAATCGAGGTATTCTTCAACCTATATTCATGCTTTGATTTATATGGTTTTTGTTCATATGTTATTTGATAGATTCAATAGATTAGTTCATTTTATTTGGCATGAAACTCCATTTTGTGTCTTGCATGTTTTTTGTATTAGAGTCTAGCTTAATTGCTTGAGGACAAGCAAAGGTTTGGTTTGGGGAGTTTGATGAATGTGTATTTACACTTTCATTCGAGTCTTTTTCACCTATTTTAGCTATCCTCTATGTTAATTTAGCTATATTTTAGTACATTTTATTAGAATAGTGTCACGTTTCCCTTTAGATTTTATTTTACAGGTTTTGGTTGAAATTCGAGGATTTCCGGGCAATTATATTGAAGTTGACAAGGAATTGGTGTTCCAGAAGCCTATTTGGAGTATCTGAAGGTTTCCGGATAGGATTTGAAGTCTAGGGGCCGAATCTGGAGGTTAGAAGGCTACTAGAAGTCAGAAACCGAATCCGAAAAGGGGAAGAAATTCAAAAACGCGTCGAAAATGCGGAATTCCGCGAGAAAAAGTCTGGGGCGAACCGCCGCACCCTGGGGCGAACCGCCCCGTAGTTTTTCGGGGCCTATATATAGTGCTCAGTTTTTCTCCGAAAATCATATCTTTCCAGACCTACTTTCTCATCTCTCTCTATAGTTTTAGGTAGGAACTTCCCGGGGCCTGTCCTGGGAGTTCTGTAGCTTAGGGGATACTTTTTCATAGCGGATTGGAGCTCGTAGGATCGCAATTCTTCGGAGATTGACAACCTTCGGTAACTTGTATCTTACAGTTTGATCTACTTATTTTATTTATCTTTCAATATGTTTTCTTCTATGATTTCTGTTGATTGCATGCCTATTATGAGTAGCTAAACTTATCGTCGGTGGTAGTATGTGAATTCTTAGCGAAGGGAAGATAATCATGCTAATGGCTATATCGCGCATTATACTCCGTGTCATTGCTTTATTTCGTTGATCAGTTGTAACCAAAATTCTCGTATGTTGTATTAATTATTATGCACAATTGGACACTTGTCGACCATCAGACCAATCATCTTCGTAGTGTTGAATAATTACGGAACACATTAGGACAATCGTGATTGACTTGTCGGACCAATTATCTTCGTAGTGCTTAATATTTGCAACAGGACACTAGATTGATTCAAAGATCTCTATGCAAGACCGAGGAATTTATGCATGATTATCGACCTTTATGTTAAGAAGGACCATACTATCACCAATCTCCATTATCTGCTAGAAACCCCCTATTGCTATCTGTCTGCTGTTTTATATTCTCTTGTTAAATAGATAAAGCTAGTTATAGTCCTGAGAGAACGACACTCGAGTCATTCTACTTCTACACTATGGTTTTCGTTGTAGTTGTGGATTGCCTTTGGCTAATTACAAATTTATTTGATTCGTTCGCGTTGGAGCACGACATCCGCACGTTCATCAATCACCTACATCCAACAACCACTCAGCGAATTCTCGGATGCTCTCGACATCAGCATGAGATCCACCAGCCTGGGGAAAAAATGTACAGAAAAATTGAAATTAGACATACTAATGTGTTAAATCTAACTATGTGTAATTACTGAGTTCAGTTTAACCGATGAAAAATTGTCAATATATACTGCAAGCGCATGTTCTGGGTAACTTAAGAACCCTGCAAGAATCCCCTATTCTTCTGCTCGAACAAAGAGAGGCATGCACAACGTCATGTCTGCTACCCCTTGTAACAATAGGCATTATCTATCCAAAGTCACCCCAAAAACAACAACCATACCACCGAAAGGCATAGAAGAAGGCGAACCGGCTGGACCCCGTATGACATCTCGTATGCTTCATCCAATGCTTCAAAGAAAGACTTATTCTGTAATAACCCGGTTTTATTTGTTTTATTTTATTTCTTTTAATTAATTATTGATTTTATTCATTTATTAACAAATTTAATTTTCTAACAAGTAATCATTAAATTTATTACTCCCGTTACCGTCTACGACTTTATTTTCGATTTAGGAATTTAAATTCATAACCAATCTGTGCATCGACAGTAATTTGAATCATTCGTTGTTCTTTGATTCAATTGGGTCAATTGAAATTTTAGTTTAATTGGGCTCAAGACTACAGTTTTCAGATTTGAGCTGAAAGCCCATCTTCTATTCATCTAGCCCAATTCTTTTGGGCCATCATCATATCTCATATCCATAACCCTAACCCTAATACCCAAAACCAATTTTTCCCCCTTGTTTCCTCATTCCCACCGGCAGCCAAACAAAAACAACTACACGGCGCTGCTCTCTTCTCCCGTCTCTCATCTCCGCCCTCTCGTCTCTCTCTCCCCTGCCACACCCAACCACTTCACCGGACCGCCACCATAGTATCAACATCCCAACACCACCATCGAATTATCCATCATCTTCTTCACATCACCACCATCTCCTTCATCAATCAACCACCACCACATCTATATCTTACCAACCCGTCTCTCTCACCGGCCCCATCATCAATCAAACCCACATCTTCACTCATCTCATCAACACCATAAAATCATCATCATCGACCGTCATCATCCCTCTTCCCGTCACAACCATTCGCCACCACACCATCATCATCTGCCGTCAATCAGCA
>CM051458.1:76654081-76717028 GCA_028274465.1 Plantago ovata
TCATGTTGCCTCTGCAGCTCATCGCTCATTGCCGTCAGCATAATACACTGCGCGGATCTAGCATCCTCATGATGCTTATCAGACTTTGCCTTGTTGGCTTGATTCCAAATCAGCAACTTGATCGGCAGTCTGATTCTCGGGACACACGGGATTAGCCTCGTCCAAGACGTACTCAATCCTTTCGTACCTCAGCACCAAACATATATTCCTGATCCAATCTAGGAAGTTTGGTCCGGTCAAAATTTGCTTCTCTAAGACAGCACGGAGCGAGATTCTCGCCATTTCAGTTTCCAGGAGAAATAATATAGAACGAAAATAATAAATCAACTATTGAAATATTATTTCTAAATACACAGTCAACATAACTAAACAACAAGGTCCTTTAGCTGTTTAGCTCCCACTATTTTCACATATGCTTGCCCCCACAACAAACATACGGGTAATGTCCAACAAGTTACCGTAGTGGCCAAGATCCAAATCCATATTATGCCATACTCCAACGGGGGCTGGTCGCATAGCATAATATGACCGGTAGGACTAGTAAGACTATCCAACTGCGTCACGCAACTCTTGGTTATTAAATTTAATTTAACCCGATGCCCTACATATTGTACCTATCGAGGTCGCTAGATACAATATGCAGTAAGTCATAACCACAGGCTTACTCTAATCTGACGATTACTGCGAGTCTTGTAAGACGAGGTCGCCAATACAAGAAAACGCAATGAAAGTTCAGAATTAAAGCACCCTATGGAAAGCATCTCAGAAATACATATATACATACATATATATATATATATATATATATATATATATATATATATATATATATATATATATATATATATATATATATATATATATATATATATATATTCTGTACTTATATTGGTTGGGGCTTGTAGCTTGAGGGTTGTTATCAGTCATCTACAAACAAATAAGGGCGCCGCCTACCCATCATGCATGAACGGTCTACACGTAATGGATGCCGCCTATCCATTCTAGTTCTAAACGCGGTCAAGCATATAATGGGTGCCGCCTACCCATACATAAATATGCGGTCCGACATATAAGAGGGCGCCGCCTACCCTCGCATGCATAGCGGTCGAACAGAATGTAAAAACATGGTATTTAAACATGCATTGTCAAACAATAGCATATTGAGCATATGAAACAAGCAGTAGCCTATGTGGATGACAAATGACTTCATAATTCATTATGAAAATTATAATCCCATACTTATAATCTCTATGAAATAATTGAAAATTTGGACTAGATTGAACATTCGAAAATTCTATTGACCAAGTAGCAATTTTCGATAACCCGAGGGACTTAATTGTAATTTTAAAAACCTTAGAGGTGTTAAATCTAAAATTCAAAAGTAGAAGGACTAATTTGCAATAAACAATAAATTGATAAATTACAAATAAGCCCTTTAACTTTATACTAATTAAATTTAACCCCTCTACTTTAAAACAATCACAATTAAATTATATTTATATTCCAAATATAAAATTCAATCCTCAAAACTTTCAAAAATTCGATTATGGGTCCAACCCGAAAATATATATAATTTTTTTTTTTTTTTCTGAAAACGTGGGACGGGACCTAGTCCCGCCCCCCGGTGCCCGCGGCCCCGGGCGCCCGGCGCTCGCGGCACGCGGGTACCGGCGCCGCGGACCCGGGCGACCGGCGCCCGCGGCACGCGGGCACCGGTGCCTCAGGTGCAGGCGCCCAGCGCCCCAGCCGCCGGGCGCCTGCGTCCGCAGCCGCGGGCACACGGCGCCAGCGGTGCCGCAGGCGCCCGAGCGCCCCAGGCGCACGGGTACCGCGGCGCGGGAGGCACCCGGGTGCCGCGGCACGCGGGCGCCTAGCGCCCGTGCCGCGGGCACGGCGCCCGCGGCTCCCGGGGCGCCGGCGGCCGCCGGCGCCCGCCGCCTGCGTCACGCAGGCGGCCCGGTCAATATATATATTTTAAATTTTTTTTTTTTTTTTTGAAAAAATATAATAATAAATTTATATAAAAACAAAATTTTGAAAATCGAATTAATCATAGAATCAATTGCATCCACATATCTACAAAATCATACAATATATATACGTAATCAATTAACCTGGCTCTGATACCACTGTAAGAAAATACGGTCAGAGTTACCCCTAGGGTACGCAGCGGAATTTCAAAAAATTTCTTAACATACAGGTTAATTGATTATGTATATGTCGTATATATATAAACACGTCAATTAGAAGACTAACCTTACTTCCAAAGCAGCTTCCTAGTCTTCGTAATAATCCGGTGTATCTTCTCCTTCGTCGAAGTCGAAGATATCTGCAATACTTTGATTATCTGCAAGACAATAAAAGTTAGTTTCCAGCTCCTAGAACCTCAACCTTGGTATCCACGGATGAACAGCCTATCGAAAGAATGCTAGGATATTCTTTGTGTGACCAAGAAGATGGGGCGGCGATTCCTCCAGCAGGTGGCGCGCGCGTAGGCTTATAGAGGAGGGGAGAGTTTTATTTTCTCTAAGAAAACTGGGTAGAATGACTGTAAAAGTCTGTGTCAAAAACTCTCTTATAGTCTACTATATATAGTAGTCAATAGAAGCCTAAAGCATAAGAAATTAGACTTCGTAAAGGAATAAGAATCTAATTCTTATCGCACTAGGAAATCAATATCAAGTCTAGATTCATTCCCAATCAAATTAAAACTCAATCAGGAAAATCTAACTTATCCCTTGGACTTCTAATAGAGGAAGGAGTCGAACTCCTTCCCCTCATCCATCACTGCGCGCGCGCGCTCTCCCAGGGACAGTAGGTGGGTCCCGATTTTGGGACCCACTTATAGTTCTAAGGCAATTCAAACTCCAAGTAGATTTTGCCATGTGCATATGTTAATTCTAAATTAACATATCCTTTTTAATCAAACCTCCATTATATTTCCAAAATATAATCTTTAATTGTATTTACATAAAATACAATTAATTAGCCAATTCAATTAATAATTCCAAATCATTAATTGAGCCACCAAATATTATAATTAATTCCAAATCAATTATAATCCATCAATCACAATTAATTCCAAATTAATTGCGATTCATCTTGAAGGATATTCTGATAGACTGAATCACCACATAGTGTGACCCATAGGGCCTCATCGTATTAAGCAAGTCCTAGACTAGGCAACATGGAATTCCTAGACGGTTCCATTTGCAATATTAATACGTGAGGACGTTTGAGAGGTTTCTCAAAGCTAACCCTTTCGTTGCGAAGCCTGTTGCGCTCAACGCGGCGATGGTAACGTCCCTTCATCTGACTTGCTCGAATGTATCTAGGATCGATGAAGTGTCTATCCCAATAATACATCCACGGGCGTCTTCAGTGAGTTGCATGGTGAATCCAATATCTATTATGACCATCATAATAATATTGATACGCTGGCCAGTGGTTTTACCATCACAACTATGAACGACTATGAGCAGTGCTCTCCTGTGCTACACTTGAGAGATGAATCCTTCACAGAATCACTTATCACCCCCATTTGTATGTAGCCATAATCCTGGATCGTGTCTTAGGTCAGCTGCTTATTCAGAGCTGACATCGACGGGTCCACCAAGGATATGGGGCAACAAATGTGATGATAAAGTCCTGTAAGTACAAAGGACGAATGGCATCACTTCGACAACTCACCGGTTCCCATAGACACGTCTTGTGTAGAGTATACATCGATGGGAGTGTCCGGTGGGTACTTCCATTGTTCGATAAAGCTTCTTCGAACAACTATGCGCAGTTATGGGAACGTTCCTTGATTGTCCAACAATCCGTTCCGTGGCCGTGGGATCGGCTCACACTTGCTCCAACAAGTATAACCTCCATGCATACTAGTCTTGTCAGGTTCATTCAGACCCCCACATCCGAGATGAACCACGACTAGGGAGAGTTTGGGATAGATGATAACTCACATAGCTCCCACTAACTGTGTGATCGGTCATCTATCCGAGGGGACATGTTTAATATCAATACAGACAGTAATAAAGATATGACATGCTGCAGCCTGGTGTAATATAAATATGAAAGCGATACTCAATAGTAAAATGCAACAAACATATATTATATTACGTTGACCTGTGTAATAGTACATATATGTCCTCTATAAGGGCACCATGCCTTTAGTAAGGACTGTCTCTAGGACATATACACTATCACCTTGAACCTCTCGAAAGCGGTGTAGATGGTCTCATCATAGTCTTACTTGAAACCAGTAATTTGCGCCTTCAGCGCGGTGGTCAAAGTATGGGGAAAATATTTCTCCATAAAAGCATAATACACCTTGGCCCAGGTGTCTAGTGATCCGGCTTCCAGAGAGCCTAACCATGCCTTGGCTTTATCACCAAGCCCCATAGCAAAAACCTTCATCCTCAGCTCATCATCCGTTATTTCAGCTTCGGGTCGTGGAAGTTGGTTGACGAAATTGTCAATATCATTCAAGTATCCCATAACATCCTCCCTAGCCAACCCATAGAACCTCGGGAGTTGCTGGAACATGCAATTTTTGATTTCCAAATCTCGAGTTGCAGCAGAAAGAACAATAGCCGGGCCTCTCATCAGTGCTTTGTTGGGTTGAACCCATGATTTCAAAAGTGGGCGAGCCATCACAAGACCTGAATATCTGTGACCGAAGTAACTCACAACCGAAAATCAGCCTGTTAGAAATCGCCAAATCTGAAATTCAAAGATAAATCGAGATAAATTTGAAAATAGCATCAAGAGAAAAAAAAAAAAAAAAAACTAAACTACTAATTCTAGGAATTGAATGTTGAAAATATAAATAAGCTAAACAGAAAAAAGGAGTATAGTCCCCGGCAGCGGCGCCAATTTGATGAACTGGAAGTTTGTCAAACTCAATTAATCAAATAAATTTGTTTTTAGCCAAAGGCAATTCACAACTACAACGAAAACCGTAGTGTAGCAGTAAAATAACCTCGAGTGTCGATCTCTAAGGACTATAACTAGCTTTATCTAATTTAACTTAAACTATAAACTCAACAGACGACTTAGCACAGATTTTTCTTATCAAAGATAATGGAAGTTAGTGATAGTATGATCATTCAAAGCATAGCAGGTTAATAATCATGCATGAAGTACCCGATCGTTTTGCATAGAAATCTAAGATCATGAATTGTCCAATGTGTTCCGTTCAATTCAACACTACGAAGATAGAGGGCTTAGATAGATCAAAGAAATAAAGCAATAACTCAAAGTCTGATTCGCGTTACATGCATCATGCATAATTAAGAACCCTAGCTAAGAAATCACATACTATCACCAACGATAGATTTAGCTACTCATAGATGTCATGCAATCAACAGAAATCAAAACAAGATTGAATGAAAACATGTTGAAAGATATAAATATAAATAGAAAAATCGTGAGATACAATGTTACCGACGAAGGTTGTCAATCTCCGAAGAATCGCGAACTCACAGGCTCCAAATTGATAAGAAAAATAGTCTCCTATGCTAAGAGTTCCCAGAACAGGCTCTGTAGAATTCCTATCTAAAACTAATGTGAAAGGTATGAAAAAAGGTCTGAGAAACTATGGTTCTGAGCATGCAATAATCACCCCTTTATATAGCCCTCAATTTGCAGCTAATCCTAAAGGAATTCGAATAGGAATTGAATTCAAATAGGAATTGATTTCCTAATGGAGACAATTACCTTTTCCTGATTGCATTGGGAAACAGTTGTTGAGATAACACCTCACAAGGCGAAACTATAAATAGGAGTTCGGAAGTCGTGGGGCGAATCGCCCCACACGCCGGGCGAACCGCCCCACATCCCGGGCGAACCGCCCGGGAGCTCCAGTGGCGGTGGACGCGTTTTTGGTCTTCTTTTCCTTTTCGGACTTGGATTTTGCCTTCTAGTGACCTTTAAGCCTTGAAACTCGACCCCTAGACCTCAAATCTCGTCCGGAACCTTCTAGATACACCACGGATGACCACGAAACACTGAATCTTCGTTCTCTTCAACATAATTGCCCCTAAAAACACGTTTTTCACCTAAAACCTGAAAATGCAAACTAAAGGGAAACGTGACACTATTCTAATAAAATGCACTAAAATATAGCTAAATTAACATAGAGGATAGCTAAATAGGTGAAAAAAGATTCGAATGAAAGTCTAAAATACACGTTCATCAGTTCACATCCCATCCCCCCTCATGAAACTCAAGCTATTCCCTAGCAAAAGAGAATGAGTAAATAAAAAGTGATACTAGATGTTACCGAATGGTTTGGCCTCGGTCGGCTGAGTATACAAGAATGGACTTGTGAAAAGACTAATTTTTAGGATCGTAATCCCCATAATAGTCCCTCCACATGTCAGACAGAAGATCATTAGATTGTTGTAGGGCCTTCTGTTGGTGACGGATGAGCTGTTGCTGCTCCCACATTATCTCTCTCTCATTCCGGCGATGCTCCTCAGCTATCTCCCAATCGCGGTTGCGTTGGGCAATGTATCCATCAAGATTATGTTGCAACCCTTGGACAGAAGTGGTCAAGGCTGAAACACTAGCATCAACTCTACAGAAACGGTCATCGAGGTAGGCCCGAAAATCAGAGAAGTCAATACCTCTAGACCCATGTAGTGCTCGAGGCGGTGCATGTGGCGGTCTACGAACAGAAGGAATATCAGGAATAGGAACTCGGCCAGCTCCATCATCAGTATCCATAGCATCCTCATCTTCCTCATCATCATTATCATCATCAGAATCACTCTGTCGAAGGGAAGCCTCAACATCAGCAGCAGCAGCCGTGGGGTTCTTCATACGATACCTATTCAATTGCACATCAATAGTTGAAGGGGAAAGAGCCGCGACCTCAGAATCCCCCTCAACAATGTCCTCAACCCCATGATATTTGCAATACGTCGTGATGAAACTTGGAAAAATGAAGGGCTTCTTCTTCTTCTCCCAATGACGCTCGTATTGTTCATACATGATCTTTCCGAAGTCTATACGATGCTTGCCCAACAAGCAGTAGAGGAGATCAGCATAGTTTGGTTGAATCCATGTGTCATTCTTCCTAGGAATCAGATTGAAAATACAAAACTTCATCACCACCTTAGCCTCAAGACTAAGGTCACTCTGATGGATCGTCCTGGTTGTGCCCCGGTTTCTGGAAACACATATTGCATGTTGCAAATCACATCTGTGATATCACTTCCAATCCCCCTAGTAGCCCTCGAATACACATAAGAATGGTCACTTCCGGTGAACTCCCGTTCCCCATATGAATAAAATCAGAAATTGAGGCTGGAGTCCATGGCACGATTATGCCTCTAACAAGTACACCCTCCTTCTCTTCAAGATCCGTATAGCCAACATAAAACTCATGGAGGAGGCTCTTATCATACCCCTTGAAACGGTTGGAAGTAAACCAACGCCACTTCCTCTTCTTAGCCAAACGAGAGAGCACCTTGTAACCCGGTCAGTTAGCATGGCCGTCTGGAATTTCAATCCTTCTATCAGGAATGGTCGATCGTCCACCTTGAGCAAGCTCTGCTTGGAGCCTTAAACGAACGTCGATAGCAGAAAGCGACAACTCAAATAACTCATGAGAAGGTTGGGAGCTTGAAGCTGCCCCCTTACCCTTCTTGCTCTTAGACGAGCCAGCTTTCTTCTTGTCACGTGGTGGCATGGTACCTACAAGCAGCAATTAGTATCTTGTACAACATAAAACAGATTCATGCATATGCAAATGCAAGAGTGAAACAAACGAGTGATAACATCAACAATCGTACTCCTCAAAAGCTCCATGTCTAATCTAGCCACTTCTAGAACTAAAATGCAACACACCAACATATCTTAGACATGTAACATATCACATTAAGCTCATGCTAGACAACAAATAGCCTTAAATCATAAGGCTCAAATCATACCATAGTAGCAAAAAATCTGGCATCAAAAATCCTCAAACTCATCAATCATGTGTTCTACCATCATGTCCATCATTATCATATCAATAAGCACACCCATAGACATGGAATGAAAGGAAAAGAAACAATGCTCATTAATACATAGACATCTGATGAATGTGTATTTTACACTTTCATTCGAGTCTTTTTCACCTATTTTAGCTATCCTCTATGTTAGTTTAGCTATATTTTAGTGCATTTTATTAGAATAGTGTCACGTTTCCCTTTAGTTATTATTTTACAGGTTTTGGTTGAAAAACGAGGTTTTCCGGGAAATTATATTGAAGTAGACAAGGAATTGGTGTTCCAGAAGCCTAATTGGAGTATCTGAAAGATTCCGGATAGGATTTGAAGTCTAGGGGCCGAATCTGGAGGCTAGAAGGTCAGTAGAATGCAGAAACCGAGTCCGAAAAGGGGAAGAAATCCAAAAACGCGTCGAAAATGCGTAAAAGGCTGAAATTTACTCCCGGGCAAGTCGCCCGGGACGTGGGGCGAATCGTCCCACACCAGGCGAATTGCCTGGTGTGTGGGGCCCTTCGCCCCACACAATTCGAACACCTATATATATGAGCTCAGTTTTCTCCGTTTTTCATACTTTTCCAGACCTTTTCTCTCACCTTTCTCTGTAGTTTTAGATAGGAATTTCCCAGAGCCTGTTCTGGGGCTTCTTAGCTTAGGAGATACTTTTTCTTAGCAATTTGGAGCTTGTAAGATCGCGATTCTTCGGAGATTGACAACCTTCGATAACATTGTATCTTACAGTTTTTCTATTTATATTTATATATCTTTCATCATGTTTTCATTCATTCGTGGTATGATTTATGTTGATTGCATGACAACTATGAGTAGCTAAACTTCTCGTTGGTGATAGTATGTGATTTCTTAGCGAAGGGTTAATAATTATGCTAATGGCTATATCGCGCATTATACTCTGAGTTATTGCTTTATTTCTTTGATCTATCTAAATCTATATCTTCGTAGTGTTGAATAATTACGGAACACAACTGGACAATTCATTGATCAAAGATCTCCATGCAAGACCGAGGAATTTATGCATGATTATTAACCTGTTATGCTTTGAATGACCATACTATCACCAATCTCCATTATTTGTTAAGAAAAACCTTTGCTAAGTCGTCTGCTGTTTTATATTCTTAAGTTAGATTAGATAAAGCTAGTTATAGTCCTTAGAGATCGACACTCGGGGTTATTCTACTGCTACACTACGGTTTTCGTTGTAGTTGTGAATTGCCTTTGGCTAAATACAAATTTATTTGATTAATTGAGTTTGACAAACCGTTTCATCAAATTGGCGCCGCTGCTGGGGACTATACTCCTTTTTTCTGTTTAATTTGTTTATATTTTCAGCATTCAATTCCTAGTTCTAGTAGATTTTAGTTTTCCTATTTAATCTCTCTCTGATACTCTTTTCCTAGTCTGTTACAGATAATGTATGCCACATACACGATCTAGAGGAACACCGCTTGCTGATTCAATTGCTGAGATCGACAGAGTCTACCACCAAAGAAGGCGACTACTTCAATGGCGTGCACTAGAGGAAATAGAGGATACTGATTTCTCTGAATCTCTACACAGTCTTTTCAAGGAAATCGACGGAATGGCAGAAGCTAGACCACTGAAAGCATGGGTTCAACCCTCCAAGGATCGCATGAGGGGACCGGCGATTGTTCTTTCGTCTGCAACTCGAGATCTGGAAATCAAGAACCACGCATTCCAACAACTTCCGAGGTTCTATGGCTTAGCAAGGGAAGATGTGATGGGGTACTTGCACGATATCGATGATTTCGTCAACCAACTCCCACGACCCGGAGCTGAAATAACAACGGATGAGTTGAGGATGAAGGTTTTTGCTATGGGGCTTGGCGACAGAGCCAAGTCATGGTTGAGTTCTCTACCAGCAGGCTCGCTGGACACTTGGGAGAAGGTTTTTTCAGCTTTCATGGAAAAATACTTCCCTCACACCTTGACTACCGCGCTTAAGGCGCAAATCACTGGATTCAAACAGGACTATGATGAGACCATCTACACCGCGTTTGAGAGGTTCCAAGACCTCATGAACAAGTGCCCTCACCATGGTTTTGAGATTTATGACCTAGTCCAACACTTCTACAATGGACTAACCTTTGAGAACCAACAAGTGGTGGACTTCCAATGCCGTGGCAATATTTGGGAGGAAACCGCATAAGCCGTCTGGGCAGTTTTCGAAAGGCTTGCTAAGGGGTCGCAGTTCAAGGACCCAAGGGCAATGGTTAGGAGACGTGGACCTGAAGCTCCACCTACTCAAGAAGCCCCTATGTATAGGGGGAATGGGGATCAATTCGAGTGCTTTACCAACGAATTGAAGCAAGTCCTCAAGAGCGCCACTGGAACAACTGTTTCGAACGAAGTTTGCCAAATATGCAAGAACTATGGGCATGGGGCTCATATGTGTAGATCGGAGCTTGCGTATGATGATGGCAACTGGGCTCAAGGAGGCGAAGAGGAAGCCTTTGCTACGGAGTTTGGTACTCAAGAAGCTAGCTACGGACAAGATGATAGGAATCCTCGAGGTGGATTTTGGAGAAGAGGGTTCCGAAACAATCAAGGATATGCACCGGCTAGCCAAACTTATGGCCCTAACCAAGACCGTAGTAGGCTTAACTATGGTAATGATCACTACGAAAACCCCGCTCCGAAAGAGCAACCGAAGTCAAAGTCGGCTCAACTGATGGAGAACTTGCAAAAGATGGTTGATCACACCCAAAGTTTTCTCAAACGTTATGAAGAAGATTCTGAGAAGACTAGGGCGAGGCTTGATCGATTGGAAGAGAGCACTAGGTTTGCCCATCAAAAGATGCAAGAGTTGATCGACCGAGGAGCAAGTAGGGAGCAACACAAGCTGCCTAGCAACACTGAGAAGTCGATGTCCATTACCTTGGTGGGTGATCTACCTGTCGAAATCACCATCAAAAAGGTTGCTAAGTGCGAGTGTTGCAGGGGGGAAGTGCCCCCACAGGCTAAGGAAGAAGAGAAGGACCTTGGTTCTGACGAGAGTGAAGAGGAGCAAGAGGATCCCGAGCCACTCCCTCAAAGTTTTGATGTTAAGGTCGGGATTGGTGAGCTTGAAGATGTCCGTGCCACACTAGACACGGGATCCTACTCTAATGTGCTCCGAATGAATGTGTTTGAGAAGAGTAGCCTTGGAAAACTATCTGAGCATAAGGCTATTGTGCAACTGGCAAATGGATCCTTCGTGAGACCCGAAGGCGTTGTGAAGAATGTATTGGTCAAGATTGGTGAAGCTTCTGTATACACCAATTTTGTAGTTATGCCGGCGTCTACACCTGGGATGGGGGATGTTGTTCTCTTGGGGCGAACGTTCTTGACTAAGCTACGCTCCGTGATAGACATCTACCGAAGGACTTGCACCATTGAGGTGGATGGCAAGCGACATGTGTTGCGAGCCATATCTGATCCACCTGATACTTCTCACACAATTAACTACTGTGGTCTTGCTGTCTATGTTCATTCTTATTTACAGGTTAGCGGCATGAGGAGAAGATCCATGAAGGGGAAGTCTAGTACCCTCAAGAAGAAGAGCTAGGCGAAGACAGGAGTCGAGTCAAAGACTTTAAACAATGGCGCTATCCGGGAGGCAACCCGGAGTTTTTATCGCTTTTTTACCGCTTTATTGCATGCATTCATACTTGAACAATTTGCTTTTCATATGTGAATTTGTTCGTCTCCATGTCGTATGTGCTTATGTTTTTGTTTGAGTGAGCTTTCGCGAGTGGTTTTATGAGTAAAATGGTTTTCAGGGACTTAAAAACCGCATTTTTTCAAAAAGTTTCGTCTCCCCGCCTCAGGAGGTGGGGGGCGAATCGCCCCACGAGTCCAGAGAGCTCCGCGCTCTCTGGACGCGCGGGGCGATTCACCCCACATGCGGGGCGATTCGCCCGGCACGGGGTAACTCGCCCTAGGCGTGGGGCGACTCGCCCCGCGTCACTGCAGGGAGAAAAACGGGGAGCTCCCTCCATTTCTCTCATTTTTCTTCATCTCCTTCATCTTACTCCAAAAGATTCCCCAATTTTCAAAATATTTTCAATCCTTCATAACTTCTTCATTATTCCATCAAATTGTGTGTTCTTTAGCTTCAATCGAAGCCCGTTACGTGCTCTTTCTTTTCATCCGAACAAATTTCTTCCTAGTTCATTCAATCTTCAGATTTGAGGTAATCTCACATGAACCCTAATTTTTCAAATTTGAGGGGTTTTTTAATTTATGCTTCAATTAAGCTTGTATGATGTATGGGTTGATGATTTGTGTGATTAGAAATGTTATTCACTATCAATTGCATGTTAAATTAGGCTTGGTTTGTTGGTTTGAGATTTTTGCTATTAGATGATATATCTTGTTAGGCAATGTATCTTTTACTTTCATTCCATGTTTAAACTTGTGTTTGTTGATATGATAATGATGAGTGTAATGGTAGAATGCATGATTGACGAAGTTGAGGATTTATGATGTTAGATTTTTGTTACTAAGGTATGAATTGAGCCTTGTGATTCAAGGCATTTGTTGTCTAGCAAGATGCATAATGTGATATGTGATTGTAGTAGTTACATTGATATGTTGCATGATGGAGTAGCTAGACTAGACATTGGGTTTTTAAGGAGTTCGATTGTTGTAGATATCGCTCGTTTGTTCGCTCGTTCATTTGCATATGCATAAGACTGTTTTGTGTCACACAAGATACTAATTGCTGTTTGTAGGAATCATGGCTCCAAGAGGATCAAAGAAGGCTGGGTCGAGCAAGAAGGGAAAGGGGATAGCATCAAGCTCCCAACCTTCTCACGACGTGTACGAGTTGTCTCTAGCTGCGATAGGTGTCCGACAAAGGCTCGAAGCGGAGCTAGCCCAAGGTGGGAGATCGATCATACCAGACATGCGGATTGATATTCCGGATGAGGTAGCTCAAACGGCAGGGTACAGGACGCTCTCCCGATTGGCGGCAAAAAGGAATTGGGTTTGGTATAGTTCAAACAGATTCAAGGGGTACGACATGAGCCTCCTCCAGGAGTTCTACGCTGGATTCACTGATCTCGAGGAGAAGGAGGGAGTACTAGTTCGAGGCCTAATTGTACCATGGACACCAGAATCAATTTCTTCATTCATCCATTTTGGGCAACGGGAGTTCACAGGGAGCAACCATGCCTACCAATATTCGAGGGCTTCTAGGGGGATAGGAAGATACATTACGGACGTGATCTGCAACAGGGAATACAGGTATCCAGAAACCGGAGCAGAACCTGCACGGATCCGTCAGAGCGACCTTAGCATCGAGGCTAAGGTGATGATGAAATTCTGCATCTTCAACTTGATCCCTAGAAAGAATGACACTTGGATACAGCCAAATTAGAGCTCCTCTACTGTTTGATAGACAAACATCGAATCGGCATCGGTCACATCATGTATGAAGAGTATGAGCGCCACTGGGAAAAGAAGAAGAAGCCCTTCATCTTTCCGAGCTTCATCACTGCCTACTGCAAATATCATGGGGTCTCGGACATTGATGAGGGGGATTGCGAGGTCGCTGCCCTTTCACCCTCGACTATTGATGTACAACTTGCTAGGTATCAAATGAAGAACCCCACGGCTGCCGCTGCTGGTGTGGAAGCACCCTTCCAACCGAGCGATTCAGAAAATGAGAATGATTATGAGGATGCTATGGAAGCTGATGATGGCCAAGCCCCTATCCCGGATATTCCTTTTGTCCATAGAGCACCACATGCACCGCCTCGAGCACCACAGGGGTCTAGAGGTATTGACTTCTCTGAATTTCGGGCCTACCTCGACGACCGTTTCGATAGAGTTGATGCTAGTGCTGCAGCCTTGACCACTTCTGTCCAAGGACTGCGACAAGACCTCGACGGGCACATTGCCCAGCGCAACCGCGATTGGGAGATATTTGAGGAGCATCGCCGTGAGGATAGGCAAGAAAGGTGGGAGCAACAACAGCTCATTCAGCAGCAACAGGAGGCTCTACAGCGGTCCAATGATCTCCTGTCTGACATGTGGAGGGACTATTATGGGATTACAATCCCAATGACTAGTCTTTTCACATGTCCACTCTCAGCCAACCGAGGCCAAACCGTTCGGCAACATCTAGTATCACTTTTTATTACTCATTCTCTTTTGCTAGGGACTAGCTTAAGTATCATAAGGGGGATGGGATGTGAACCGCGATGTTAAGTATTGTTTGGCTTTGTGTTGATTGGTATCTTGTTTTTTGTTTGCATTTGCATTTGCACGTTTACCGCTTTCTTAGTTTTTAGGTTGCATTCACTACATTCATCCTAGGATAGTCTTGCATGTTTTATATGGAGTTTATTGTCGAATTTTTTGAACTTTTTTATTGGGTAGATCAACTAATTATGCCATTAATCATATTCTTCGTCCCTATGATTTTTTTGAGGTTTTTCTCGCTTGGCTTGTCACATTTATGTATTGCACTTAGTTACGCTTGGTAGTTTCGACATCACTTAGTGGTGTTTTCTCTACTGCGGTTCATGAAGGCCTTTATAATAGGATGATGCATGTTAGGGTCTTATGGTTGTTTTCCCGAGTAATTATGTACCTAAGAGGCAAAAAGTCTTCACCATGCTCTGAGATTGCTAAATGCCTAGGAAGGAGGTAGTGTAAGGTTGTGTGATCCTTTGTTTGTAACCTATTCTTCCGAATAGGTTTGGGGAGGGGGTTGCACCATCATTAGACTTGTTTTCGTTTTTCATTTTTGTGTTGTGAGTTTATTTTTCCTTTTTTCGTAAATTTTGCACTCCAACCTATTCTTTCGAATAGGTTTGGGGAAGTCGTTTGTCATTTTTGTTTCTCTTTTCGTTATGCTATTGCTGGCTAAAAAAAATCGAAAAAAAAGGGAAAAATTCCAGGAATAAAAAGAAAAAAGAAGAAAAAGAAACTGGAAAAGAAAAAGAAAAAAAAAAAAAAAGAAAAGACCCCAAAAAAGCAAAGAAGGGGTCCAAAAAAGAGAAAGCCAAAAAGCAGTTTAGTAAAGTGTTGTGTCTCATTTTCCAATTCTTGTAATGTTCGTAATCGTGTTGTAATTTTCTATCTTTTCTTTTGTTTTTGAGTGTCATCTGTTCTAGACCACCCTCGTCCTGCCATTCAGGAAGTGGTGAATAGCTTAAGGCTTTGCTTGAGAGAAGGGTAGAATAGGGGAGTGTTATCTTTTATAGGGAACCCTCCTTCGTTTGATGAGAACCAGTATTGGTTCGACCTCTTTGAGGAAAAGTCTTAACTTGGTGAACAGTAGTAAGTCCTCAATTTCATAGGCACGGGACAACCATTCGTATCTTAACATGTTTCATTACGTCGTCACTGACTAGGTCCAGGTAGAGAATGTTACGAGAGACTATCTTGTCTTGACATAAGTGCTTATGTGGATGTGTATGAGTCAATCAAGGCATTCTTCAACCTATATTCATGATATGATTCGTATAGTTTTTGTTCATATGTTTTTTGATAGATTCAGTAGATTAGTTCATTACATTTGGCATGAGACTCCATTTTTTGTGTTGCATTGTTTTTTGCATTAGAGTCTAGCTTAGTTGCTTGAGGACAAGCAAAGGTTCGATTTGGGGAGTTTGATGAATGTTTATTTTAAACTTTCATTCGAGTCTTTTTCACCTATTTTAGCTATCCTCTATGTTAGTTTAGCTATATTTTAGTGCATTTTATTAGAATAGTGTCACGTTTCCCTTTAGGTATTATTTTACAGGATTTGGTTGAAAAACGAGTTTTCCGGGCAATTATATTGACGTAGACAAGGAATTGGTGTTCCAGAAATTGGAGTATCTGAAAGATTCCGGATAGGATTTGAAGTCTAGGGGCCGAATCTGGAGGCTAGAAGGTCACTAGAAGGCAGAAACCGAGTCCGGAAAGGGGAAGAAATCCAAAAACGCGTCGAAAACGCATAAAAGGCCAAAATTTACTCCCGGGCGAGTCGCCCGGGTCGTGGGGCGAATCGCCCCACACCAGGCGAATCGCCCGGTGTGTGGGGCCCTTCGCCCCACACAATTCGAACACCTATATATATGAGCTCAGTTTTCTCCGTTTTTCATACTTTTCCAAACCTTTTCTCTCACCTTTCTCTGTAGTTTTAGGTAGGAATTTCCCAGAGCCTGTTCTGGGGCTTCTTAGCTTAGGAGATACTTTTTCTTAGCAATTTGGAGCTTGTAACATCGCGATTCTTCGGAGATTGACAACGTTCGGTAACATTGTATCTTACAGTTTTTCTATTTATATTTATATATCTTTCATCATGTTTTCATTCATTCGTGGTATGATTTCTGTTGATTGCATGACAACTATGAGTAGCTAAACTTCTCGTTGGTGATAGTATGTGATTTCTTAGCGAAGGGTTAATAATTATGCTAATGGCTATATCGCGCATTATACTCTGAGTTATTGCTTTATTTCTTTGATCTATCTAAATCTATATCTTCGTAGTGTTGAATAATTACGGAACACAACTGGACAATTCATTGATCAAAGATCTCCATGCAAGACCGAGGAATTTATGCATGATTATTAACCTGTTATGCTTTGAATGACCATACTATCACCAATCTCCATTATCTGTTAAGAAAAACCTTTGCTAAGTCGTCTGCTGTTTTATATTCTTAAGTTAGATTAGATAAAGCTAGTTATAGTCCTTAGAGATCGACACTCGAGGTTATTCTACTGCTACACTACGGTTTTCATTGTAGTTGTGAATTGCCTTTGGCTAAATACAAATTTATTTGATTAATTGAGTTTGACAAACCGTTTCATCAACATCTAGTAAGCAAAATTCTCAAACCAACAAACCAAGCATAATTGAACATGCAATTGATAGTGAATAATGTTTCTAATCACACAAACAATCAACCCATACATCATATAAGCTCAATTGAAGCATAAATCAAAAAACCCCAAATTTGAAAAATTAGGGTTCCTGTGAAGTCACCTCAGATCCGAATAATGAATGAACTAGGATGAAATTTATTCGGATGGAATGAAAGAGCACGCAATGGGCTTCGATTGAAGCTAAAGAACACAAAATTTGATGGAGAATTGAAGGTTTTATGTAAGATGGAAGATTTTATGAGTTTTTAGGTGTTTTGGAGTAAGAGAGGTGAAGAAGATGAGAGAATGAGGAGATTGGGGATAAATCCCGTCTCTTATTCTCGGACGATGTGGGGCGATTCGCCCCCCACTGCCAGAGAGCGTGAAGCTCTCTGGCGATGTGGGGCGAATCGCTCCGTATGTGGGGCGAATCGCCCCCACTGCCAGAGAGCCTGAAACTCTCTGGCGATGTGGGGCGATTCACCCCCCATGGGGGGCGATTCGACCCCCACCTCCAGAGGTGGGGAGACGAAATATCTCCGAAAAAGTTCAGTTTTTATCCCCAAAACCATTTTCCTCACTAAAAACACTCGAAAAATTTCACTCAAACATAAACATAAGCACAAAACATCACATAAACTAACCAATTCACATAAATTGTTCAATGTATGAATGCAATGCAATGCAATAAAGCGATAAAAACTCCGGGTTGCCTCCCGGACAGCGCCATTGTTTATAAAGTCTCTGACTCGACTTCTTCTTGCTCTTTAGTTCTTGTTCTTGAGGGTACTAGACTTCCCCTTCATCGATCTCTTCCTCATGCCTACTACATGTGAGTGAGAATGGATATATACAGCAAGACCAAAGTAATTAATAGAATGAGAAGCATTGAAGTGAGGACTAGGATCAGATATGGCTCGCAACACATGTTGCTTGCCATCCACCTCAATGGTGCAAGTTCTTTGGTAGATGTCGATTACGGAGCGTAGCTTAGTCAAGAACGTTCGCCCCAAGAGAACAACATCCCCCATTCCCGGTGTAGACGCCGGCATCACAACAAAGTTGGTGTATACAGAAGCTTCACCAATCTTAACCAATACGTTCTTCATAATGCCTTCAGGTCGTACAAAGGATCCATCTGCAAGTTGCACAATAGCCTTATGCTCTGAAAGCTCTCCAAGGCCACTCTTCTCAAACACATTCATAGGGAGTATATTCGAGTAAGAACCCGTATCAAGTGTAGCACGTATATCGTCAAGTTCACCAATCCCAACCTTCACATCGAAACTATCAGGAATTGGCTCGGGATCTTCTTGCTCCTCATCGCTAACATCAAAACCAAGGTCCTTCTCTGCTTCCTTGGCTAGTGGGGGCTCCCATCCTTGCAACACTCACAATTAGCAACATTCTTGATGGTGATTTCAACAGGAAGATCACCCACCAAGGTAATAGACATCGACTTCTCAGTGTTGCTAGGAAACTTCCCTTGCTCCCTACTTGCTCCACGGTCAATCAATTCTTGCATCTTTTGATGGGCAAGCCTAGTGCTTGCCTCCAACTGATCAAGTCTCTCCCTTGTCTTCTCCGAATCTTCTTCATAACGCTTAATAAAACCTTGGGTGTGATCAACCATTTTCTGCAAATTCTCCATGAGAAGAGCCGTCTTCGACTTCGGTTGCTCTTTAGGAGTGGGATTTTCACAGTGATCATTACCATAGCTAAGATTACTACGGTCTTGGTTAGGGCCATAAGTTTGGCCAGATGGTGCATATCCTTGGTTGTTTCGGAACCCCGTTTTCCAGAATCCACCACGAGGATTCCTACCATCTTGACCATAGCTAGCTTCTTGAACTCCAAATTCTGCAGCAAAGGCCTCCTCGTCGCTTCCTTGAACCCAATTGCTACCATCTTGTGCGAGCTCCGACCTACACATATGAGCCCCATGCCCATAGTTCTTGCAAATCCGGCAAATCTCATTAGAAACGGATGTTCCAACTGAGCTCTTGAGAACTTGCTTCAGCTCATTTGTGAAACACTCAAATCGATCCCCACTTGCTCCATACATTGGAACCTCCTGATTGGGTGGAGCGTCGCGCCTCCTAACCACTGCTCTTGGATCCTTGAATTGAGATCCCTTAGCAAACCTTTTGAAAACCGCCCAAACAGCCTCCGCTGTTTCTTCCCAAATATTACCATGGCACTGGAAATCCACCACTTGTTGATTCTCAAAAGTGAGCCCATTGTAGAAGTGTTGGACAAGATCCGAAAGCTCAAAACCATGGTGTGGACACTTGTTCAAGAGGTCGTTGAACCTCTCAAGCGCGGTGTAGATCGTCTCATCATAGTCTTGTGTGAAACCAGTGATTTGCGCCTTAAGCGCGGTAGTCAATGCGTGAGGGAAGTATTTCTCCATAAATGCTGAAAAGACCTTATCCCAAGTGTCAAGCGAACCGGCTTCCAGAGAGCCTAACCATGCCTTGGCTTTATCGCCATGCCCCATCGTAAAAACCTTCATTCTCAACTCATCCTTCGTCACCTCCGTGCCCGGTCTTGGGAGTTGGTTGACGAAGTCATCGATATCATGCAAATACCCTATCACGTCTTCCCTAGCCAAGCCATAGAACCTTGGGAGTTGCTGGAATATGTGATTTTTGATTTCCAAGTCATGAGTCGCAGGCGAAAGGACAATCGCTGGACCCTTCATTCATTCCTTGTTGGGTTGAACCCATGATTTCAACAGTGGACGAGCCATCACGGGATCTTCAAAGAGTGCTCGAAGATATTCAGAGGAATCGATTTTTCTATGTTACCTTGAGTGAGATTCCGCCTTCTTTGATGGTAAACCCTGTCAATTTCTTCGATAGGTTCAGCAAGAGGTAGTCCGCTAGATCGCGTATGTTGCATACACTATCTGTAACAATAATGGGAAAGAGTATCAAGAGAGAGCAAATTAACTAAACTTGATAAATCTAGGAATTGAATGCTGAAAATATAAATAAACTAAAGAGAAAAAAGGAGTATAGTCCCCGACAACGGCGCCAATTTGATGAACAAGATTGTCAAACTCAATTAATCAAATAAATTTGTTTTTAGCCAAAGGCAATTCACAACTACAACGAAAACCAAGGCACGTAGTGTAGAAGTAAAATAACCTCAAGTGTCGATCTCTAAGGACTATAACTAGCTTTATCAATTTTAACTTAAACTATAAATCAGAAATCAAGCAAAGCACAGATTTTTCTTATCAATATGATGGAAGTCAGTGATAGTATGGTCATTCAAAGCAACAGGTAATAATCATGTATGAAGTACTTGAAGTTTGTATAGAGATCTATGATATTGAATTGTCCTACGTGTTCCTTTCAATTCAACACTACGAAGATAGATGGCTTAGATAGATCAAAGAAATAAAACAATAAATCAAGTCTTAAACGCGCGAAGCCACTCATGCATAATCAAGAACCCTAGCTAAGAAATCACATACTACCACCAACGATAGATTTAGCTACTCATATTGCAATCAACAAGAATCAAAGCAAGATTGAATGAAAACATGTTGAATGAAATAAATAAAAGCAGAAAAATCGTGAGATACAAGTTACCAACGAAGGTTGTCAATCTCCGATGAATTGCTAACTCACAAGCAAGAATCGAAAATCAAAGATGTCCAATCTCTATGCTAAAGCTTCCAAATCAATAAGAAAAATAGTCTTCTATGCTAATAATTCCCAGAACAGGCTCTGGAGAATTTGTCTCTCAAAATAATGTGAAAAGGTCTGAAAAACGTAGAAAAATAGGCAAACTATATATAGATGTCGGAAACTCCCAGGCGAACCGCCCCAGGTGCAGGGCGATTCGCCTGGTGTGGGGCGAATCGTCCCACGTCCCAGGCGGTTCGCCTGGGACATCCAGACTGGCGAGAGCGATATTTTCGGTCTTCTTTTCCTTTTCGGACTCGGATTTTGCCTTCTAGTGACCTCTAAGCCTTGAAACTCGTCCCCTAGGCCTCAAATCTCATCCGGAATCTTCTAGATACACCACGAATGTCCTCGAAACACCAAAACTTCAACCTCTTCATCAATATTGTCCATAAACATACGTTCTTTTACCTAAAACCTGAAAAATGCAAAGAAAAGGGAAACATGACACTATTCTAATAAAATGCACTAAAATATAAGCTAAATTAACCTAGAGGATAGCTAAATTGGTGAAAAAGACTCGAATGAAAGTGTAAAATACACGTTCATCACCTGGGCTTGTGAATGATTGTAGTATACTGGTACCGTAACAACAACATTTCTAATGTCGTTGTTACTGTAGCAGCGTATTTCAGCCATTCTCAAAGTTTAGTTCAATATCGTAATCATGTAAACCCTCTATTCTTAATAAGTTGTATATACATAATGTAGTATGTGAGCAAGTGTTAGGAAACTTGTAATTTTGATGAGCAATTAACCATGCTAAATTAAGGAAAGTCCTGTAACTAGTACTCTTAAGGTCCATAGGAATTTAGAATTTTAAGGACATTGTAAAAGAGGAACGTTTGCTGAAGACTTAGAGTAGGTGCTAGATAGGTTGGTTTTTAAAGCTTATGATGTATCTTGTTTTCTGAAAAGAATACAACCTATTGAAGCATTTGCTGATGATGTACTTTGTTTTTACAAACAAACTATTGAAGCATTTAGAACCGCTCAGAATCTTGAAGATTTCGAAGACTGAAGACTAGAAGATTTCTGAAGACTGATATCTACAAAGGCACATGTTGCTCAGAAAGTGGAAACTGCAGCAACAACATTGCATAAGTGAAAATCTATATGACAGAGTAGGTTGTGCTTGCTGAAACTGAGACTGACCACTTGCTAATGGAACATATGTGACCTCTTGCTGAAAGTACTTGCATTTGCGCTCCAATGTTACTGTTTGAATTCTATTCAAATAAGCATTAAATGCAAAGCATGCACGCGAAGGACATGAAGACTAGAAGACAAACAAGGACGCTGCTGAAAGTACAAAAGCAAGATAGTGACATTTTAAGGAACAAAAGCCTTAGAATTTGAAATTCAAACGGCTCCTTATTTTCACTATAAATAGAGGTCATCCGGCAAAGAGTTGAAGCGTGTCAACAACGTGATCATACTCTCACTTGTGCTTAAACTCACAAACCCTTCAATACTCTCTACTGCCATTGATCCGTTCCAAGACTTAAAGCTTGAAAAAGCTACTTGTGAAGAAGTAGAATTTACACGACTAAGAAATTAGTTAAGTGTTCTTTTTTTTTTCGAACAAGAACAAGTCTTGACACCAGAAACAATCAAACTTGTTTACTGCAAAGTATTCAAAGTTTTGTTTCTTAGATTACGTGTTGTAACTGAATAAGTTATAATTAAGTTATCTCATCCCAAACCTCTGTAACTGAAAATACACCCTTTCAGGCGTGATATTCAGGGGGAACTTAATAGAGCATAGTTTTGCTGATTAAAAGTACCAAGTTTGGTGGAGAACAAGGTTGCGTTCTCTAGATTAGGTTGGAGACGAAGCAAGTGTGCTTTGGTTTCTGTTTGAATCGCTCTAGATAGGTGTTGTAAGGAACCTCAATCTTATCTTACTGGATTCAGTCCTAGAAAGGACAAAGTGGATTAGTTGAGAGATTACGCCACTCTCAGATACCACTATAAAAGTGTTTGTGTGATTTACTTACTGTACTTGGTTTTCAGCAAATCATATCTATCTGTACACAGTCACTCACATCACTTGCTAAAACCTTCAGTTACTGAAAGAGCACTTATTGTATCAAAGACTTCCGCTCTCTGATTTTAAGTATCAGCAAACCTAGTTACTGCAAAGTAACTTGCGCTTGCTGAGAAAGTTAAGTATCAGCAAACTCATTACTGAAAAGTAATAAGCACTTGTTGAGAAAGTTTTAAATGACGAAAGTTTGAAAAGACTATTCACCCCCCCCCCCCCAGTCTTTTCTTGTTGTTTAAAGGGACCAACAGCAAGAAATGTGTCTGGATGTTTAGGAGTTTGAAGTCTCCATCTTTAGTCGGTAACTAAAGATGGAGATTTCAAGATCCTAAAGATCCAGACATCCTTTCGTGTTCACATATAACGACGGATTTGTCTAAACACATCTTGTATTTGTCTAAACACATTAAGAGTTTGTATTTTAGTGTTTTGTATTTGAGTGTGATGATGCTATATGTATATTAGTTTCCATGGATCAAGCACAGCAACCGGGCGGCCCTCGACGGATCAATGGGCTTCCAGTATTGCCCACCAACGGATCTAAGTAAGTTCTTAATAAATTGGTATTTAATTGTTCTTGTATATATAGTTGTCGGTACTCCAACTTTTAATCTTTCATAATGTGTGACAGGTTTCAACCTACTATAGCTTCTAGAAGGATTTCAATGCTCATGAAAAGAAAGTTCTTTACGCCTCCTGGGAGTGGCGGAGAAAGGTGGGCTACGGTTCCTCGACCCGTGAAGGAGCACTTGTGGGAAGAATTCCAGGTACTTTACTATCTTTACTTGAATATTTCTATATTGGATTCTTGGGGCATTGCCTTAATTATATACGTGTACGTACATTACTTGTTTATCTGTTATTGGGGCATTTCCTATATTATCTATTCTTGGGGCATTGCCTATACTATCTATTCTTGGGGCATTGCCTATAGTATCTATTTTTGGATCATTGCCTTTACTATACATATGTGTACGCACATTATTTGTTTTTGTGGGGCACTGATGTGGGATTTTTTGTGAGATTGTTGTGTTGCAGAAATACTACTATGTCCCTCCTGCCAATGCGGAGGAGATATTGAGGGTATTCAACATTCGGACGGAAAAGTTCACATGCATTCGATTTATTATGCCAAGGAAAGGTACTTTCGGCATAAAGAATGGGTTCGGTACCTCAATCCGGAGCATCGAGATCTGTGGCTGGAATCGTGGTAGAACCATGTGACCCGTGAGCAGGCACATAGGGATGGGGCGTTGACGGCTGAAGGGGTTGGTTGGTTAGTGGAGAGCCCGTAGGATTAGTGCTTCTTAGGATTGTTATTCTTTATCCGTACATTTTAGGATTCTCGTTTATTTTAATGATTACCTTCGTACCTTTTAGTTTCTTTGTAAGTACACTTTTAGTTTTTTTATTAAAATTTCGATTATCATAAAATGAATCAATCGTATATATTTTGTTAGTCGTACTCAATTTTGAGTTAAAATAACAATTTTTCACATAAATTCAGTAAAACAAAAAATCAATTTAAAAAAAAAATCAGAGAAGTTAGCGACGGATTAGTTTATCCGTCGCCAAATTCCCCTCGCAAGGGAATGACACGTGTCCCTTAGCTTTAGCGACGGATAACATAATCCGTCGCTATTTATAGATACGGATAAAGTCATCTGTCTCTATGTTGGTCAACGACAATATATCGATGGATAAACTGAACCGTCGCTACATATAGCGACGGATAATATTAACCGTCTCTTTATTTTTTAGCGACGCCACTTTTCGCGACGTCCTATTTAGCGACGGACTTTCCGTTGCTATTGGTGTTTAGCGACGGATTGCTAACATATAGCGAGGGATCAGTTTTCTTTGTAGTGTTCTTAATTATCGTGGCACCAATATCCCGCCTCTTGTAAATGGGATATCCATTATCATCAAATGTCGTTCTTTCATTAAACCACTTGGGAAATTTCTTTGTGCATTTTCTCTTGTCTCTATCCATCAACGGAGAATTCTGGTTCAGCACACCACATGGTCCGTGTACCATGTACTCCGATACGGCCTTATACAAATCTGGATTAAGTTCCTTGTCAGGTATCTCCGCACAAATAACATTATCAATTTCACTCACATCCAAGGACCTATCATTCTTGTCTATCTACAGTAGAATATGAGCATGTGGTAAACCACGCTTCTGAAACTCAACCGTGTAGACAACTGCAAATGATAGGAAAACGATATATGTTATTAATACGCATAACACATATATAAACTGTTCCATTAATGTTCCTATAAAAATATATAAACAAAATGGTACCTGCTATTGCCTTTTCAAATATATTTTCAGTCTTCAAGTCCTTAATTAGTTGATCCAACTTCATCTTGAAAACACGACATACTATATCCGACCGGTCTTCTGGTCTCAGTCCCCTTGCTTGAACAAAGCGTGTAATCTCAGGCCATTAGGATTACACGTGAACGTAATAAACAATTCAGGATACTTCAAGCTTTTGCATATTGCCATGGTGTCCTGAAAATTCTGGACCATATACCTAGGACCACCGACAAATGTCGAAGGCAACACCAACTGTTTACCTATCATCGAAGCCTCATTAGTCGGATCAATGTCTCCTCTTCGAATAGCATCCTCAATCGACTTATAATTATCTGCCCTCAATAATTTTTGATTTCTTGTAATGAAAGATAATCGTTTGGACTCCATCATCATGTATCCATCAACCAAGAATTGTTGGTATAGCTTCCTACCCATAAGAATTGTTTGAGCATCGCCTTCACGGTCATCCTATAGCACAAAAACTCCTTAGGGGTTATATGCTCTCTCTTAATTGTACTACGATCATGAAGCTTGATCTCCGGATGATATCCATCTTCTCCGTAAGGAAACAATAAAGGATATTGTAATGGAAGATATTTAGCATGCAATTCTGATATATGCTTCAAATTATTATTACGTTCTTGAAGAATGATATCACGGGGTTCCATTTCCATCTCGTCATTACCTGAAATAATATTAACAACTTGTGAATATCAAAATTTAAATTGACACTCTATGTACATATTGTGATTTTCCAGTACGAAACAAAAAAGCCGTAATAAATCATATATATTCAATGAAGGTCAAACAAAAGAATCTCATACCAACAATGAGTGCAGCAACTTCATTACATGTCGGTAGATCATACATCCTCCCATCACGTGTTCTCTTACCAATGAGCCTTAATCGCACATTACTATTATGATCGACCTTGAATCGTTCGGCAGCCATACGAAAACTCTTAGCCAGGGTGTTATGTTCATCTAACATTTCCTTAAGGTCGGATACAATGGAATCAATCGCCCGAGTACGATTCTTACTACACAATCAAAAAGAATAAAATTGTTGCTAAATGAGTGGAATAAATGAGATAAGTCATACTACCAAGAAATAAAATAAACTAAAATAATAAATTGGCTAATTGCAATGACAAACAAATTTACCTTTGGGCACTAATTCTATCTTGCACCCCATACTCACCGCAATGCATGTATAACTGTGCATAATACATAATTAAAAGTCTTATTCAATTTCAAAGTGCATAATACATAATTAAAATGTAACTAAATCATCTTTAATACTACGAATACAACTCAAATTCAATAACATACGGGTTCTCCAACTTCATCGATTCAATGCTCAAAAACAACTCCAAAGTCTCAAGCCTGTGCAAATTCAACACCACCATATCAAAAAGTAGTGTAGATTATATGATTCCTTAACGACTTGACATAGACTACAATCGACTTCACCTGCTAAAAAAAAGAAAAAAGAGAGAAAAAAAACATAGAAACACAAATATTGAACAATGATGTATCCTTGCTATGTAATGCCCCGCATCCCACATCGCTTAAGAGTGAGTGGAATAAAGGGTATATATGTTAGACCACCACTCTCACATGGTATGAGGCCTTTTGGGTGATTCCAAAAGCAAATCCGTGCGGGCTCAGGTCCAAAGCGGACAATATCATACTGTTGAGACGTGTGTGGGTCCGTCCAGAGTAACCACGCCGGCCGGATTGGTCGGGTCGTTACAAATGGTATCAGAGCCTAGACCAACCCAAAGCCCGCATCGGGTGGACGATTGGTAAAGGTTATTGTCAGTTTGTCACCCCCACCACTTAAGGCGCTCGACGAGGACGTCGAGGCTTTAAGGGGGTAGTTTGTAATGCCCTGCATCCCACATCGATTAAGAGTGAGTGGAATAAAGGGTATATATGTTAGACCACCACTCTCACATGGTATGAGGCCTTTTGGGTGATTCCAAAAGCAAATCCGTGCGGGCTCAGGCCCAAAGCGGACAATATCATATTGTTGAGACGTGTGTGGGTCCGTCCGGGAGTAACCATGCCGGCCGGATTGGCCGGGTCGTTACATGCTACCTCAACATGGCCATATACTACTTCAAAATGCAAAATGGGTGATAAAAAACAGCAAATCACCAGCAATATCCAAAATGTTATGGTTCGACATGACCATATAGACACAATATCAAATCAGTCCAAAAACAAAATTTAAACAAACATGTCCAACTTAAAACCTTAAACACCAAATTGTTCATTATAAGTTCAAAGGGAAATTACGAAGAAAAAAATTATTTCTCCATTTTGATAGCCTTAATCCTGCTGCTCGATTTCTGAGTACCAAGGGTGTTGACATCCTCATCATCACTATCACAATACGAAGTACGTTTGCAAGGTGTGACGAAGCCTTCAGTATCATTGTTAGCATTTTCAGGTCCATCTAGAACCACATTTTCCTTGCCCTTCCCTACAATCGAATTGTACTTAAAACCGGACACGCCATTCTGGTATATTAGAGAATAAAACAAAGAGTTAGGATATTGTAACATCTCATAATAAGATAATCATAACATTAACAATAATACTAATTTTCCATAATAATAATTCGCTTTATTCTACGAATGACACCAGAAAATACCTCAGTGCTTATGTTAATGTACTCCCTGAGAATATCAGCATCATCGGTCATCACATCAATGCTAAACTCTTTAAACTTGTCACCCTTCAAGTTATACTCCGTGATTCTCACTTTAGTAAGGTAATCACGGTGCAGCATCACGGAGAAGTCCATTGGTATCATATCCTCATCATCCTCCTGTTTGACAGACATATCAAATAAAATGACAAACACGCTCTTGAATACTTATAGATAAATATAGATATATAGATGGAATAAATATACCTCTTTCCATTCATCATAAACCTATTGGCATGTTTTCTTGATAAACTTCATCATCATTTCTTCAAACACAACAACGTAAATTCTCTCTTCCTTAGCACCTCTAGCTATGAATTTCACTCGGAACCTATATTTGATAATAAATAAAAATTTAGATCATAAATCAATTGATTAAATAAGTATATGGAAAATATCCTATAAACTTGATGAAGTTAATGGATATTACTTGGGAATGAGAGCTTTGATTGGCTGACCAGCACAATTGATGCTATTGCACGGTTCACCAACTTGAGACTTCTTCGCATTTCCATTGCACGAAGAGCACGACATATAATACCAAGGAGACATTTCATAAACCTTTTGAAAGCAAACAAACGTGATGTAGGAACCAGCCTGTCCAAATCAAATTTATTTCATAAGTTTTACTCGAAAAATTATAAATGATATTGTACATCTTCACTCAAACCTAATAGAACGTACCGTCGTGCAATCATTAATTTGCCTAGCAGTCCTGTATATGTCCATGTTGAGCCACTCATCAGGTCTTAATGACCTAGGGTCAGCAGTGAGATACGTGACCGAATTACCTTCATTGTCCTTTTTCCTAAAACAATTTAAACTCGACATTAGCTATGAGGGATATAGGATATCAATTTAACTTTATGTAAACTACAAATTAACTCACTTTATGTTGAACTCATGAATTCAGGAAGATCAGCATTGATGTAAAGCTTGGTTGCATGATAAGCGGTTTGAACACGTGTCTCATCTGTTTTGACATAAAATTTGAACTCATAAATCATAAACTTATAAATTCGTAAATGTTCAAGCACATGGGTTAGAAATACTTTTTACTTACTAAGATATGAATTCTTAAGAGCAAATTGAAGAATAATAACAATTTCCAGTTCAACATTTCCGCTAGCAGGGGCCAACTCAATGATCTTATCAGCATAAAACTCCCATAGCACAGCCTTAATAGTGACATTGCTATAAAAAATAAAAATATATTTATAAGCTAGAAAACAACATATTAGCTATTAAAGTATATTGTATTTATACTAAAATAGTTACCTATCTTCTCGAAGCTCAACATCAATTTTGCGAGCACGCATCTTCTCGACAAAGGTAACATCACTTCTACTCATGACTTTTCCAATAAAATATGTATGATATAGGAAGGGAGGAGGTACGAGGTACAACGGTTTTAGGCAGAGCTCATAAACAAAGTATAACATTGATTGATTAAAAGGTTGTGATAGATTGCAAGAGTGTACAAATTAGAAGTTCATGAGCTAAACGACCAAAAAATACGGTACATATACATTTGAAAATAGTGCAGCAACACAGCATACACATAAAATTTAAAAAGAATGTTGAACATGCAAATCAATAAGTATAAATTTTTGAAATGACATATACATATATAATTTATACTACCGAACAAATTAAGATATGACTAAGTAGAACATCTCACCAACATAAAACTGTGGATTAGAATCGTTGATGTCAGGATAAGCAACCAAATTGATACCGTTAGTCAGAATGCTGAGATCCGACCTACACTGGGTAACTTCAGCACCATAACACATCACGAGCCTTGCCCCGTGATTGACCCTCCCCCTCTGATACTTTGGTGGAGTATTTTCCTCCACATCAAACTTACTGATTCTATATGTTTCTCCCTCCTTAAGCCTTTTGGTTAAAAACTTCAACATTCTCTTCGAAGACGTGCCTTGAATCAAGGTGCCTATATGATTAAAACAAACCACAAATTAGTGCTTGTTACTACAAACGACAAAACATACTAAAGGAACGCATAAAAATAATCACCTCATTATCAACTAAAATAGCCTCAACCCCGAGTGGGTTCTTGTTTGTATCCAACAAATTCCAAAGCTTGATAACCTTAACGGTGACGGTGAAAAGCTCGACACACTCCATCTCCTTCTTAATATCCTTAAGAGCGATTGGATTCATCTTTTTCTCTTTTTTTTGTTCGACTGATTACAGTTTCGTATGGTTAAGATTTTGCATTAGAGTATGAGATGCAAGCGCATATATATAGTGAGAGTTTTGGCATATATATCGTTTCTTTGGGAATATATATCGTTTTCTTTTTGGCACATATATTGGTTTTGGCATATATATCATTTCCGTATATAAGTTGACACGAATATGAAGTCATAAAAGTTCAAAAGAATAAATGAATTGATTATGTAGAATTTCAAGAAATCAAACAAATTTTTAGGAAGATACTAACCAAGGATTCAGTCAAACAAAATCCTTTAATAATTCGAGTGTTTTAAATACAGAAAAAAATCGAGAATCAATACCATGATTTGCGTCAAGCGGGTAGTTAAACACATTGCTTTATTTAAACAATTTATTAAAGATGGAAGGTCTACGCCCTATGCGTACTTCCACAAATTTGAAAAATTCGACTTCGAGTATTAAACGTAAAAGCATATTAAATCAAGTACTAGTATCAAATGTTATCAACAATAAACTGATTAAAAAGCTGTGGCTGAGTGGAATGTAGTGAGTTTCATCATCCTCACCACCCGGTTTCAATTCCCTCCGACCACAGCTTTTAGTTATGGATTTTTTTTTATCATACAGTGGATTCTAAATCGAGATTTTGTTAAATAGAAAACATAAACAAATAGACAACTTATTTAAATATATAGCAATTGTCAAGAAATATAATTAATTTTTAATGAAAAAAAGCATTGAACGTGACAGTGAGTCTATAATCTATTGTCTAAGATCACATTTGTTACAAAACCATGCATACTTCACTCACATAAACTAATATTTTCTAGAACTAAAGTATAAAATTTGGTACATTCCAAAGTAATGATCAAACGTAATGTTAACACTAAACATGCTAGCAAATTGTAAAAACCATACAACATAAATTACCATGTGAAGTAGAATAGTTCTAGAAGTTTAGTCATGCAGAATAAGGTTTAAACATGAATAATGAATAATTATAAATAAAATAAAATTGATATATCATACATCTACGTCTTCATCCAACGTGATATATCATACGTCTACGTCTTTATTGAGAACTACTTAATGAATCAAAATTATTGTAAATAAACTTGAATAATTCAAAAAAAGTAAACATGAATAGTGAAAATTCTAATTAAATGAGATCATACGTCTACGTCTTCATCCAACAATGGAAGACTAATAACGGCCCTGAAATAACTCGCCTTAGTATATATGTTAGTCTCAAAATCAGCAAGACATGCATTGCACGTTATAGTGAGTCTATCATCTGGAAGTGGAAGCTAATGATCATATTTGAAAAATCCGACTTCGATTATTAAACTTAAAGGCATATTAAATAATAAAGTACCAGTACCAAATGTTATCAATAATGAATGATTAAAAAGTTGTGCCCGAGTGGAATGTAGTGAGTTTCATCATCCGCACCACTCGGGTTCAATTCCCTCCGGCCATAGCTTTTTTTAGCTATGGAATATTTTTTTTATCATACGGTGGATTCTAAAAAGTGAGTCTATCCTCTATTGTCTAAGATCATATTTGTTACAAAACCATGCACACTTCATTCACATTATTGATAAAATTTGGTAGATTCCAAAATAATGATCACAAAGTAATGTTGACACTAAACATGCTAGCAAATTGTAAAAAAGCATACAACAAACATTACCATGTGAAGTAAAATATAGCTCTAGAAGTTTAATCATGCAAAATAAAGTGTAAACATGGAAAATGAATAATTATAAATAAATAAAATTGATATATCATACATCTATTTCTTCATCCAACATGAATAAATCAACGTGGTATATCATACGTCTACGTCTTTATTGAGAAATACTTAATAAATCAAACAAATTGTACCACGGCTAACACGGTCAAAAAAAATCTTTTTAATATCTTCCAGTGTTTTGTCCCAGATCGAATCCACCATAATGTACAATAGAACTTCGATGTGTTGCTTGATAATTTCGAATTTTAAACATTGGCCAACAATGTTATAGTCATATAATTAACATCAAATTTATATGATTGGTCACACAGCCGGTAAATTAAATTCAAACTAAAAATATACATTGAATATTGATTAATCGGACGAACAACCGTAGCTACATATCTAATTATCAGCAAAACACCTATAGCAAAAATCATCATCAACAAAAACTAACTCTGGAATACAATAAATACAACAAAACTTAGGAATACAAAATTTAGTAATCAACACGCCATCATATAATTTGCGAACTCCTTCCAACACCGTTTCTTTACATTTTTTCAAATACAACAACCATCCAGGCATCGAAGCAATCTTGGCTAAGAGTAAGAATCCATCTTCTCTAATATCTTGGTCGTTATTCAACATTTTAAATATACATGTCGCGTAATTGGACATTGGATTATTCACTTCTATTAAAATGTCTAGCAAAGGTTGTACTCGATCGAAGGTCTTGTACTCGAAAACATCAACCTTAAAACAAAAATAAAATATCATTAGCGAATGTATAATAGAATACGGATTGAATAAGAATAAAAAAATACATACAATTCAATGATATTAGATAAAACTTACAATTAGCATCGCGAAATAGAAATCAGGACTGACTACGAATTGATTAGTGATAATTGCAAGATCAAAGCTTTCGTAAAAGCATCCAACGTAAAAAACAATTTAATCAAGAAGATTAGACTAATCAATGAGTGAAAAATTTAATCATAATACAAAAACAATGATAAAAACTAACCCAATTAGCATCGAGCTTCATTTGTTCAGTAATGCCGTGCAATTCATCATCCTGGAAAACCAAAGACAAATCTGAAGACATGAGATCCGGTGGAGAAAAAAAATGTGCTTATGAAGGACTATATATAATAGATTGATTAGGGTTTTCATTAATGGAATAATTAATTAGTTAGTCAATCAACATAATTAAAATCGCCCGCAATTAATGCATAACGTGTCTAGCATATATTATCTATATTTAGATTACTCACCAAGAAATAATTAAAATCGCCCTAAATAAATCGCCCGAAAACAATGATTATTCCTCAATTTGAATTTAAATAGAAATTACTCACCACAATAAATCAAAAAATCTAAACATTCCATATATTTTGATTTTCAGCATTGATGAGGAGTGCATGGAAAGAAAGGAAAGACAATAAAACTTAAGACTTACCAAAATAACTTATAGAAATTGTTACGAGCAAAAATATTAAATCAAACACCAATATTTGATGTTGTCAATAATGAACGATTGAATAGCTATGACCGAGTGGAATGTGGTGATGCTCATGATATATGCCACCCGGATTCAATTCCCTCTGGCCACAGCTTATGTTTTTTTTTTTAATTATATGATTTATTCGATTAATCACTGACTTAATAATTAATATTCTAGAGTAATTGTTACGAAAAAAACTTAATTGTTAATAAAATTAAGAGCATAAAATATTAAATCAAACACCAATACTTAATGTTATCAATAATGAACAATTGAAAAGCTGTGTCTGAGTGGAATGTGGTGACGTTCATGATATATACCACCTGGGTTCAATTCCCTCTGGCCATAGCTTTTGCGATATTTTTTAATTATATGCTTTATTCGATTAATCACTGATTTAATAATTAATATTGTTGTTATGGGTAATTATAGGAATGTAAAAAGAGTTGACTGAGCTCTCTAGTTTGTTACGTATTTCTCTCCCGTCTGTTATTATCAGATAAACTTTAGAGAGACTTTCCTACTTGTATATATACTCTCCATGTACTCTCATATTGATTGATGAAGAATAATACATTCTCTTCCTGTTATTATTCAACACGTTATCAGCACGACTCTCCGATTGAGTTAAATCTATAGACCGTCATCAATCACATCTACCTCCAATATCTATACACCGCCGTCACCGATCACATCCACGTCCAATACTTATTTTTCAATTACCATCTACATATTACATACTACTACTCCAGTAGCATATCGAGAAAGCTAGGGGGAACGACATGGTGATGAATGATGACGATAATCATCAAACAATGGATCCAAGGCCTGCAAAATTGTACTACCAGACAACCATGAATGTTTGCAAACGGTGATATGAATCCACTCATATTAATCACAATCCCGTTGGCTTGATGAAAGTTAAGTACTATTTCTATACTATTACTTTTATTCCAGGTTGCGATTAATGATGGTATGTTGAAAGATTTTTCCAATTCATGCATAGATCTAAAGTCCGACGTTAATACTCAAAAATATTATTTTCTATCCGTTGTATTAATAGTTAATTAGAGGATTAATTAACCTTGTTAAGATTTGAAGAATAAATCCCTAATTAATTGTTTAGCTTAGTCGATCGATAAAGATGCGAACGAATTAATTGTTTGGCTTAGCCGATCGATAAAGATGCAAACGGATGGTGAGGAATTACTGACAATTGATTAGCTTAGCCCTCGTAGTATATCTGTATATGGATTAATTTCTAAAACTATCATGTTTTCTTCTCCTATCCCTTTCTCTTAATTTATTTTGAAACTTTTCCGTGCTTGTTCTAACTTATACCCTACTTATCACATACGGACTGGATTGGATTTGTGGAAATCCGCGGAAAAATGAATATGAACAAGGACTCCGAAGATTGTTGATGTTCTTTGCCGTAGGACCTGGGTTGGGTGAGTTCGCGCTAGATTTCCGGCCTGGTTATAGAGGTCGAAACCAGGAGGTATTGCGGTGAAAACAGAGTATCTCTCTTTCTAATCTAAATCCAATCTGAACCGGTATTATCATCATCCTTACGGTACTTGCCTAACTACTTGGTACTAGATGATTTATATATTTGTGTTGTTGTTTGATAGATTGGTAGCACAAGTTACATAACGTTTCTACTTCATTTGCTTCATTTAAGGTATATTGTACGGCTAGTGTCTAGTTATGAAACAATCGAATTTTTACCCCACTCCAAATGATATAAAACCTAACTGTTGAGATGCCTTGTTCTAATATGTGATTAGAAGCTAATCAATTTTTGCTTACTATGGAACATTTAAATGTGGTAATACAGAACATAGAATTTCTTATATAATCTCATCTTAATTTTGGATTTTATATTTCATGTTGAGGTAATACTACTAGCTAGTACCATTTGAAAATTTTGTTTCTTTATTCAGAAGGACGGTGGTCAAAGTTTGCCTTTTATGCTTATTGATTGTCTTGTGATTTTTACTAAAATCTTGAACAGTTCTACTATATGATTTTAATTTTGTTTTGATGACATATGTACGAGTTTCTCGAGTACGCGAGGTGCTTAATGAGTTTCTAATCATGACACCGACGATGAGTGCTCCAAATCTTACGGATAAGCAAGGCCATTCATGGATAAGTTTTTTATCAAAGATAAGTTTCAATTTGTTATATTTTCTATCATTTTGAATTTTACTATATGATTCCTCCACTCCCTAAAGTGGTTGGAGATACAAGGGTCACAAGATCTTGTATACTTTTGGTCCATTCTTTTGAAATGAGACATTAATGACATAAATATAGCACTAATGTTGCAATTTGAATGTTGCTATGACATACGGATGTGAAAAAGATATCATATGGATACAACTCATGTTTCTCCAATTCTCGAAGTGATTGGATAGATAAACCATAAATGGGTTCGCAAAATATACAATTGATACTTTATAAATTTTGTACATTTGTTAAAATGAGACATCAAATAAATATAGCACCTGAAGTTGCTATACATATGTATGTCACAAAAGATATGTATCTTTTCTTTTGGAGCTAATAGCCAGCTTATGCCAAGTTGATTCGAAAAATCACATTCTTGAAGTGATTGGAAATACATTACGAATGGTTGTGACTTGAAAAAGATTAGAACACCAACCATCATTGATCAGTGGTTGATATGTACCTCATGTACCTCATGTACATGTACATCAACGATTTCTTGCAAAACTGAGGCATCTAAATTGCTATTTACAGTTTATGCTAGTAGCCATGATTATTATAAGATCTCAAAAGAAATTGGCACTACATATCAATGTACATGTATTGCAAAATCATGAAATTGCATGAAATATGGCATCATGCACAACATAGATAATCTCACCAACCTGAAGATGGGAGAAGTATATGAATATTAATACATTATCGTATTGCAATAAAGACCAATTACTGGCTATTGGAAGATTGATCATCTTATTATCAAGAATGATAAAGAATATATTTGAAGATGTATCAAACTCTACCAAAAGAAAAGATTGAGCATCATACTCTTACGATGAAATAAATATGTTGTTTGTGGTCATGAATATTATAAGACCATTATATTATTGGAAAAAAAATATGTGGTGACAAGATCACACATTAGACCCACTTCGTGAAGAAGTTCGAGATTACTAGTCTTGCCAATATAAAATAGATTGTATTTTCATATCACAGTCATTCTGGCCAGATTGAATTATTCACTGTTGATATTTAACCAACAAGATGTTGGTATGTGAAAATTGGTCATTATTAAGTTGGCATGCAAAGAGTGAACATTATTAAGCATTGCTAACAAGCTTTCACAAATAACAAAGTTCATATGATGTGACAAACATGGTCATCTGAGTACGAAAGGACCTTTATACAGGGAACCTGAAGTTTTCTTTATAAGAAATATTATTATGTGCTGAAAGCTTTCTCATGTCACAGCTAAATTATATTTATGGCAAGACATGACATTGGAATTAAGCATGTTAAATATAGATTTTGAATAATGAGCAATGTTGCACCCTTAAAGTGATGTGGCTAGAAGTCCACTAAATAATTGATATACATCAACTGACTTTATTGCTCAAATTAGTGATTTCCTATTGGGGCAAATTTAATTTTCAGCACACAGAAAAACCAACTGCCAGAGTTATACACACTCATGGTTGTATATTTTTCTCTTGAAAAGAACTCATACATGAAGCCTATTTTAAACAAAAGTATGAGTATATAAGTATTTAAGTTGGGCATGATCACTTATATTATGTGCTCCCAATAATACTAATTCTCTGAATTAGTTTTTCCCAGCTTAGGGGAGGAAGTATATGATAAGCTGATAAAAACAAATTCATAGAGTGAATTGATCCCCATATATCTGAGAGTTCAAACTTGAACTAAAATACGAAATGCAATTTTCAGCTTCATGTTACTATTTCAATATTTCAAACATGAAATTATATAATTTGAATGTGGACAACTATGACCCTATTTGTGGCATACCGAGCTACATATCAGTTATATATATGACATGTGTTGAGAATTGAATATCTTGCCGATTGTGATTCATGCACCGGAAGTGCAACATTTAAATTATGTGGTTCCATCATTACAGAAATAATGGCAAGAAATGCAGTTGGTACGCTCTAGCATAAAATAGGCATATACAAGTGATGCCCATATATTGAGATATCTGAAAATAATAATAGGTGGCCTGTAGACATGAAAATGGTACCTGCATAATGCATATACAGATATCCACGATCAGTACTGAATCAAATAAAGAGATTTGATTATTAAATATACTGGTATACATGGAACCGAGAGTCTAAAAAGCATATGCGAAATTCAATGGATATGGATGATTAAACATTTAAAGGGGATCTTACATGAAAAATCCATTTAATGTCGACAAAGTGATTATAGAGCTCATGGACCTGACGTCCATTCGATCGATGAAATTCAAAATTTTATACGCGCGGTACCGTTGCATTATCGAGTCAAATTTCATGTGCATATATAGATACTAAGTTTTTCATCATGCATATTATCTTTATTGCTATAGCATTTACATATTCTTGCTTATTGTAGTTGTTTTAGGTATCATATTGCATACATATACATATTATCATATGATTTGCTCAAAGATTACCATTTAAATATATAACCCTGAAGGTTATACGTGGTGCACATGAATTGTTATGAAATTGACAATGACATATCTATGATTTGAGAAAGTTTAAGAGATGAGATGAATACTCTCTATCAGTAATTAGTCTCTCAGGACTAGAGATATCATGTCGGCGAACATGAATCAATGAATGAGGAAAGTTCTTGAAGAACTAGATTTTGATATATTGTTGAACTTCAATACTTATCTATTTATGCATGGCTTCACATATTGATAATTATAATATATGTATTCACTATAAGTAAAACATGAGAATTATGATTTATGGTATCGAGGTTCTTGAAGATTGCAAAAGAATTTATCTTGCAAACAAGGGGAGATAATAAGCAACAATGAGAGTATTGCGTATAATACAACTTGCTACACTCTTTTTCCCTTCGACTAGGTTATTATCCCATTGGGTTTTTCCTAGCAGGGTTTTTAACGAGGTAGCATTATAAGCGCATATATAACTATCTCCCAATCTCCATGATGATTATACATTGGTCACAAATAAGGTTATTGGTCAAGGATAAGGTTATAGACCTTATTGGTTATTTTACAAACATATATGTACGATGGAGATCTAATGAGTATTGAACTCGGTTTATGACAAGATCATTCTTTGAATTTTCAAAGTTACATAATATATAGAATTTGAAGAAATCTCAATCTTCAAGTGTTCGAGAGGCTTCCACATGAAGTCGAAACTTATATGAGCTTCTTCTTAAACCATGGTCTACAAGAAGGGTTCACCCGAGCACAACAGATTCACTCAATTGAAGATATTGCATATTTGTTCACCATGTGATTCCAACATCATCATTTTAGTTGTTCGTTGGGAAGATTGCATTGCGAAGACTCAAAGACTTGAAGTGATGTTTCAATCAGGGGAGATGGATACGCACTGCACTCTTTTTCCCTTGACTAAGTTTTTATCCCACTGGGTTTTCTTAGCAAGGTTTTTAATGAGGCAGTACTCTCACAGCGTACCCGCGATCTTCAACTCATGTTTCATTCAAGGGGAGTGTCATGGATAATTATAGGAATGTAACAAGAGTTGACTGAGTTCTCTAGTTTGTTACGTATTTCTCTCCAATTTGTTATTATCAGATAAACTTTAGAGAGATTTTCCTACTTGTATATATACTCTCCATGTACTCTCATATTGATTGATGAAGAATAATACATTCTCTTCCTGTTATTATTCAACAATTCTAGAGTAATTGTTACGGAAAAAAACTTAATTGTTACTAAATAAAATTAAAAGCATAAAATGTTAAATCAAACACCAATACTTGATGTTATCAACAAAGAACGATTGAAAAGTTGTGGCCGAGTGGAATGTGGTGATGTTCATGATATATGCCACCCGGGTTCAATTCCCTTTGGCCACAGCTTTTGCGATTTTGTTTTTAATTTATTCTTTCCATGAATTCGAAAAAAAGATTATTCTTAAAAAAAACACAAATAATTTAATCACTGATTTATTAAATATATATCAATTTTCAAGAAATGAAATTAATTGTTAATAAATAAACAAAAAAAATGAACTGATTTGTGATTTTTTAAATTAAAATTCATACAATTATGTCTACGAATTTAATTTTAATTACACAATATATTTTACCTAGATTTTAATTAAAATTTTAATTCACTGTTTAAATTAAAAAAGGAATTATTTTATTTCAAAATTTCTTTTGCCAATAATTTAATCAACGTTTTAACGCAATATATAAAATAAAAATACGATTTAATTTTAATTTCAGAATTTGTTTTGCCTATAATTGAATAAACATTTAAATTAAAAAACGCCTAAAATATGGCCTGGACATTTTTAATAAATAAAAATAAGGAATGAGAATTAAAATTACCAAATGAGAGGAATGAAAACTTACCAAACCAAATGAAATTGAAAACTTGCCATAAGGTCAAAATTTTTGCCACATAGTGTGAAAACTCTTGACAATGAAATTGGGCTCACTTAGACCCCTAGCTTTCATATATATATATATATATATATATATATATATATATATGAGTAAGTCTCATGAGAGACCAAGCTAGAAAAGAGACCTAAGAGACCAAATTCTAGTAATTATAAAATCACCCCAATACAAAAACTAGTTTCTAAATCAACCCCAATCCAACCAAAAGCTAGAAACTAGGGTCGGGTCGGGTCTTATAATATGAATATACTACATATAGAAGCATTTCATCTAGTTTTTTATTTCAGCTCACATTATTTCATTCTAGAGAGAGAAACTGAAAAACCCTAGCTCCACCACCTCTTCTCTCCTACCACCGGAAAAAAGCACAATCGTCGGAGCTCCACCGCCTCTTGTCTCCTACTGCATCTACTCTTGTAGCACCACCACCGGGGTAACAACAACGTGCACGAAGGCACAATCCAGATCTTCACCGCCTCTCCTATCTACGGCCTCGCCTCTCATCTCCAATTAGCTACACCACCGAAGAAACAAACATCATCGATGCAGACGATCTAGATCTCCACCACACAATCGTAACAAGGTACTGATTGTGTTCGTGAAGCTTATTTTCATGTTTTTCCTCTTATATTAACTTTGAGATCGACCAATTTTAGAGCTAGATCGACGTTATTGTTGTTATGTGCACCTAGATTTATGTAGATTTGTGTTTAAATTGAAGTTTGTTGGTGATAAAATGTTAGATTCGGCGTCTACATCTAGATTTATGTAGATCTCATGAAAAATTGACGTTATGCAATATTCCCTATGTTCTTAACAATATGACCCATGTTCTCACAAATATTGTCTATGTTCTCACCTATATGTTAATTGTTTCGAATGCTCTGTTTTCTGGACTAATTAATCTCATAAAAAATTGTCCCCTGCAATATTCGCTATGTTCTCAACAATATGTCCTATGTTCTCAACAATATTATCTATGTTCTCACTAGTATGCTCTGGCTTTTGCATTAATCTCATGAAAAATTGACTTGTGCAATAATCTCTATGTTGTCACTGATATGAGCTATGTTCTCACCAATATGATCTACTCAATGTTATCGAATGCTCTATTTTTTTGAACTGATCTCATGAAAAATTGACCTATGTGATAATTTCTATGTTCTCACTAATATTCTCTATGTTCTCACAGATATTTTATACGTTCTCACCAATATGACCTATGTTCTCACCAGTATGGTCCACTCTTATCAATAAGCTCTACGTTCTCTCCAATATAGTCTATTGGCATGTTTTTTGCACTATTTTTTTTTTTTATGAAATTGATATCTTCAATATATTCAATGTCCTAACCAATATTTTATATGTCCTCTGCAATGTGTTCTATGTTCTCACCAATATTCACTATGTTCTCAACAATATGACCTATGTTCATTCCAGTGTCACTGTTCACTAAGTTATATGTTTGATATGTAGGTATAACTATCGTTGCCGGAGATTTTGACATTCTTGGATATTTATAAGAAATGTCATAGTGCTACAAATACTACTACATCGATTTGTGTCCTTGACCCAGAGTTTACGAAGACAAAAGGAAGGAAAACACAACGAGTGAGAACAAATTTAAGAGGAAAACAAAATAACAAGAGATTCGATCAAAGTCTCCCAGCAAACGTTTGATCCGATTTATTTTCTTATGTTTTGTAAACAATTGTCTTCCTATGTAGCTCTTTTACATTTTAAAATTTACACTATCATATGTTTGTGTTCTATTTTCAGTACATAGGATATATTTCCAGAAACATAGATAACATTTCAAAAACATAGAACATGATCATTAATTTAGTGTATGCTTGTAAGTACATATGGTATATATTTGAGAACATAGGTCATATTACCAAGAAGATAGAACATGATCATATAATATTCAATTCCAAGGATAGGGTATATCATCATACGATATACAATTTTGACAACACATGTTATATTATCAGCAACATAGGTCACATTAACAACAACATAGAAACATTATATTGTAGGAAAAAAAAAGAATAAACTGCAAAGTTTGATCAAATTAAGTAAAACCATGGGATCAAAAGCCGAGGTTTTTTTTTAGTGGTTTGAAACGATGTTTGTTGGTGATAAAAGTTTGTTGGTGATAGATTTATGTTGAATCCACGTTATTCTTGTTATTTGCATATAGATTTATGTAGATATGTGTTTGAATCGAAGTTTGTTGGTGATAGATGTTAGCCTTTGCATCTAGATGTAGATATATGTTCATCTCATGAATTTTTTACGTTCAACGATATTTTCCATGTTCTTTACAATATTGCCTATGTTCTAGCCAATATTGTCCATGTTCTCACCGATATGGTCACTGTTTTTCATGCTCTGTTTTTATAACTGTTTTTATGAAAAGTTGAACAATGCGATATACACTATATTCTCAGCAATATTATCCATTGTTCTCACCAATATGCTATGTTTTATGCATTAAAAGTGAAAAATCTACCTTTGCAGTAGTCCATATGTTCTTAACGATATTTCCTATGTTTTTATCAATATGGACCATGGTCTCACCTATATGCACTATGCATGAAAACAAAATCAATGTAGTAGTTTTTGTGTTGTCAACAATATTCCTTATGTTCTCACCAACATATGTCAGTGGCACTTATATATAAAAAAAGGTTCATGGAAGATATTACGAGAAACATGGTTAGTATTTCCCATGAACATGGGAGATATTCTCAGAAACATGGAAGATATTCTCATAAACATGGGTTTTTTTGGAGAAACACTGATATGACACATATATATAAAAACAAGTTCATGGAAGATATTATGAAAAACATGGGTAGTATTCCCATGAACATGGGCGATATATTCAGAAACATGGGTAATACTTAAACTAACATGGAACATGAATATTATCAGTAAATTGTAAGTACATGAGATATATTATGAGAAACATAGGCAATATTTACATAAACATGGGAAATATTCTCAACAACATGGGTACTATTTCGAACATAAAAATAATCCTTGTATATAAATGCAAGTATATTGGACATATTAATATTATGACTACAATAATAACTATCTAACTTCTAATTTCAAGGTGAATCCATCCATTAATTGGATTGTTGCTTGCTTCCGGCATTAGTCCTCTTTTTCTTCTGTTGCACATCATCTACAAAAACAAAACCACAAACATAGACAATATTGTAAGGAATATAGGTAATAATCTTCAAAATATGGACCATAATCAGAAGAAACATCAAGATAAGAACATGGGACATATCAAACAAAATGATATGACATAATATAAGAAACATGGGTAATAATGTTCAAAACATTGGACATATGCTTAGAAACATGGGTAATAATTGGTAGATTATGTAAAGCTGCGTCCAATATAGAAACATCGAAACGACAAAAAAACAAGGATAACAACACCACGAAAACCAAAGGGGGAAACAACAAAGGTAGTATTGTTAGAACATGGACAATATTGTTGATAACATGGGTTATATTGCTAAAAACATAGTGTATATCGCAGAGATCAATTTTTCATAAAAACAGTTTAAAAAAAACAGAGCATTAAAAACAATGAGTATATCGGTGAGAACATGGACAATATTAGCGTGAACATGGACAATATTGTAAAGAACATGGAAAATATCGCAGAACGTAAAAAATTCATGAGATGAACATAAATCTACATCTAGATGCAAAATATAACATCTATCACCAACAAACTTCGATTCAAACACATATCTACATAAATCTAGATGCAAATAACAACAACAACATGGCCCACAACTAAAAAACAATCTTAATCAAGCAAGACCAAGACCGCACCGAACACCACAATAACCCTAAATTCTTAAAGACAATATAAATATTCATTGCCACCAGATAATAGCACGAAAACAGACCAAGCCTCATTGTTGATAATATGAGAATCATACAAATTACGACCTGATCGAAATGGATTGAAGAAAATACCAACCTGGAAGGCAGCGATCCGTTAAAACTCGGATCTTAACCCCATGTCCCAGTTCCTCTTCTCCCTCGTGCACTTCTTCTTCGTGCTCTTCTATGTCGATTTCCACAATCTCACCAAGGGTTTCCCGATTTCGGCTTCCAAGCTGAATCAGACATATAAGAACGACACCTTGGCCGTCAAGGAGAAAGAAGAAACGGAGTAAGGCTTCTGGATCCATCTGAAAGGATCGATCTGGAATAGATAAAAACAAAGAAGAAGGGTAATTTATTAAAAGGACCTTATATTCATAGATAATTACACATATACCACCGAATTTTTTAATGGTTATAACTAGCTGTTGGTAAATTGCATAATGGTACGATCTCTCCATATGTTAAAAAAAGACGGTCTCTAATGAGACTTTGCGTATATATATATATATATATATATATATATATATATATATATATATATATATATATATATATATATATATATATATATATATATATATATATATATTTGACTTCTAATTTATTACTTTCTTTTTCCTTGTAGGAAGACTCAATATATAGTTAGTACTCCAATTTACTTAAATACCTTGAAGGGAAATAAATTAGCAGTGTACAAGGAAAGGAAAGAAAAAGTAATAGTAAATTACAATAGATTTAATTAATTGCTCCCAGCTCAAATTTTGTATTATATTATAATACTAGAAACCGAATCACACGCTACGCGTGTGAAGCGTAATCTTGTAAACCATTATTATTTTATTAAATAATGTATAGTATTGAAATGAATAGAGTAAATATATAATTTTCACATAATGACTTTAAACGTAACGAAAAAATAACTAATTGAGTAATTAAACTTAACACTAATGGTGTCTTATGTATGTAGTTTTTGTAGTTATGCAATTAATAATTTTGAATTGAACTATATTACACATACGAAAAGTATTCTTCCATCAACTTCGAAATATGCAATGCATCTTTCGCAATCATTTCTAGGACCATCAGATACATCTCTAGACTTTGGAAACATTCAACTTTGAAATATGCGATGCATCTTTCGCAATGTTAATTGGTGTTCTTCACCAGTTGATGAATATATATTGTCATGTGCGTCATTATCTCTTGCCATTTTATTTCATCGATGTCTTTTGTTATGTTGATGCCGCAATATGGACGATATTCAAATTCCAAGTAGCCTAGCTAGTATCCTCAGGTTCTCTATCATCAGAGCTAAATTGACGTTTGGTAAATAAAATACTTCCTCCGTCCAATATATAATAAGTGTAACATTTGGTTTTATAATTGTCTTTTTCGAGGATTAGTTTGACCTCAAATTAATTGTAAATCATTCAAGTAAACATTCTAGTTTTATGATATGATGTTTTTAATTATTTTTATTGATGATTTAAGAATAATTTAAGGTCAAAATGACCATCGAAAAAGTCAATAAAATCAAGTGTTACATTTATTATTGGACGGCGAAAGCATGTCTTTTTTCTCATAAGAACATATCATGGTTATTTTTAAATTAAGTATAGTACAACCATACAACTTTATATTAAAAAAATAAAGATTTAAGAAGAGAATAAATAACAAATAAAAAAATTACGTCAATAAGATTCGAACACAACACCTTCAACTAAAATAATAATATTCGAACCAAACACCTTCAATAAAAAAAATAATACAAATAATGGAGAAAAATCACGCCGACAGGATTCGAACCCTATACTTTTTAATTAAATAGTGACACATGTACGCACCAGATTGAAATTGAATAAGCAAAATTAACGGATTAAAATTGATTGGTAGGTCAATGAATTGGTGAATCAATCGACTTATTATATTATTACTTTAATATCATTAGCTAGAAAAAAATAAAATAAAAATAAATTATATATCATTAGCTTGATTCGTGCATATCAGTAGTAATTAGAGTATCTATTATTTGTGGGAATACTTGTGTTCCTATTTAAACCCACATTAATAATTAATAATTAGTAGAAGTAGTATTCATTTGTTCTATCATTTCCTCAATTCTCAAACTGACGTTTCTTTTTTTTTTTTTTAATTTTTTTTCACATCTATTCCTTAATTATTTATAGATCTCTCTAACTTATTTCTTCCATTTTAACTCTCCAACAGTTAGAATCTTTAGTAATAAGAAAAATTAACAAAACCTTACGTATTATACATCCATTGAATATCTGGTCAAGGAGGGAAAAAGGAAAAAAACAAAAGGGGGCTGGCCCGTTAGGCCCGTCAGCCCCGGCCCGGACCGGCACATTTATAAATTGGCTAGGGGCCGTGCTGGGCATAATATTCATAAAAAAGACGGCCCGGCCCGAACCACTTAAAATTTGGCATGGAACAGCCCGTTTGCTAAATGAGCGGGGCTATATGCGGGCTGGCCGGACCGCCGGTTGTCACCTCTAGTGTATATACGTATAATTTTGATTTTGTTAGTTTTCTTGTATATACGTATAATTTTGATGTTGTAATTTTCCTTGAATCATACTTTCCCATTTTTTAAAAAAGTTTCTTTGTGGTAAAAATATGATAAACTTAAGGAAAAAATTAATAAAGAAAATTGAGTTTATGTGATGGATGAGTTAATTAAAACTCTTCATTCATTAATTTTCACATTTTCACGAGAACTCTCGGACATAATTAGATGAAAAATGGAATAAATAATAAAATTTCATTAATTATTTCATTCCATCCCTTTATTTTATTATGAAACTATCCGATTAAAGCACATCTATCAATCAAGTAAGCGCTACCGGTTGAGGCATATTGTCACATATAGATACAATGATAGCAAGAACGTCCATTTGGACTAGAATTTTCGTATGGGTACGCTGGATTGGTTTCGAGGGCGATGACAAAGCAATCCCCGTACTTCTGACCAAGTTTTGTGCGCGTAAGATTTCTTGCCTCACCAATGGCCTATGACCTTGTTCTGCATGTTTCTCTGCATCGACTATTATTTGATCGATGTCACGGTAATGCAGCGCACACTGATGATATTGTTCTTTCAATGGATTGCCTTCTCTTGTCTCAACGTAACCCGTATTACATCGTGTATATATTTTAACTGTGTCCCTTTTGGCTCTCCTAAAGAAAGCTAAAACTACTCTTCGAAATGGTCTTGTAGTTCTTCTTCCTGGAACAAACCCATTCACCAACATGATTTTGTGACAAAGAGCGGCTCTGGCGACCTCTTGGCCACAAATTCCATTCAGAATCGCATCTGTGAATTCCAATGCACGAACTGTACTTGTGAAATTTGAACTGAAAAAATGATAGGAATAAAGCAAATATTGCGACCAAGAAAATAGCACGAATGCTTGTCATGATTGATGATAGGAATATGACAATGTGTTTGGTACTTTGGTACCGTTGCTTCTTGATCTTCATATTACTTAAATGGTTTGAAGTTTCTAAGATATAGCATTATTTCATAATGACTATTGTACAATTTTTTAAGAGAGAAAAAAAAATTAGTGTTAATATAGTGTTCAATCATTACTTTAACGATTTGCAAATATTGTCCTTCGGATTATTATGTGCATATATGGTCCTTCATTGTGTTATTGTGCACATTCGGTCAATTATTATATTAAATTGTGCACATATAATCTCTTTACAACATAATTATTATATAGTAAAAGATTTAAATATAAAAGAAAACTACACACCATTTAATCTCATATTTTTCTTCTCATTTTACGGATTATTTTTTTATCCCTAATATATCAAAGTAAAACTAAAAAATATAAAATAATGCATGCCGATACTAGTATATACTACATGAGTATAACGCTACGAGCAGAGTAAACAACTAGATGGTATCACTATCAGGGGAGGAGTCAGGGGTGGGCATTGTGGAGCGTCCCCAAAATTTCAAAAAGAGATTTTTATAGGTAATACTGTAGGTTTTTCATAATTTAGCCACCTAAACCTCAAAAATAACCATATATATTAAACCACAAAATAAAATAAAGACTGTATATTTCTAAAACCCTAATTATTTTTGGATTCTACGGTCTTAAATAGTGTTTAGTGGTTAGATGCGGTGCAACATTTGTCGAGGGATAATGCAATATTTCTTTGTTTGTTCAAGGTAAACCTTAATTAATCAGTTTCTAATTAAAACTCAAACACTCCCTAAATAAACCTCAAAATAAAATAAAGAGTTTATATTTTTCTAAGACCCTGGAGGGATTGGTGAACCACAAATAACTTTAAAATTAATATAATTACTTTCGAATTCTACGGTCTTAATTAGGGTTTAGGAGTTGAACGCGGTGGACTTACGTTTTTGTTAAGAATGTAACACAATTTATTTTTAATTAATATAAACGGTCTCTTACATGAAAGTTTTAATTAATGTACCGAAACTATATATATTAAAGATTTTAGGACCAAGTAAATTAGAGCAAGGAAAATTATATTAGGTATGAATTACTAATTTGTACTAAAAATTCACGAAGTCATATAGTAAATTTTTTAGGACCAAGTAATTTATAGAACAGATCTGGAAAGATGCATTTACATTTTCTTAGTCTATATATATATATATAAAAGAGGATCTTATTTAAATCCTAACACATGCCACCTATGCCCTAATCTTGTGGCAATCCTCCATTTCAGGTATGGAAATTTTGCCTCCTAGCCACTAATCTCATGTCAACAAGTCCTGGACCTTCAGTATGGAAATTTTGCCTCCTGTCACACTGAATGGACCTTCAGTAAAAAAAAAATTATCTGTGGACACTGGGTTTCAAACCATGGCCACATGCAAACATATCCACTCAATGTTACACTTGGCTACAATTGGTTTAGTAACAAAGCATTTGAATTGATCTACTTCTTTGGCAAGTTAATTATCGATGCAAATTAATTAATTAGCTTATTTATTTAATACACACAATATTAACGTGAATGAGCCAGGCGTCAATTGTGCATTCCTTAATTTTCCTTAATTACCCAACTAAAGTCAAATTCAAATTAATTATAGTATATTCATTTCAAATTTCAAATGATTGCATTCACGTGAACATTAATTGTTGAGTCAATTAATTATAGTAAACAAATCATATTAACAATTCATCTAATTCTGGCCTTTTTTTTTTTGGATAAAAAAATTATAGAAAATAAATCATTGTAACAATTACAGCATAATTCTTCCTAATTCACGTAAGGCAGAATTAAAAAAAAAACCTGGAGCAATTACAACCTAATTCTTCTCAGTCACACTATAAATATACCTAAGCACCTACTTTCTTCCACCTAACTCTTCCCAGTCGTGCTCCCACCTTTAGCATTCTTCGAAATGATACCCAACTCCAAAACAACCCGTACCCATGAAGTTGCTACACCAAAATCCAACCCGAAAACAGGTTACAAAACCTTCAACGACCTCTGCATCGAACTACAAACGAAGATCATGTTTTTGGTTGCAATCAGTAGCGTTGAAAACTTCAAAAAAGTGCTGAAATTGTAAGTTACAACACAAAAATATCAGTTTACTTTTCAACTATTCATTTTACACATCTTAACCATGACCTTTTTTGTACAACAAGTCCAAAAGGTTCAGATTCATATCTGCCGAGCCAGGGTTTTTCAAAAATATCAATTTCGCAGGGCACCCATGTTACCTGGTTCCCACGTCCTGAGTACAAGAATTTATCTGCGAGTGTCGCAATGCTGGAAATCCATAAGTTTTCTGGCGCTACTTGGTGGTAAAAAAAAATTATACTACTTAAATTTTCTTATATTTTCAGAAATTTTTTGAAAATCTCACAAGTTTTTGCTCTTTTCGAAGGTTGATATTTTCTGCCACGGAAAATTTGACAGACTTAATGAATGGATACAAAAAATGACAGGCCACTTTGATCATTCATATGCAAACTGCATAACAAGATTACTTTCAAACAATGAAGTTGAAAAAGAAAAAGGAAAACAAATGCTTCTCCAAATTCGTAAATCACAAAAAGGTTTGGAAATGCTAGAAATTTGGCGACTTAGCCTTTGTAAGAGAGTCGAAGCAATTGCACTTGGCTATTCGGTGTTTACCGTGGCAAGGCAACCTCGGTTCTGTACGCAACATTCGATGCCACTGTGGACAAACCGAGACAACATAAGCTGCCCGGAATGCATGGCCGACTTTGAAACATATGTGTACTACAACAACAATTGATTTAGTTTGGTTTTGAACACCAGCCCTAGCGATAAGTACTAAGTCTGAGACATATGTCAAGACATTGATCTATATATTAGTTTGGTGGTCAGATTTTGTTTTTCCCTTATTATGGAATTACCGCATTTGTCTCTTTGAGCAGAAATAATACGTACGTTTATTTAAAAAAATGATTTTTCTAATGCAAGACACTGTTCATTATAATGCAATACAAGTGCTCCAAGAAATTTCCAAGAACAAGTGCTGATGAGAACAAGTGCTCCAAGATATTTCCAAAGTCGTTCACTGAAAGAACAAGTTTTGATGCAAATGGCTACCGTGTTTATCGTAGGCGAGACGACGGGAAGACTATTGAAAAGAACCGTGTCAGTGTTGATAACAGGTATTGATGAATCCATGTTACTCATGAAATTTAATGCATTGTTGAGGTTCATATGTTAGCTTTAGAACGTTTAACATTATATTTCTTCGTTCTTTATTTATGGGTTATCTCCGTTTTATGTTGTTTCAGGTTCATTGTTCCATACAATGCTTACCTGTTAATGAAGTACCAAGGACATATAAATGTGGAGTGGTGTAACGCAACAAATTCTATAAAATACCTTTTCAAGTACATCAATAAGGGTGTCGACCGAGCAGGTGTAACCGTCACCGTTGACAATGAGATTAAGGATTATGTCGATTGCCGTTACATATCCGCGTGTGAGGCAGTATGGCGGATTTTGGGGTTTGACATACATTATCGTGACCCTTCTGTCGAGCGTTTACCATTCCATTTGGAAGGAGAGCATAGCATGGTGTTCAAGGACGGTGACTACATCGTGGATCTGGTGGATAAGCAAACTGTTGCAGAGACCAAGTTCATAAAGTGGATGGAATTCAACAGGGACCATCCCGAGGCACGCAAATATCTCTATGCAGAGTTCCCACGACTTATTGTTGGCATGCAAAGCAGCGTGAATGGAGGGATAGGGTGAATAAGACCTCTAAGATCGGCATGATCTATCATGTACCTCCGAGTGCTGGCCCTGTGTACTATCTCAGGGTAATGTTGAACCATGTGAGAGGCCCTACTTGCTACGAGGACCTCAGGACTGTTGGTGGTATTGTGTATGATACATACCGTGATGCTTGCTACGCTCTTGGTCTTTTGGACGACGACAAAAAGTACATAGAAGGTATTGCACATGCAGCTATTTGGGGGTCAGGCAAATATTTACGCAAGCTGTTTTGTATGCTTTTAATGTCGAACAGTATGTCTAGACCTGCGCATGTTTGGGAGAGTACATGGCATCATCTGGGCGATGATGTTTCGCTCACTTTACGACGCAACACTGGTAACCCAGGTGCGTTATTTTATTTGATTAATCGAGCAGTATTATATTATGTACACATGTTCTATTATTTTTTATTTCTGACAGAACTTTGTTGACAGACTTGGTTCTTACCGAGGAAGAGATAAAGAACTTCACCCTTCACGAGATAGAAGAAATGTTGAAGCGCAATGGATGCACTCTCTCCCAATATGAGGGCATGAAGTTACCGAAGAACACGGTCATTGAGAACGGGATGAATAACCTTATTGATGAGAAGTTGGCATATGACGTGGACGAGATGCAAGATGAACACGCCAGGCTATATCCTTGCCTTACTGATGAGCAGCAGAATGTCTACGAGACCATCATGGATGCCATTGATTCGGGTAATGGTGGTGTTTTCTTCCTTTATGGGTATGGCGGCACGGGGAAGACATTTTTGTGGAGGACATTGTGTTCGGCTATTAGAGCCAGACGTCAGATTGTGCTCCCCGTGGCTTCGAGTGGCATTGCTTCTCTACTGTTACCCAAGGGTCGCACGACACATTCTAGATTTGGCATACCATTGCAGGTTGATGAGACTTCGGTGTGCAGCAGGATCTCTCGGGAAGTGACCTTGCAGTATTATTGCTGAACACGAAGCTTATCATATGGGATGAGGCTCCGATGACCAATAGGTACTGCTTCGAGGCTCTTGATCGGAGTATTCGAGATGTTGTTAGGGGGCACAGTGGTTTCTCTCCGGACAAGCCTTTTGGTGGCTTAACTGTCGTTTTCGGAGGAGACTTTAGGCAGATTCTACCGGTAGTGCCTAAGGGTAGCAGACAAGATATTGTCCACGTGTCTCTGTGTTCGAGTAAGAGAATATGGAGGTCATGCACCGTTTTAAAGCTCACGAAGAACATGCGACTTCAGGTATGTGTTCATAATATTTTACAATGTAGTATGTGAGTCGTTCAAGTGTAATTACAACAATTATATTATGCCATTATTCTAACAAATCTACGTTGTTGTTTTTTTTCCTTTTTGTAGTCGGGTGGATCTCCAGCTGAGGTTGAAGAAATTCGAGAGTTTGCTGATTGGTTGTTGAGCGTTGGAGACGGGAACGTCGGTGGAACGAATGATGGTGAAGTTGATTTCAATCTCCCGAGTGATGTCCTTATCAGAAATGCATCCGATCCTATATACACTATTGTGAGGGACACATATCCTTCCCTCTTCGACCATGTTGGTGATGGCGTCTATTTCCAGGACAGGGCAATTCTTGCTCCTACTAACGATGTCGTTTAGGAGATAAATGATTACGTGATGTCTATGTTGCCGGGTGATGCGACAACATACCTGAGTTCGGATAGCATATGTCCTGATGAGGGTGACATTGTAAACAGAGAGGATGTTTATTCGGTCGAGTTCCTCAATACTATTAGGGCTTCGGGTCTTCCGAATCACTCTATCAGGCTTAAGGTTGGATGCCCTATTATGCTACTTAGGAACATTGACCAGTCTGCTGAACTATGTAATGGCACGAGATTGATGGTTACCAAGCTTTCCCCTCATGTTATAGAGGCCAGGATGATATCTGGGAAGAATGATGGATCAAGGGTTTACATACCGCGCATGCTTCTTTCTCCCTCAGATGTAACTAAATTTCCTATAAGATTTCAGCGAAGACAGTTTCCTATTGTTGTGAGCTACGCCATGATGATCAACAAGAGCCAGGGGCAATCATTGGCCAATGTGGGTCTCTACCTTCCTAAGCCGGTCTTCAGCCACGACCACTTATACGTAGCTTTCTCGAGGGTTACGAGCAAGAAGGGTCTAAGGCTGTTAGCCCTTGATGATGAAGGAAAACCCAGTGACATTACCACTAATGTCGTCTATAAGGAGGTTATTTGCAATCTATGAGGTAAGTTATATATGGCTTGATGTGTTAACTTTTTCTTTGGTCCTTTTGCTTATTGAAAAAAAGTAATATGTTTTTCCATGTACATTTCAATGGAAGTTTATTGATAAGTTTACTTTTACTCGCAGGTTGTTCCTTGGTTGATGTGTCAGCATGCTATCTCCTCGCCCCCCTCCCCCCTCGATTACTATATGTCACTTTATTTTCTCATGTAATAGCTTTGAGATTTATATATACTGAGGTCAGGTATACTTGTGGATTTTTCTTTGGCACATTTTAATTTTTCCCTTTATTATTGGAAGCCGTGGCAACGCCACGGGTCAATACTAGTTATTTAGTTATTTATGAGAATCCCATTTTGGGATCCATTTAAGGATTTTATTTTAGGAGCAAATTGAACTAGCTTGACCAAGACTCTGAAAATTATTTAAGTCTGACAAACATTCGTTCAATTCGTCTGAGCTAAAATGGTTCGTATCCACGGCGGAAATGGTGGTGGTGATTTACGGTGGATCAACGATGATGATGACTGTAGCGCCCCGCCAGGAAGCATCCTGCTCCCTAACAAAGCGCCACCCGCCTTCCTTCCAGAGCCATCTCGGCCCTGTCGAAAAGTTACAGGAACAGACTAAAATAAAAATCAACAATCTAAAAGTCATGCAGTGTAACTTAAATGGAGTAACAATCTTTTAATCTGGATGTGGGCCCCATTCTCAATAATGGATTAATAAATTGATTTCCGTAAGATGGGCTTCAACCAACTATCCTGATCTCCTCCTAACAAGAATGTGGATCGCCTAAAAGATTGCGCCTAAGGAAATTTGGACAGGACAAAGGAAAGGAGTAAGTCTTTGATGACTTAGTAAGGTATGAAAGGATAACAATATCAAAAGAATGAATATGACATGAATTGTAAGACATGGTATAACAATATAGAACTTTCAAAGTGACAGATGATGATACGAGCTTGATTATTAGATACCAACCATAAAACTCCCAAACAGGTACACAACCTTATAACTCCATCGATGAGCGACCCCGAAACTGGACTGGAGCATGCCAAGGTCATGTTGAACCAGATCACTGAACACACCAACCACCGGTTGTATTCAGAGTCTTGGGAAAGGACCTGCAAGAGATGACCTTACCGTCGGTCCATTCCGCTCGGTAGCCACCCACTTACATTCCAGGGCCCGATTTACAGACAGATAACTGGTAGTTTTTAAAATTCAGAATGCTCTCTATCATCCTTGACATGAGAACAATAGCATAATGTGACATACAATGATTTCAGGCAAACATGACTGGAACTTAGTTTGAGTGGAATCATTTGAACCTCTTTCAAGGCAATTGAAGAACATAGGGTATTTGTTCAAAAACATAGATGATAAATGTTAGAACATAGATTGGTAACATGGTATGTACGTAGTACTTTTGTAACTCTGTAAAAGATTGATTTTAATCCCATGTTTTTACTTACTTTGATCCAAACTCGTAGTAGATGTCTATATTATTGTACTGATAATACCATGAACTTGAATTTATATACAAAGATCATGTTCTATGTTTGTCCAAATAGTACCCATGTTTCTACGAAAATCTCCCATGTTCTTTTATGTTTTGTTGTTCAGCCCCGTGGTCTTTGGTATTGGATATTACATCATGATTTTTTTATTCTTTCTTGATGAAAATATAGTGTTTGTTGTGGAGAACAGGAGGCATATAATTTAGAACATGAGAATTATATCCTACGTTTCTGAAAGATAACTCCCATGCATGTCCATGTCAAACATGGGAATTTTTTTTTTTTATCTTTTTGGTAATATTACTTATGTTTCTATGGAAAACTCCCATGTTCTTTTATGTTTTCCTATTTATCGTGTCTTTTTTGCAATTGGATGTTACATCATGAGAACATAGGGCATATGCCTGAGAACATAGATGATACATCATGGTTTTTCTACTTTATTGCAATTATAACCTATGTTTCTGAAAATATCTCCCATGTTCATGAAAATATTACCCATGTTTCTCGTAATTATTACCCATGAACTTACAATTTATTGGTAATAATCATGAAAATAATACTCATGTTGCTTTTCCAAAACAAATGTCTCCCTGAACTTATTGTTATATATAAGTGACATAATCTATGTTTTTTCAAATACAACCCATGTTTACGAGAATATCTCTCATGTTCTCAAACTAGCTAGGTCATAGAAATATAGTAAAATACATTTTAGAATTGTCAAAAAGAGCATATGAAACAGCTGTAAGTTTGAAAATTGTTCAAAGCATTACAAATTAATCATAACAAGTATATTTGTCTGGAGGTGCCACAAATATACTCTCAAATTTGGTCTTCGGTCTTTGTTTTTTCTTCCCTTTTGCGTTCGTAAAGGCTGGGTCTAGGACAAAAGTTGATGCGGTAGTAGTCGTATTACTCATCAAAATCTTCACCAAAGGTATTTATACCTACAAATCAAATGTGTTGATTAGTGAACATGAGCCTTTTTGGTGAGAACATGGGGCATGTAGTGGAGAACATGCAATATATAGTAGAGAACATAGACAATATTGCATGCATAGGTTAATATTTACACGCTTTATGTGAGTAAAACAGAGCATTGATGTGAGATCATGTCATATGTTGGTGAGAACATCAGGAATATTGTTGACAAAATAGAAAATACTGCATTGATTATTTTTTCATGCTTTAGGTGCATAAAACCGTACATATGGTACATATTGATAAGAACATAGAAAATATTGTTGATAACATAGGGACTATTGCATAGATAGATATTCCATACTTTCAATGAATAAAACATAGCATACTGATGAGAACATGGACAATATTGTTCAAAACATAGGTTATATTACCGAGAACATAGGGCATATCACATATGTCAATTTTTCATAAAATTTGTTAAACATGGACATTATCAGTGAGAACATGGACTATATTATTGAGATCATGGCAAATATCGCAGGCGTAAATTTTTCATGAGATTTACATGAAACAATGCATTCATGTGAAATTCTGGTATATACCGTTGAGAATATAGGAAATTCTAGTGGCAACATAGAAACTACTACATTGATCAATATTTCATGGTTCCAATGAATAAACAGTGCATATAAGTGAGAACATAGACAATACTATTGATAACATGGGTTGTATTGCTGATAACATAGTGAATATCGCAAAGGTCAATTCTTCATGAAATCAGTTAAAAAAAACAAAGCATTAGACAACAGTGAGCATATTGGTGAAAACATGGAAAATATTGGTGAGAACATAGGACATATTGCTGAGAACATATTGAATATCGCAAACATCAATTTTTCATGAATTCTACATAAATCTAGATGTATATGCCGAGTTTGACATCTATCATCACCAGAACACGTATATCATCACCACGAACATGTGTAGAAGTCGAATCTAAGATATTCCATCAACAAACATCGATTCAAACTCAAATCTACATAGATCTAGATGAAAACAACTATAAAACGTCAATTTAAACATATACCTAGCATATTCTATATCAAATCTAGATGCAAACAACTCCAAAAATGTCGATCTAGCATAGTTTATATCAAATTGGTGGATGTCCAAGCTAATAGATGATAAAACCATGAAATTCATAAACATGAACATTACCTTTGTTTGTAGGATGACGTTGATCGGTGGTGGAACGACGGCGACCGGTGGTGGTACGACGAAGACAACGATGAAGATGAGGATGACGAAGACGGCGATGATCAGCGGTGATGTTGCCGGCGTTTTTCCGTTGTTAGGTTTCTCTCTCTACAATCAACATTTTCTCTCTCTAAGATCGATGTTGACGACGATCTGATTGTGTGTGTCGTTATTTTCTGTGTTTAATATAGTTTATATAGGATCCATATTCATGACCCGGTTTTTTTACCCTAGTTGCTTGGTTTCGGGGTGTTTTTAAAAACTAGTAGTTGTTTGGGGTAGTTTCATAATTAATATAAATTAGTCTCTATGGTCTCTATCTAGAGGTGGTCTCTCATGAGACTCACTCCTCCAAGAGATTCTTCACTCGTTACGCTCTAAAAAGAATAACAAAGTTGGTTGTATGGTTATGAAGCTCGATTTAGAGAAAGCTTACGACAAAGTTGACTGGAACTTCCTTGAAGAAACTTTAGTAGCTTTCGACTTCCCACAGCAATTGATTAATCTCATCATGTTTTGTGTGCGGAGTGCCTGCACACGTATACTATGGAATGGGAACCTTTGGAACCTTTCTCACATTCTTGTGGTTTACGACAAGGAGATCCTCTCTCCCCGTATCTCTTTGTGCTTGTGGAGATATTGTCATATATGATAAATGATAAGGTAGATGCCAGGAAGTGGAATGCGTTAAAAATCTGCCGAGACGGTCCCTTCTTCTCACATCTCTTTTTTTCCGATGACTTGATTTTTCTGGGTAAGGCGACTATGGAGAATGCAAAGACAATCAAGAAGTTCTGGATTGAAACTTAGCTTGGAGAAATCCAAAGTCTTTTTCAGCAAGACGAATGGCCTAAGTATCAAACGATCCATTTGTGACATTCTGGGATTTGGACCGACAAACTCTCTAGGTAAATACCTGGGGGTGAATCTGTCCCATGGAAGGGTGAAACAAGAGGATTTTATTCCTTTTTTCGACCGTATTATGAACAAGTTCAGTGGCTGGAAGAAACAGTTCTTATCTCTGGCTGGCCGCTCTACTTTGATACAATCTGTAACCTCTTCCATCCCAATCCACACGATGCAATCAACGTGGCTCCCGGATGCAATCAACGTGGCTCCTGGACAAACTCAACCGGAACTTCCTCTGGGCTACTGACATTAATCAACCAAAGTTGCACTTAGTGGGTTGGTCGAAAGTCACTCAGCAGAAGAAAGATGGTGGTCTTGGTCTACGAGATGCACGTACAACCAATGAAGCTCTTCTTGCCAAAATGGTTTGGCGTATCCTCAAAGATGAGAAAACGGTGTGGTCTAAACTAGTAGAGAAGAAGTATCTAAGGAACACCAATATTTTCCAATGCCTGAGCAAACAGGGTGATAGCCCTACTTGGAAAGGGATACCGCGTTGTGCCACTTTGTTGAAGCCTTTCTTCCGGTGGAAAATCGGCAATGGCATGAAGATATCTTTCTGGAATGACAATTGGTTGGGAGATGGACCACTCAGCGAGTGGGTTTCAGGCATCTTTCCGAATGAAATTGATATCAAGTTGGGTACGGTTCTAGATGATTCAGGAAACTGGAGGCTCCACGACTTGCAAACGCAAATTCCTGCAGGCGTTTTGCAGCGTATTCTGGCTTTCAATGTTCACCTCACAAACGAATCTGACACTCCAATTTGGAGCGAATCTGCAAATGGCATTTTTAGCTGTCAGTCTGCCTATAAAACGCTTCAGAAACACTATTCTGAGGTGCCTCCTGCTTCACGCTGGAAATGGCTATGGAAAATCAAGTGTAGCAGCAAATTAAAGCACTTCCTTTGGTTGGCGGTTCAAGACAGGCTAGTAACTAACCACTTAAGGAGGATGCGCAATATCACTCAGGATGCGGCCTGTTCTTTATGTAGGGGTGCTGAAGAGACAGTAATTCATTTATTCTGCCACTGTACCCATGCGAGACGAATCTGGGATCAGCTGTTGCCTGGTTTCCAGCACCCCTGGTTCGATTCTGTCCCTGATACTAATTGGTTTCGAACCAATTTATGCGATACATCAACCCACTCTGAGATGTTACCAAATGTGCCGTGGTACCTCATATTTGCAGCAACTGTTTGGAACTTGTGGAAAGCGCGAAATCACAATGTTTTCAACAACAAGCTTCAATCACCACAACACACTCTGTTCCTGATTCAAAAAGAAAGCTTGGAGCTGAACTCTAGTTTCAACGGCAGAGAAGTTACTACACGGGGAGTTAGGTGGAAACCACCCCCACCCGGCTGGGTCAAACTCAACACCGATGGGAGCACGCGTGCAGTCTAACCAAGGCGCCATGGGAGGATTGCTGCGAAATGATAGAGGTGAGTGGCTATGGGGTTTCTGTGACACTATACCTTCACCTACAGTCGATGAAACAGAGGTTCATGCTCTGCTGTGTGGTCTTCGACTTGCTTGGGAAAGGAGAGTTGAAAGAATAGAGATTGAGGTTGATTCATAGAACACTTGGAACATGGTAAAGGGGAATTCTATAGCCTCTCCACAGCTGCAAAATAAAGTTCATGAGTGTCAGGCGTTGCTAAGAATGCCTTGGGAAGCCAAGTTTATCCATATTCAGAGAATTGGAAACGAATGCGCAGACAGAATGGCAAATTTGGGCTACACCCTTGAAGCAGAAGGAAGATTTTTGGATCGTCCGCCTGCTGTGATTGTGCCTTATTTGGCTTTTGATTTAGCTTAATTGTTAGTGTTTTGATGTAAAAAAAAAAAAGTCATGCATCTGTCTAGCTACTTGGGTTTGGGTATATATCTTTAAGTCCAATCTCTATTTGGTTACTAATTCCAAATACCAATAATTAATGATCATCAAGCAATCACATACTACATTAATTGTCTCATTTTGACTTTGACTGGCCAACCGTGTTCAAATTTGACTATAAATTTCTCTTAAACTATAATAGTAAAATAAATAATAAAATTAAATTATGAAAATTTAAGGTCTATATTTTCATAATATAATTTCATTATTTATTTTAATATTATAGTTTAAGAGTAATTTGTAGTTAAAGTCGAACACGGTTGACCGGTCAAAGTCAAATGGAACAATTACTCATAGACGGAGGGAGTATGTTACAAGCGACTAACCAAATAACACATAGTATAACATACCATGCCTTCACTACCGTACGGCGAGATTGGTTAGTACTGTGTCCGTTGAATTCCAGTCTACGACGCTTTCTTCTCTTAAAGCCTATCGTTGGTTATCACCATGGTATCAACACCACCTTTGCTTCCATGCCAGCCACCATACTAATCAACCTTTCCGACCAACTACAGATTCCGATCATGTCGCAACCGAATATGCATATAACAATTACTAGTGTCTATTTCACTATGGACTCATGACCAACAGTCCATGTATCTCGACCCCAGGATGATCCTAGCTTCCATCTCATTTTAGCTAGCTTCTCTCAGCTTGAGGCTCATTTTAGCTAGCTTCTCTTAGCTTGAGGCTTACTATCGATGTCCTCTATTATTGAATCTTTAAAGTAATCGATTTACATAATCCATCGATCATCAACCAGCGAGCGAGGAAATGAAGAATTATAGCTTCGGTACTAAGTTTCTTGGTTTGATGCTAATTAACAAACTAAACATTAGCATCAGATAGCACGTACTTTGAGGCCATTTGGTCTGAGTTATTGCATCTCTAAGAACTCTCCCGTCTGCTGCAGATCCCTCCCAACCAGATAGCACGTATACGAATTTCATGTTAATATCACAAACTGCAAGTACATTGGTTGAGATGTCTCCTTTTCGACTTCTGTAGCTGGCACGTTTGGATGCGGGAACCCGAACATCAACGAATGTCCCATCTAGAGCGCCTAGACAAGCCTGCAATTACAAAATATAGATTAAATTAACTCTGAATATGAAAGCATCAGTATAATAAATCATCTAGATAATAGTAAGTTACCTGGAAACACCTCCACCTATAGTCATCGCAACCATCGTCGATCGCAGTGGGGGTGGAAAGGAGAAGAGGATATATCCTAATCAGGAAACCGAGGGTTTCTTTGAAATACTTACTAATTGTTTGGCCAGAATGCTTAAAATCAAACCCAACCACGTGAATTTTCTTGTGATGAGCTAAGACAGACAAGAAAATTGCTACTTTTTCCATCATTGGAACATACATACTATCAGGAATCCCTCCTGAATCTCTTAACAAGTAACACAGGTTGCAAAACGCTCTCCTATCCATTCTAAGTAGGTTAAGACAATCTCTATCGCTTTGTAGGACAACACGACGCAAATACCTCCTATGCTCACCTACCAGACTATTCATCCTCCAAGTTCTCTTATCTACATGTGTTATAAGCCTATGTCTCCTACTAGCCTCATGTAGGACCAGCATAAGAAAAAACAACAATGATGACTGAAACATATATTCATGAATAACAATCAAAGTCACAATTTTCAGCCTCCAATCCATATCGATTTTCACCTTCTCTAACTGCAATATTGCAAAACACAATTCTTATAAAACATTCTGAAATATAACATGGATTTATACTCAAGCCCTAAAAATATCAACCCAGAAACTGCAAAAGAACTTACAGTAACAAGAAAACCAAAAACCAATCGAAAAAAAGAACACAACTAAAAAAGATTACTAAGGCTGCTCACTATGGCTACAGTTCACGCAGTTCACCACAGTTTTTTGGGTGTAGTGAACTGTGTGAACAACATTTAAGTTCACTAGCATGCTATGGTGAACTGGTTCATTCAGTTCACCACTCTTTTTTCTTTTTTTTTTAATTTTGTATTTAATTTTTAGGTTATTTTTTTATGGTAATTAATATTTTTAATTTCATATTAAATTTAATTTAAAATAACAAATATTTTTTTATTAAATATTAATTTTTTTGATTTTTACTATAAAAAAAAATAATCAAAATATATACAAAATTGGTGTCTATATGTAGAGAAAACAAAAATAAGAGTGTTGGTAATTTTTTCAGATTTTTTCGAATTTATTTTGTTGATGTTTTTTATACAAAATGAAAGACAAAAAAAAAAAAGAATGTGTCACCGCCTGATTAAAAGCCCCTTTATTTTTTGTTGTGAACACCACGCCACTGCGTGAACAACTTTGATAGTGAACTGTTTGGTGAAATTGATTGTGAACCACCACAACAGATAAAAGTTGTTCATGAGGCTGTGAACTGCTCCGTGAACGAATCTGTGAACACCCACAATGAGCAGCCTAAGAATCTAAACCACAAAAGAGAGAACTAATTCAGACATGCCATTAAAAGAAACTTAAATTTCAGAATCTACATAATTTCTCTTAGAACAAAAATTTCTTAGTTTACCATAGAATAGAATGGAGTAACGAGAACAAGACTAAGAAATTCTAAGATACCTTTTTTTTTCTTGATTGAACTTCAACTCAACTTGTATATGAAAAGATGAATCAGGATGTGTCTTATATAGATCTCCTGACGATGTTCCTTGACCAAAACTCCCGCCACAAGAAAATAGAGATCGTGGTATACATCGTGTTGGAGAAGAGAAAGAATATGGAGGGACCGCCCAATATTTTTCGCGGGAATTTGGATCGGTGTTGAGCCATGATTTTGGTGAAACTGTGAAAGAGAAATAGTCAAGGAGGAGATAATAAACACGGCAGATAATGTAATTGTTGGGTTTTAGCCGAAATTATTATGCGGCTTGTAATCTGCTCCGAGCCTAACTCCGAACCTAATAATCTTATTTGGGTCTATTTGTGTTTTTGTATCAAACATTGGATCGGGTTGTATAATAATCTTATTTGGGCCTTATTTACCCCTATCAAACGAGGCCTAATTGAAATAAGCGAGTACTAGATAGGCTTGCTACGTGCTAAATTTACTAGAAGTTGAGGTGTATGGATTTATGTTGGTCCCTTTAAACAACAAGAAAAGACTAGAGAGGGGGGGGGGGTGAATAGTCTTTTCAAACTTTTGTCGTTTAAAACTTTCTCAGCAAGTACTTATTACTTTTC
>CM051458.1:76717128-76779652 GCA_028274465.1 Plantago ovata
TTACTTCGAATTCTACGGTCTTAATTAGGGTTTAGGAGTTGAACGCGGTGGACTTACGTTTTTGTTAAGAATGTAACACAATTTATTTTTAATTAATATAAACGGTCTCTTACATGAAAGTTTTATTAATGTACCGAAACTATATATATTAAAGATTTAGGACAAGTAAATTAGAGCAAGGAAAATTATATTAGGTATGAATTACTAATTTGTACTAAAAATTCACGAAGTCATATAGTAAATTTTTAGGACCAAGTAATTTATAGAACAGATCTGGAAAGATGCATTTACATTTTCTTAGTCTATATATATATATATTAAAGAGGATTCTTATTTAAATCCTAACACATGCCACTATGCCCTAATCTCATGTGGCAAATCCTCCATTCAGGTATGGAAATTTTGCCTCCTAGCCACACTTCAATCGTCCATGTCAACAAGTTGAATGGACCTTCAGTAAAAGAAAAATTATTTGTGACCATGTCAACAAGCTGAATGGACCTTCAGTAAAAAAAAAATTATCTGTGGACACTGGGTTTCGAACATGGCCACATGCAACATATCCACTCAATGTTACACTTGGCTACATTGGTTTAGTAACAAAGCATTTGAATTGATCTACTTCTTGGCAAGTTAATTATCGATGCAAATTAATTAATTAGCTTATTTATTTAATACACACAATATTAACGTGAATGAGCCAGGCGTCAATTGTGCATTCCTTAATTTTCCTTAATTACCCAACTAAAGTCAAATTCAAACTAATTATAGTATATTCATTTCAAATGTCAAACGATTGCATTCACGTGAACATTAATTGTTGAGTCAATTAATTATAGTAAACAAATCATATTAACAATTCATCTAATTCTGGCCTTTTTTTTTTTGGATAAAAAATTATAGAAAATAAATCATTGTAACAATTACAGCATAATTCTTCCTAATTCACGTAAGGCAGAATTAAAAAAAAAACCTGGAGCCAATTACAACCTAATTCTTCTCAGTCACACTATAAATATACCTAAGCACCTACTTTCTTCCACCTAGCTCTTCCCAGTCGTGCTCCCACATTAGCATTCTTCGAAATGATACCCAACTCCAAAAACAACCCGTACCCATGAAGTTGCTACACCAAAATCCAACCGAAAACAGGTTACAAAACCTTCAACGACCTCTGCATCGAACTACAAACGAAGATCATGTTTTGGTTGCAATCAGTAGCGTTGAAAACTTCAAAAAAGTGCTGAAATTGTAAGTTACAACACAAAAATATCAATTTACTTTTCAACTATTCATTTTACACATCTTAACCATGACCTTTTTTGTACAACAGGTCCAAAAGGTTCAGATTCATATCTGCCGAGCCAGGGTTTTTCAAAAATATCAATTTCGCAGGGCACCCATGTTACCTGGTTCCCACGTCCTGAGTACAAGAATTTATCTGCGAGTGTCGCAATGCTGGAAATCCATAAGTTTTCTGGCGCTACTTGGTGGTAAAAAAAAATTATACTACTTAAATTTTCTTATATTTTCAGAAATTTTTTGAAATCTCACAAGTTTTTGCTCTTTTCGAAGGTTGATATTTTCTGCCACGGAAAATTTGACAGACTTAATGAATGGATACAAAAATGACAGGCCACTTTGATCATTCATATGCAAATTACATAACAAGATTACTTTCAAACAATGAAGTTGAAAAAGAAAAAGGAAAACAAATGCTTCTCCAAATTCGTAAATCACAAAAGGTTTGGAAATGCTAGAAATTTGGCGACTTAGCCTTTGTAAGAGAGTCGAAGCAATTGCACTTGGCTATTCGGTGTTTACCGTGGCAAGGCAACCTCGGTTCTGTACGCAACATTCGATGCCACTGTGGACAAACCGAGACAACATAAGCTGCCCGGAATGCATGGCCGACTTTGAAACATATGTGTACTACAACAACAATTGATTTAGTTTGGTTTTGAACACCAGCCCTAGCGATAAGTACTAAGTCTGAGACATATGTCAAGACATTGATCTATATATTAGTTTGGTGGTCAGATTTTGTTTTTCCCTTATTATGGAATTACCGCATTTGTCTCTTTGAGCAGAAATAATACGTACGTTTATTTAAAAAAATGATTTTTCTAATGCAAGACACTGTTCATTATAATGCAATACAAGTGCTCCAAGAAATTTCCAAGAACAAGTGCTGATGAGAACAAGTGCTCCAAGATATTTCCAAAGTCGTTCACTGAAAGAACAAGTTTTGATGCAAATGGCTACCGTGTTTATCGTAGGCGAGACGAGGGGAAGACTATTGAAAAGAACGGTGTCAGTGTTGATAACAGGTATTGATGAATCCATGTTACTCATGAAATTTAATGCATTGTTGAGGTTCATATGTTAGCTTTAGAACGTTTAACATTATATTTCTTCGTTCTTTATTTATGGGTTATCTCCGTTTTATGTTGTTTCAGGTTCATTGTTCCATACAATGCTTACCTGTTAATGAAGTACCAAGGACATATAAATGTGGAGTGGTGTAACGCAACAAATTCTATAAAATACCTTTTCAAGTACATCAATAAGGGTGTCGACCGAGCAGGTGTAACCGTCACCGTTGACAATGAGATTAAGGATTATGTCGATTGCCGTTACATATCCGCGTGTGAGGCAGTATGGCGGATTTTGGGGTTTGACATACATTATCGTGACCCTTCCGTCGAGCGTTTACCATTCCATTTGGAAGGAGAGCATAGCATGGTGTTCAAGGACGGTGACTACATCGTGGATCTGGTGGATAAGCAAACTGTTGCAGAGACCAAGTTCATAAAGTGGATGGAATTCAACAGGGACCATCCCGAGGCACGCAAATATCTCTATGCAGAGTTCCCACGACTTATTGTTGGCATGCAAAGGAGCGTGAATGGAGGGATAGGGTGAATAAGACCTCTAAGATCGGCATGATCTATCATGTACCTCCGAGTGCTGGCCCTGTGTACTATCTCAGGGTAATGTTGAACCATGTGAGAGGCCCTACTTGCTACGAGGACCTCAGGACTGTTGGTGGAATTGTGTATGATACATACCGTGATGCTTGCTACGCTCTTGGTCTTTTGGACGACGACAAAAAGTACATAGAAGGTATTGCACATGCAGCTATTTGGGGGTCAGGCAAATATTTACGCAAGCTGTTTTGTATGCTTTTAATGTCGAACAGTATGTCTAGACCTGCGCATGTTTGGGAGAGTACATGGCATCATCTGGGCGATGATGTTTTGCTCACTTTACGACGCAACACTGGTAACCCAGGTGCGTTATTTTATTTGATTAATCGAGCAGTATTATATTATGTACACATGTTCTATTATTTTTTATTTCTGACAGAACTTTGTTGACAGACTTGGTTCTTACCGAGGAAGAGATAAAGAACTTCACCCTTCACGAGATAGAAGAAATGTTGAAGCGCAATGGATGCACTCTCTCTCTCAATATGAGGGCATGAAGTTACCGAAGAACACGGTCATTGAGAACGGGATGAATAACCTTATTGATGAGGAGTTGGCATATGACGTGGACGAGATGCAAGATGAACACGACAGGCTATATCCTTGCCTTACTGATGAGCAGCAGAATGTCTACGAGACCATCATGGATGCCATTGATTCGGGTAATGGTGGTGTTTTCTTCCTTTATGGGTATGGCGGCACGGGGAAGACATTTTTGTGGAGGACATTGTGTTCGGCTATTAGAGCCAGACGTCAGATTGTGCTCCCCGTGGCTTCGAGTGGCATTGCTTCTCTACTGTTACCCAAGGGTCGCACGACACATTCTAGATTTGGCATACCATTGCAGGTTGATGAGACTTCGGTGTGCAGCAGGATCTCTCGGGAAGTGACCTTGCAGTATTATTGCTGAACACGAAGCTTATCATATGGGATGAGGCTCCGATGACCAATAGGTACTGCTTCGAGGCTCTTGATCGGAGTATTCGAGATGTTGTTAGGGGGCACAGTGGTTTCTCTCCGGACAAGCCTTTTGGTGGCTTAACTGTCGTTTTCGGAGGAGACTTTAGGCAGATTCTACCGGTAGTGCCTAAGGGTAGCAGACAAGATATTGTCCACGTGTCTCTGTGTTCGAGTAAGAGAATATGGAGGTCATGCACCGTTTTAAAGCTCACGAAGAACATGCGACTTCAGGTATGTGTTCATAATATTTTACAATGTAGTATGTGAGTCGTTCAAGTGTAATTACAACAATTATATTATGCCATTATTCTAACAAATCTACGTTGTTGTTTTTTTTCCTTTTTGTAGTCGGGTGGATCTCCAGCTGAGGTTGAAGAAATTCGAGAGTTTGCTGATTGGTTGTTGAGCGTTGGAGACGGGAACGTCGGTGGAACGAATGATGGTGAAGTTGATTTCAATCTCCCGAGTGATGTCCTTATCAGAAATGCATCCGATCCTATATACACTATTGTGAGGGACACATATCCTTCCCTCTTCGACCATGTTGGTGATGGCGTCTATTTCCAGGACAGGGCAATTCTTGCTCCTACTAACGATGTCGTTCAGGAGATAAATGATTACGTGATGTCTATGTTGCCGGGTGATGCGACAACATACCTGAGTTCGGATAGCATATGTTCTGATGAGGGTGACATTGTAAACAGAGAGGATGTTTATTCGGTCGAGTTCCTCAATACTATTAGGGCTTCGGGTCTTCCGAATCACTCTATCAGGCTTAAGGTTGGATGCCCTATTATGCTACTTAGGAACATTGACCAATCTGCTGAACTATGTAATGGCACGAGATTGATGGTTACCAAGCTTTCCCCTCATGTTATAGAGGCCAGGATGATATCTGGGAAGAATGATGGATCAAGGGTTTACATACCGCGCATGCTTCTTTCTCCCTCAGATGTAACTAAATTTCCTATAAGATTTCAGCGAAGACAGTTTCCTATTGTTGTGAGCTACGCCATGATGATCAACAAGAGCCAGGGGCAATCATTGGCCAATGTGGGTCTCTACCTTCCTAAGCCGGTCTTCAGCCACGACCACTTATACGTAGCTTTCTCGAGGGTTACGAGCAAGAAGGGTCTAAGGCTGTTAGCCCTTGATGATGAAGGAAAACCCAGTGACATTACCACTAATGTCGTCTATAAGGAGGTTATTTGCAATCTATGAGGTAAGTTATATATGGCTTGATGTGTTAACTTTTTCTTTGGTCCTTTTGCTTATTGAAAAAAAGTAATATGTTTTTCCATGTACATTTCAATGGAAGTTTATTGATAAGTTTACTTTTACTCGCAGGTTGTTCCTTGGTTGATGTGTCAGCATGCTATCTCCTCGCCCCCCTCCCCCCTCGATTACTATATGTCACTTTATTTTCTCATGTAATAGCTTTGAGATTTATATATACTGAGGTCAGGTATACTTGTGGATTTTTCTTTGGCACATTTTAATTTTTCCCTTTATTATTGGAAGTCGTGGCAACGCCACGGGTCAATACTAGTTATTTAGTTATTTATGAGAATCCCATTTTGGGATCCATTTAAGGATTTTATTTTAGGAGCAAATTGAACTAGCTTGACCAAGACTCTGGAAATTATTTAAGTCTGACAAACATTCGTTCAATTTGTCTGAGCTAAAATGGTTCGTATCCACGGCGGAAATGGTGGTGGTGATTTACGGTGGATCAACGATGATGATGACTGTAGCGCCCCGCCAGGAAGCATCCTGCTCCCTAACAAAGCGCCACCCGCCTTCCTTCCAGAGCCATCTCGGCCCTGTCGAAAAGTTACAGGAACGGACTAAAATAAAAATCAACAATCTAAAAGTCATGCAGTGTAACTTAAATGGAGTAACAATCTTTTAATCTGGATGTGGGCCCCATTCTCAATAATGGATTAATAAATTGATTTCCGTAAGATGGGCTTCAACCAACTATCCTGATCTCCTCCTAACAAGAATGTGGATCGCCTAAAAGATTGCGCCTAAGGAAATTTGGACAGGACAAAGGAAAGGAGTAAGTCTTTGATGACTTAGTAAGGTATGAAAGGATAACAATATCAAAAGAATGAATATGACATGAATTGTAAGACATGGTATAACAATATAGAACTTTCAAAGTGACAGATGATGATACGAGCTTGATTATTAGATACCAACCATAAAACTCCCAAACAGGTACACAACCTTATAACTCCATCGATGAGCGACCCCGAAACTGGACTGGAGCATGCCAAGGTCATGTTGAACCAGATCACTGAACACACCAACCACCGGTTGTATTCAGAGTCTTGGGAAAGGACCTGCAAGAGATGACCTTACCGTCGGTCCATTCCGCTCGGTAGCCACCCACTTACATTCCAGGGCCCGATTTACAGACAGATAACTGGTAGTTTTTAAAATTCAGAATGCTCTCTATCATCCTTGACATGAGAACAATAGCATAATGTGACATACAATGATTTCAGGCAAACATGACTGGAACTTAGTTTGAGTGGAATCATTTGAACCTCTTTCAAGGCAATTGAAGAACATAGGGTATTTGTTCAAAAACATAGATGATAAATGTTAGAACATAGATTGGTAACATGGTATGTACGTAGTACTTTTGTAACTCTGTAAAAGATTGATTTTAATCCCATGTTTTTACTTACTTTGATCGAAACTCGTAGTAGATGTCTATATTATTGTACTGATAATACCATGAACTTGAATTTATATACAAAGATCATGTTCTATGTTTGTCCAAATAGTACCCATGTTTCTACGAAAATCTCCCATGTTCTTTTATGTTTTGTTGTTCAGCCCCGTGGTCTTTGGTATTGGATATTACATCATGATTTTTTTATTCTTTCTTGATGAAAATATAGTGTTTGTTGTGGAGAACAGGAGGCATATAATTTAGGACATGAGAATTATATCCTACGTTTCTGAAAGATAACTCCCATGCATGTCCATGTCAAACATGGGAATTTTTTTTTTTATCTTTTTGGTAATATTACTTATGTTTCTATGGAAAACTCCCATGTTCTTTTATGTTTTCCTATTTATCGTGTCTTTTTTGCAATTGGATGTTACATCATGAGAACATAGGGCATATGCTTGAGAACATAGATGATACATCATGGTTTTTCTACTTTATTGCAATTATAACCTATGTTTCTGAAAATATCTCCCATGTTCATGAAAATATTACCCATGTTTCTCGTAATTATTACCCATGAACTTCCAATTTATTGGTAATAATCATGAAAATAATACTCATGTTGCTTTTCCAAAACAAATGTCTCCCTGAACTTATTGTTATATATAAGTGACATAATCTATGTTTTTTCAAATACAACCCATGTTTACGAGAATATCTCTCATGTTCTCAAACTAGCTAGGTCATAGAAATATAGTAAAATACATTTTAGAATTGTCAAAAAGAGCATATGAAACAGCTGTAAGTTTGAAAATTGTTCAAAGCATTACAAATTAATCATAACAAGTATATTTGTCTGGAGGTGCCACAAATATACTCTCAAATTTGGTCTTCGGTCTTTGTTTTTTCTTCCCTTTTGCGTTCGTAAAGGCTGGGTCTAGGACAAAAGTTGATGCGGTAGTAGTCGTATTACTCATCAAAATCTTCACCAAAGGTATTTATACCTACAAATCAAATGTGTTGATTAGTGAACATGAGCCTTTTTGGTGAGAACATGGGGCATGTAGTGGAGAACATGCAATATATAGTAGAGAACATAGACAATATTGCATGCATAGGTTAATATTTACACGCTTTATGTGAGTAAAACAGAGCATTGATGTGAGATCATGTCATATGTTGGTGAGAACATCAGGAATATTGTTGACAAAATAGAAAATACTGCATTGATTATTTTTTCATGCTTTAGGTGCATAAAACCGTACATATGGTACATATTGATAAGAACATAGAAAATATTGTTGATAACATAGGGACTATTGCATAGATAGATATTCCATACTTTCAATGAATAAAACATAGCATACTGATGAGAACATGGACAATATTGTTCAAAACATAGGTTATATTACCGAGAACATAGGGCATATCACATATGTCAATTTTTCATAAAATTTGTTAAACATGGACATTATCAGTGAGAACATGGACTATATTATTGAGATCATGGCAAATATCGCAGGCGTAAATTTTTCATGAGATTTACATGAAACAATGCATTCATGTGAAATTCTGGTATATACCGTTGAGAATATAGGAAATTCTAGTGGCAACATAGAAACTACTGCATTGATCAATATTTCATGGTTCCAATGAATAAACAGTGCATATAAGTGAGAACATAGACAATACTATTGATAACATGGGTTGTATTGCTGATAACATAGTGAATATCGCAAAGGTCAATTCTTCATGAAATCAGTTAAAAAAAACAAAGCATTAGACAACAGTGAGCATATTGGTGAAAACATGGAAAATATTGGTGAGAACATAGGACATATTGCTGAGAACATATTGAATATCGCAAACATCAATTTTTCATGAATTCTACATAAATCTAGATGTATATGCCGAGTTTGACATCTATCATCACCAGAACATGTATATCATCACCACGAACATGTGTAGAAGTCGAATCTAAGATATTCCATCAACAAACATCGATTCAAACTCAAATCTACATAGATCTAGATGAAAACAACTATAAAACGTCAATTTAAACATATACCTAGCATATTCTATATCAAATCTAGATGCAAACAACTCCAAAAATGTCGATCTAGCATAGTTTATATCAAATTGGTGGATGTCCAAGCTAATAGATGATAAAACCATGAAATTCATAAACATGAACATTACCTTTGTTTGTAGGATGACGTTGATCGGTGGTGGAACGACGGCGACCGGTGGTGGTACGACGAAGACAACGATGAAGATGAGGATGACGAAGACGGCGATGATCAGCGGTGATGTTGCCGGCATTTTTCCGTTGTTAGGTTTCTCTCTCTACAATCAACATTTTCTCTCTCTAAGATCGATGTTGACGACAATCTGATTGTGTGTGTCGTTATTTTCTGTGTTTAATATAGTTTATATAGGATCCATATTCATGACCCGGTTTTTTTACCCTAGTTGCTTGGTTTTGGGGTGTTTTTAAAAACTAGTAGTTGTTTGGGGTAGTTTCATAATTAATATAAATTAGTCTCTATAGTCTCTATCTAGAGGTGGTCTCTCATGAGACTCACTCCTCCAAGAGATTCTTCACTCGTTACGCTCTAAAAAGAATAACAAAGTTGGTTGTATGGTTATGAAGCTCGATTTAGAGAAAGCTTACGACAAAGTTGACTGGAACTTCCTTGAAGAAACTTTAGTAGCTTTCGACTTCCCACAGCAATTGATTAATCTCATCATGTTTTGTGTGCGGAGTGCCTGCACACGTATACTATGGAATGGGAACCTTTGGAACCTTTCTCACATTCTTGTGGTTTACGACAAGGAGATCCTCTCTCCCCGTATCTCTTTGTGCTTGTGGAGATATTGTCATATATGATAAATGATAAGGTAGATGCCAGGAAGTGGAATGCGTTAAAAATCTGCCGAGACGGTCCCTTCTTCTCACATCTCTTTTTTTCCGATGACTTGATTTTTCTGGGTAAGGCGACTATGGAGAATGCAAAGACAATCAAGAAGTTCTGGATTGAAACTTAGCTTGGAGAAATCCAAAGTCTTTTTCAGCAAGACGAATGGCCTAAGTATCAAACGATCCATTTGTGACATTCTGGGATTTGGACCGACAAACTCTCTAGGTAAATACCTGGGGGTGAATCTGTCCCATGGAAGGGTGAAACAAGAGGATTTTATTCCTTTTTTCGACCGTATTATGAACAAGTTCAGTGGCTGGAAGAAACAGTTCTTATCTCTGGCTGGCCGCTCTACTTTGATACAATCTGTAACCTCTTCCATCCCAATCCACACGATGCAATCAACGTGGCTCCCGGATGCAATCAACGTGGCTCCTGGACAAACTCAACCGGAACTTCCTCTGGGCTACTGACATTAATCAACCAAAGTTGCACTTAGTGGGTTGGTCGAAAGTCACTCTGCAGAAGAAAGATGGTGGTCTTGGTCTACGAGATGCACGTACAACCAATGAAGCTCTTCTTGCCAAAATGGTTTGGCGTATCCTCAAAGATGAGAAAACGGTGTGGTCTAAACTAGTAGAGAAGAAGTATCTAAGGAACACCAATATTTTCCAATGCCTGAGCAAACAGGGTGATAGCCCTACTTGGAAAGGGATACCGCGTTGTGCCACTTTGTTGAAGCCTTTCTTCCGGTGGAAAATCGGCAATGGCATGAAGATATCTTTCTGGAATGACAATTGGTTGGGAGATGGACCACTCAGCGAGTGGGTTTCAGGCATCTTTCCGAATGAAATTGATATCAAGTTGGGTACGGTTCTAGATGATTCAGGAAACTGGAGGCTCCACGACTTGCAAACGCAAATTCCTGCAGGCGTTTTGCAGCGTATTCTGGCTTTCAATGTTCACCTCACAAACGAATCTGACACTCCAATTTGGAGCGAATCTGCAAATGGCATTTTTAGCTGTCAGTCTGCCTATAAAACGCTTCAGAAACACTATTCTGAGGTGCCTCCTGCTCCTGCTTCACGCTGGAAATGGCTATGGAAAATCAAGTGTAGCAGCAAATTAAAGCACTTCCTTTGGTTGGCGGTTCAAGACAGGCTAGTAACTAACCACTTAAGGAGGATTCGCAATATCACTCAGGATGCGGCCTGTTCTTTATGTAGGGGTGCTGAAGAGACAGTAATTCATTTATTCTGCCACTGTACCCATGCGAGACGAATCTGGGATCAGCTGTTGCCTGGTTTCCAGCACCCCTGGTTCGATTCTGTCCCTGATACTAATTGGTTTCGAACCAATTTATGCGATACATCAACCCACTCTGAGATGTTACCAAATGTGCCGTGGTACCTCATATTTGCAGCAACTGTTTGGAACTTGTGGAAAGCGCGAAATCACAATGTTTTCAACAACAAGCTTCAATCACCACAACACACTCTGTTCCTGATTCAAAAAGAAAGCTTGGAGCTGAACTCTAGTTTCAACGGCAGAGAAGTTACTACACGGGGAGTTAGGTGGAAACCACCCCCACCCGGCTGGGTCAAACTCAACACCGATGGGAGCACGCGTGCAGTCTAACCAAGGCGCCATGGGAGGATTGCTGCGAAATGATAGAGGTGAGTGGCTATGGGGTTTCTGTGACACTATACCTTCACCTACAGTCGATGAAACAGAGCTTCATGCTCTGCTGTGTGGTCTTCGACTTGCTTGGGAAAGGAGAGTTGAAAGAATAGAGATTGAGGTTGATTCATAGAACACTTGGAACATGGTAAAGGTGAATTCTATAGCCTCTCCACAGCTGCAAAATAAAGTTCATGAGTGTCAGGCGTTGCTAAGAATGCCTTGGGAAGCCAAGTTTATCCATATTCAGAGAATTGGAAACGAATGCGCAGACAGAATGGCAAATTTGGGCTACACCCTTGAAGCAGAAGGAAGATTTTTGGATCGTCCGCCTCTGTGATTGTGCCTTATTTGGCTTTTGATTTAGCTTAATTGTTAGTGTTTTGATGTAAAAAAAAAAAAGTCATGCATCTGTCTAGCTACTTGGGTTTGGGTATATATCTTTAAGTCCAATCTCTATTTGGTTACTAATTCCAAATACCGATAATTAATGATCATCAAGCAATCACATATGTTACAAGCGACTAACCAAATAACACATAGTATAACATACCATGCCTTCACTACCGTACGGCGAGATTGGTTAGTACTGTGTCCGTTGAATTCCAGTCTACGACGCTTTCTTCTCTTAAAGCCTATCGTTGGTTATCACCATGGTATCAACACCACCTTTGCTTCCATGCCAGCCACCATACTAATCAACCTTTCCGACCATCTACAGATTCCGATCATGTCGCAACCGAATATGCATATAACAATTACTAGTGTCTATTTCACTATGGACTCATGACCAACAGTCCATGTATCTCGACCCCAGGATGATCCTAGCTTCCATCTCATTTTAGCTAGCTTCTCTCAGCTTGAGGCTCATTTTAGCTAGCTTCTCTTAGCTTGAGGCTTACTATCGATGTCCTCTATTATTGAATCTTTAAAGTAATCGATTTACATAATCCATCGATCATCAACCAGCGAGCGAGGAAATGAAGAATTATAGCTTCGGTACTAAGTTTCTTGGTTTGATGCTAATTAACAAACTAAACATTAGCATCAGATAGCACGTACTTTGAGGCCATTTGGTCTGAGTTATTGCATCTCTAAGAACTCTCCCGTCTGCTGCGGATCCCTCCCAACCAGATAGCACGTACACGAATTTCATGTTAATATCACAAACTGCAAGTACATTGGTTGAGATGTCTCCTTTTCGACTTCTGTAGCTGGCACGTTTGGATGCGGGAACCCGAACATCAACGAATGTCCCATCTAGAGCGCCTAGACAAGCCTGCAAATACAAAATATAGATTAAATTAACTCTGAATATGAAAGCATCAGTATAATAAATCATCTAGATAATAGTAAGTTACCTGGAAACACCTCCACCTATAGTCATCGCAACCATCGTCGATCGCAGTGGGGGTGGAAAGGAGAAGAGGATATATCCTAATCAGGGAACCGAGGGTTTCTTTGAAACACTTACTAATTGTTTGGCCAGAATGCTTAAAATCAAACCCAACCACGTGAATTTTCTTGTGATGAGCTAAGACAGACAAGAAAATTGCTACTTTTTCCATCATTGGAACATAATCCCTCCTGAATCTCTTAACAAGTAACACAGGTTGCAAAACGCTCTCCTATCCATTCTAAGTTAAGACAATCTCTATCGCTTTGTAGGACAACACGACGCAAATCTCCTATGCTCACCTACCAGACTATTCATCCTCCAAGTTCTCTTATCTACATGTGTTATAAGCCTATGTCTCCTACTAGCCTCATGTAGGACCAGCATAAGAAAAAACAACAATGATGACTGAAACATATATTCATGAATAACAATCAAAGTCACAATTTTCAGCCTCCAATCCATATCGATTTTCACCTTCTCTAACTGCAATATTGCAAAACACAATTCTTATAAAACATTCTGAAAACATGGATTTATACTCAAGCCCTAAAAATAACAACCCAGAAACTGCAAAAGGACTTACAGTAACAAGAAAACCAAAAACCAATCGAAAAAAAGAACACAACTAAAAAAGATTACTAAGGCTGCTCACTATGGTGGTGAACTGTTTTTTGGGTGTAGTGAACTGTACAACATTTCAGTTCACTAGCCTGCTATGGTGAACTCTAGTGAACTGGTTCATTCAGTCCACCACTCTTTTTTCTTTTTTTTTTTAATTTTGTATTTAATTTTTAGGTTATTTTTTTATGGTAATTAATATTTTTAATTTCATACTAAATTTAATTTAAAATAACAAATATTTTTTATTAAATATTAATTTTTTGATTTTTACTATAAAAAAATAATCAAAACATATACAAAATTGGTGTCTATATGTAGAGAAAACAAAAATAAGAGTGTTGGTAATTTTTTCAGATTTTTTCGAATTTATTTTGTTGATATTTTTTATACAAAATGAAAGACAAAAAAAAAAATGTGTAGAACTGGGGTGAACTGTTTGGTGAAATTGATTGTGAACCACCACAACACAGATAAAAAAGTTGTTCATGGCTGTGAACTACTCCATGAACGACTTTGTGAACACCCATAATGAGCAGCCTAAGAATCTAAACCACAAAAGAGAGAACTAATTCATACATGCCATTAAAAGAAACTTAAATTTCAGAATCTACATAATTTCTCTTAGACAAAAATTTCTTAGTTTACCATAGAATAGAATGGAGTAACGAGAACAAGACTAAGAAATTCTAAGATACCTTTTTTTTTCTTGATTGAACTTCAACTCAACTTGTATATGAAAAGATGAATCAGGATGTGTCTTATATAGATCTCCTGACGATGATCCTTGACCAAAACTCCCGCCACAAGAAAATAGAGATTGTGGTATACATCGTGTTGGAGAAGAGAAAGAATATGGAGGGAACGCCCAATATTTTTCGCGGGAACTTGGATCGGTGTTGAGCCATGATTTTGGTGAAACTGTGAAAGAGAAATAGTCAAGGAGGAGATAATAAACACGGCAGATAATGTAATTGTTGGGTTTTAGCCGAAATTATTATGCGGCTTGTAATCTGCTCCGAGCCTAACTCCGAACCCAATAATCTTATTTGGGTCTATTTGTGTTTTTGTATCAAACATTGGATCGGGTTGTATAATAATCTTATTTGGGCCTATTTACCCCTATCAAACGAGGCCTAATTGAAATAAGCGAGTACTAGATAGGCTTGCTACGTGCTAAATTTACTAGAAGTTGAGGTGTATGGATTTAGTTAATAACTCTACACGTATTGTTGCCACTATACTAATGGTCAATGGATTAATAATTGGTAAACTTCATGAGTAAAAATAGAAGTGTGGTCGAATAATTGTTTTATTTAATATTGTTACTTAATTAATTGTATCATTCTATTTTTAATAATTATATTTTTGATATTACGATCAATATAATAAATTGAACCGCGACTAACATACTATAATAACTTCACATCATTTATTTTATTTGTACGTACATTTGTTTTGTAATTTCAAATAGTAAATTCATTTTTAACTATATTTGATTCAAAATTTAGGGGGAGTTACAATGACGACCTGCAAAGTGCCGCTGGCACTCAAAAGTATGTAAAATTATTCTTAAAATATGATCTGTATCTATGTTTGTGTTATATAAACTGAAGGGTACATTGATTTTTAATACCCTGCTAGTGACCCTAATAACAAAAAGAACATTCTTATGCACACAATTACATTTTAATCCAAAATCAACACAAATTCATTATTCCAAAATTTGATTTTGAATAATCCAAACAACCTTTAGTGTTTTAAAATATAAAAAGGACAAAATATTTATTTTTTCCTTTTCTTTTTTTTTCTTTTTTTTCCTTTTTCCTTTTCTCTTTTTCTTTTTTTCTTTTTTTTTCTTTTTCCTTTTCTCTTTATTTTTCACTTCTTCTTCATCTCCGGTACCAATTCCGGTACCGGAGCAAACATGCTCCGATCGGAGTATGTTTTCCGATTGGAGCATGTTTGCTCCGATCTGGAGCATTGAATCTCCAGACCGGAGCATGTTTTGCTCCAATCTGGAGCTTCAAAGCTCCACATCGAAGAGCCGATCTGGAACTCTCCGATTTGGAGCTTTGAAGCTCCAGAGCGGAGCAAAACATGCTCCAGTTTGGAGCGTCAAAGCTCCATTTTTTCTCCCCGATCTGGAGTTTCGAAACTCCAGATCGGAGTTTTGAATACTCCGGCACCGGATTTCGGTGTCGGAGTTTGTGAAGAAGAAGAAGAGTGAAGAAAAAGAAGAAAAAAAGAAAAGAAAAGAAAAAGTAAAAGGAAAATGTACAAAAAAGAAAAATAAAAGTATAAAATGTAAGGGTTGTTTGGATTCATCAAATTTGAATTTTGGAATATTGAATGTGTGTTGACTTTTGACTAAAATGTAATTGTGTGCACATGGAGGTCTTTTTGAGAAAGGGGTCTAAACTGAATATTAGCAGATCAAGGGCTCAGATTTCCGCTGCATGTTTTGGTGATTGAGGTTTGTAATCGTATGCGTGCCTCGCCAAGCCAATTGGGGCCAAATGCTCACAGGATATGATTGCTTGTTTCATCTTGTGTGCAAAATTTTACAACATTCCTGTGACAACTGAGTACTTTTTCAACCTGTTTGAAGTCCATCCCAGTCCTTCTAAGGGTATGTATTTCAGTGCACGCAAGAGGCTTGAGTTTCTGACGGCTATGCCTAGGGCCCGCCATGGCTGGAGGACGAAATTCTTTTTCATACGGCCACTGAAAGTGTCTTGGAATTGCCTTACCAAGTGGAGTAAAACACTTTTAATGCCTTCGTCCAATGATTTGTTGGCTAAATATGCAGTCAACATGGGTGTAACAAAACATCAATTTAAGATGGCGGAGCTATTACAGAAGGAGATTCTCGTGCAAGGGAATATCGAACCTGGAACATCATCGCCTGAACTGACATTTCGTGAGTACTTATTTCACCTTTTAAGTTCAGAAGTATAAGCTCTTTTCTTCAGTAGCGTTTTTTTTTTCTTTCTCATATCTTGTTTTTAATGGTTAGTAAATTCCTTCAACAGAGTCCGTGATGAACATGATCAAGTCCACTGCTCGTGCGATCACCAAGGAGCCATAGACCTCTTCCAGCAGCTCCCAACAATCGCTATATTGTCCGTCTGAAACTGATGAGCCTCTTGGAAAGGATTTCTCAGTCTCTTCCGAGAATAGTACTCCTCTGAATGTACTCTTTCATAAGCGGAAAGAGAATCAAACTGATAATCCTTTAGAGTCAGCTGTGACTATTGACCCTGATCAGCCTCTACCTTCTCCTCTGCTTGCAATGACAAAGGTTTGTAGTAACTTGCTAATTTTATTTTTGGGGCTCTAATGGATTGCTGCCTCATCTGCATATCGAAGCCCTTCGTCTTTTTTCTTTTTTTTTTTTTCTATTTTTTAATTATATTTACAATCTCTACACTACTGACTGCTAGGTTTTAGAGTCGATGTATGTCCAAAAAGAATGCTATCAGAAGTTAGAGATGGAGAATCAGGGACTCACTTCAAAGCTCACATTTACCAAGTCCCAAGTTGAACAACTTGAGAAAGAACTCGAGCATGTCAGAAATGCTGGCCATCAGAAGTCAAAGGAGGAGCTGCAAAAAGTCAGTTCAGAGCTCACAGTTACTAGGTCCCGAGTTGAAGAGCTTGAGCAAGAACTCAAGCTATCTGAAGCTAAGTTAGTCCAGTCGGAAGTGATGAACTCCAGGACTAGGGAAGATGTGAAAAAGTTACAGAAAAGAGTAAATAGTCTCAAGTCTGTCTCAGTTCAAGATAGTGACGAGATCAAAAGATAGTCAATCAATGAATACAAATCCTCTCATGTGTTCCGGGAGAGCTGTGAAAGGATGAAGAAGGACGCGGTGAAGGATTATAAAGAATCACAAGAATACTCTAACAGCCCTCATCGGGCAATGGAAAACGCAGTCCATATTGTAATCTGCTGAATGAGTTTTCATTATCACAAACTTGGTATAAATACAGCTACATGTTTATGGTTACAAGAAATCCCGAAGGATAAAGACGAGATAAAAGATATGCAATCTGATCACTACAGGTCTCACTAGAAGATAAGGATGGATCAGAATATTTGATTCGATATGCTCCACAATACTCCCCCTCAAGTTGGCTCGTGAAGATTTCGAATGCCCAACTTGCCCATAAGAAATTGTAGCTGTTCTGTCCGGAGTGCCTTGGTAAATATGTCGGCTATCTGGTTCTTTGTATCAATATAGGCCGGCACAATTTCTTTTGATTCCACACGCTCTCGTACAAAGTAACAATCCATCTCGACATGCTTGGTTCGTTCATGAAATACAAGATTATTGGCAATGTGTCTAGCTGCTTGATTATCACAAAAGAGTGGAGTTGCATGAGCTTGAACAGCTTCCAGGTCATGCAAGAGCCACCGAAGCCATATGAACTCACTGACAGTTGTTGCCATGGCTCTATACTCTGCTTCAGCTGAAGAACACGAGACAACAGATTGCTTTTTAGTGCGCCATGAGATTGGTGCACCTCCTAAAAATATAACATAACCAGTACGTGCCGACGGGTCATTGGACAACCAGCCCAATCGGCATCGCAATAAGCTGAGAGGTCAAGATCCCCTGTAGATAGGAAAAATATTCCTTGTCCAGCCGTACCTTTTAGGTACCGCAATATACAAAACGCAGCCTCCATGTGTATCTCTCGAGGATCAGAGATGAATTGACTGAGCATATTAACAGCATATGTGATGTCTAGTCGTGTAACTTGAAGATACAGAAGACGACCCACGAGCCTTCGATATCGTGCGGCGTCTATGGGGGCACTATCTTTACCAAGATCCAAATGAAGGTTCCGCTCCATTGGAAAATTGCTTGGCTTACATCCCAATAATCCACTTTCTTCAATAATATCCAGAGTATACTTCCGTTGGCTGAGCACGAGACCATCTGAAAGACGGGCCACTTCGATCCCAAGAAAATATTTGAGGGGACCTAAATCCTTTATGCTGAAAAGTCTATCAAGATATGACTTAACATTTTGTATCTTCCCATTGTCATTTCCTAATAGAATAACATCATCCACGTAAATAAGGGCAGAAATGTAGACGGTACCCCTTTTAAATATAAACAAGGAATGATCAGCTCGGGACTGGCGGAAGCCAACATTAAGTAAGGCCCGAGTGAATTTATCATACCAATTACGAGAGGCTTGTCGAAGGCCATACAAGGACTTTCGCAACCGACAAACTCTCATGTCTCCAGCTTTCGAAAAACCTTGAGGTATCCGCATATATACTTCTTCGTCCAAATCACCGTGCAAAAATGCATTGTTGACGTCAAGTTGGTGAATTGCCCAATGCTTTTTTGCTGCAATAGCAAGCATGGCGCGTACAGTAACAAGTTTAGCAACGGGCGCAAATGTTTCATGGAAATCAACCCCTTCTAATTGCGTAAATCCTTTCGCAACTAATCTCGCCTTATATCGTTCAATACTTCCATCAGGTTTGTATTTGATTTTGTTGACCCACTTTGAGTCGATCAATCTTTTGCCGGATGGTAAATTCTCCAACGTCCAGGTCCCATTTTTCTCAAGTGCATCTACTTCCTTTTTCATTGCTTCTCTCCAATTCGGATCACGAACTGCCTGATAAAAATGTTTTGGCTCATCACGGGAAGTGATACCCCTTTTGCCTATTAGGATATCCCACAAAAGCACACGGTCGACCCCGTTCGCCAAATTTATCTCCCCCTTTTTTGTTATCCTGTGCATAAACTAAACACCCAAAAACACGGAGATGGTCATAAGTTGGCTTCTTTCCCAGCAATATTTCAAAAGGAGTTTTATTATTCACAGCTCTTGAAGGAAGACGATTAATTATATATGTGGCCGTTAAAATGCACTCTCCCCAAAACTGAATAGGCAAATTAGCATCAAATCTGAGTGCCCTAGCTATTTCCAGAATATGCCTATGTTTTCTCTCAACAACACCATTCTGTTGAGGTGTATCCGTGCAAGATGTTTCTAAAACAATGCCATTTTCATCATAATAATTCATCATAAAACCAGATTGAAATTCTGGACCATTATCACTCCTAATGCGTTTGACTTTAGTTTCGAACTGAGTTTTAACCATATTGCAGAAAGTCGTTAGACAATGACCGACTTCAGATTTGTATTTTAAGAGAAAAACCCAAACTGCACGACTATAATCATCCACTATAGTTAAAAAATAATGAGCTCCCGAAAGAGAAGGAACTCGATAACTACCCCAAATATCACAATGCAGTAATTCGAAACATGAAGAAGTTCTAATAACACTATTAGGAAATGGAAGCCTAGTCTGTTTAGCTCTAACACAAGAGTCACAAGGCTCATTCTTATTCTGTGAAAATGTACCTAATCCATCAATGTATTGAAGCTTTCCATTAGATGCATGCCCAAGACGTCGATGCCAGATTTCCGGAGCAACTGAAACTGAAAACGCCACATTCGCATTTCTCACCGGCTCCAAGTGATATAGACCATCCTTACACGTCCCTATGCCAATCGGGTTCCTCGAGCCGGAGTCCTGTATAACACAAAAATCATGGAAAAATGTTAAGGTGCATCCAAGATCTCTTGTGAGTCGGCTAACAGAGATAAGATTACACTTGAAGTCTGGAATATTCAAAACATGTTCAATTTGGATCCCATTTGGCAACCGAGTATTGCCTACCCCTTTAACAGGCACACTTTCACCGTTTGGAATTTTTACAGGCAAATCCGTTCCCGAATCTGTTAAGTTTTCCAAAATATGTCTATTACTTGTAATATGTTCCGTTGCACCGGAATCGATCACCCAAGGCATGCTAAAAAACATCTTACCAGCCATATTGGCAACCGGATTAGTTTCTTGTTCTCCCATTTGTTCATTCTCCTTTGTAAAATGACGAATCATTCTAGCATATTGTTCACCTGTAAGTCCAGGGATTGGACTTGTGTTCGTTTCCACATTCGCAACACGAGGGTTTGATCGTCGCTGTCCAACATGGTCTCCCCCCTTTTGTTGCTCACGTGGCCTATCCTTCCACCAGTCTGGGTAGCCAATGAGTTCATAACACCCTTCCATTGAGTGTCCAGTCTTACCACAATTCCGACACGTCAAGCCAGAACGGCGATTGTTTCTACTATCGTTATTTTCACGTCCACCAAAGACTGGTGCACGAGCTTGTAAAGCTGCTGCCTTGAAATTGGGCTTCCGAATATTTGCAACCATTCTTTGCTGCTCATCATCAGCTACAAAGTGGTATGCCGATACGAGACTTGGAGTGGGCTTCATTCTTAAGATCTGAGTCTTAATGGTTCTAAAAATATCATCAAGTCCCATCAAGAACTCATACAGTTGCTCCTTTTCTTTTGCCTCAGTTAGGCGTTTTGATAGATCGCATGTGCACCACAAGTACATCGTGGGAGAGGACATGCTGACTAGATTTCATCCCACAAGCCTCTCAATTTTGTGAAGTAAGACGAAACGGATGCCTTATCTTGCCTTGTATGTGTCAATTGCCTTTTCAACTCGTACGCACGTGGTGCATTTTCTTTCCCAAAACGTTCTTTTAGGTCCTCCCAGATTTCCTTTGATGTTTCAGCGTACTTCACGCTCGTTCGTATTTCTTTCTCCATTGTCGTTTTGAGCCAACCTTGTATCATGGCGTCACAACGTTTCCATGGCATGCTATCCTTGGAACCTTCTTTTGGCTGCGGAAGCGAACCATCAACAAAGCTTATCTTGTTCTTTGCGAACAAAAAGTTCTTCATTTCTTGTACCCAATCCCCATAGTTACCGTCACTCAGAATTTCATTCACATGGATCTGTTTGGGATAATCTGATGGGTGTAGGTAGTATGGAGATGATGGATCAATAGGTTGAAAGCTAGCGCCTGAGCTTTCACCATCGTAGATTTTGTCATTGTGTTTTTTTTTTTCCCTTCTGTTTGAAGGTTTAGTGTTTGATATGCAGCGAGATTAGGCAAATAGAGGAGTTTTAGACGTAACCTGCTCTGGTGCCATATTGTAATCTGCTGAATGAGTTTTCATTATCACAAACTTGGTATAAATACAGCTACATGTTTACGGCTACAACAAATCCCGAAGGATAAAGACGAGATAAAAGATATGCAATCTGATCACTACAGGTCTCACTAGAAGATAAGGATGGATCAGAATATTTGATTCGATATGCTCCATGTTAATTAGTTGGCCCATTAGTTGTTGGCCCAATTAACCAAGTCCATTTGCCCAAGCCCAAAACATTACCCTAACCCTAGTCATCTATATACATGAGTCTTTCTCCATTATTAAGATAGCAACCGTGAAAATACTACTACCACCGATCTGCCCACATTCATACTTACACCATTAAAGAAGAAAAGAGATCTTGGAAGCTTTGTGTGTTCTTCCTCCTACTCCCTCTTTGCTTTGTGCCTTCTCTACTCCATATACTTTGTGTTGGTGGTTTATTGGGCTTGTGTTGGTAGACTACCTTTGTGGTCTTGGTGGTGCACTTGATTGGAATAGGTTAACCGGGATAAAGGAATTGCTGAGCCGACAAAGACGAATTATTGATCTTGAATTTACATTACATTGGCACCAGAGCTTGGTTCGTTGTTAATTCGTCTTAATTCGTGCTCGTGGCTGATTTTGGTTTGTCCCAAATTCGCTTGGGTGTTGTCTAGATCCGTTCGTGTTTGCTCCTATGCGGTGCGTGCTCGATCTGGGAAGTCAGATCGATCAGTTGCTGCAACGGACTGGAGTTTGAGTTGCTGCTTAGTGCGGCTGTTGCTGTCCAGTTCGTTCTTTCCTTGCTGCCTGGGTCAGTTCGTACTGTACTGCAGCTGTTCATTCTGCTGTTGTTGCTGGGTTTGCTGTTGTTTTTTTTTTTTGGATTTGAGCTTGGAGGTCAGCTACGTGTCTGCCTCTACAATTCTTTATCTCTGCTTCCGCTCTTGCGTACTCCAGCTACGCTCGGTAAGTCAAAATTTTCAGTCAGAAAATTTAGCTCAGGTAAATTGGCTTAAAACCCTTAGTGACCGGGTGCCCCGGTATAGGTTGGAGCCGTGCTGTTTATTTTCTGTTAGTCCGGATGCTCCGGCTGGTTATGTGATTGCATTTCTGTGGTATTTTTGTTTTTCTCGTTTTTTATGGCTTCCATTATGTATGGCATAATTCCATTTAACGGTAAAAATAATTTTGATGTTTGGGGACAGAAAGTTAAGTGTGACCTACAGCAACAGAAATGTTATAAAGCAATTACTGAAAAATATTTTGCTACTAATGATGAGGAGAAACAATTTGATATGAATGAATTGACATGCTCTACTATTTATTTGTATCTTTCTGACTCTGTGATTAGGAAGGTTGGAATTCTTGAATCTGCCAAAGAGCTTTGGAATAAACTTGTTGAAATGTACACTGATACCTCTTTGCCTGGAAAGATGCTCTTACTTGAAAGATTCTTTAGGTTTAAACTTGATTTAACTAAGGATATTGATTGGAATCTTTATGTGTTCACTAAGTTGGTACAAGATATTAAGATGTCTGGTGATGAGCATATAGATGAATACACGCCTATTATTTTGTTGAATGCTATTCCTGATTCATACAATGATGTTAAATCTGCTATTAAATATGGTAGAGATAATATTACTCTTGATATTGTTGTGAATGGCTTGAAAAACAAAGAACTTGATTTGTTACAAAATAAAGGTGGTGCTAGTTCTTCTAGAGATTCTGGTGAGGTTATGCATGTGAGGGGTAGGTCTCAAACTAGGAGTCAACACCAAAAGCATGATAACAATGGTAAGAAACCTTTTATGCAAGCAAAGAGGAGGTCTAAGTCTAGGAAAAGAAAGTGTTACAATTGTGGTGATCCAAATCACTTTATTAAAGATTGTCCCAAAAAGGTTAATGCGCATGGTAATGTGGCTATTCATGATATGGGTGATGTTTTGATGCTATGTGATCATGGTTATGTGAACTCTGTGACCTCTTTGTCTGAACATGAGTGGTTAATTGATTCTGGTTGTACCTTCCACATGTCTCCTTTTAGAAATTTGTTTTCTAATTATAAAGAGTTTGAAAATGGCTATGTGTCTTTAGCAAATGAGAAAAAGTGCAATGTCTTAGGAACTGGTGATGTATGTCTTAAGTTTTCTTCTGGCTCTGTGTTTACTTTGAAGAATGTGAGACATGTTCCTGATTTGCGCTATAATTTGCTTTCTTGTGCTGCTCTTGAGGATGATGGTTTGGAGGGAAAGTGGGGGAATGGGACTATGAAAATCTTGAAGGGTTCTCTTGTTTTGTTTAAGGCTGAAAAGAAAAATAACTTGTATGTTTGTCGTGCTGAACCTGTTCTTGGCTATGTGAATGTTGTGAAAGATGATAAATATGTGTTATGGCATAATAGGTTAGGACATATGAGTAATAAAGGTCTTGACATCATGCATAGGAGTGGTCATTTTGGTGATGATTGTGTGACTTCTGTGCAATTTTGTGAATCATGTGTTTTAGGTAAACAACACAAGATTAAGTTCCCCGTTTCCTCTTACCCCAATGTGACTAAGTGTTCTGATGTGCTTGAATATGTTCATGCTGATGTGTGGGGTCCTGCTAGTGTCTCTACTCATGGAGGGAAACACTATTTCTTGTCTTTGATTGATGACTTTTCCCGAAAAGTTTGGGTCTGTCTGTTAGAAAGAAAATCTGATATTTTTGATAAGTTTAAAAACTGGAAGGTTCTTGTTGAGATACAATCAGGAAAGAAAATTAAAGTGCTTAGAACTGATAATGGTCTTGAGTTTTGCAATAAGGAACTTGATGGTTTATGTGCTTCTTTTGGTATTAAGCATCATAGAACTGTTCCTTACACCCCGCAACAAAATGGTGTTGTTGAAAGAATGAATAGAACTCTTCTAGAGAAAGTGAGGTGTTTGTTGGCCTCATATGGGCTCTCTAAGAAGTTTTCGGGTGAAGCTTTATGTGCTGCAACTTATCTCATAAATAGGTCGCCTTCTGTTCCCCTAGGAGGGAAATGCCCAGAAGTTGTTTTCACTGGAAAATCACTTGATTTGTCTAATGTGAAAGTATTTGGTTGTGCTGCATATGTTCATCAAAAGGGTGATGAACTTGATCCTAGGTCTAAGAAATGTATTTTCTTGGGTTATCCTGAAGGGGTTAAGGGTTATAGATTGTGGAATAGAAATGAACCTGGCTTTAAAGTTGTGATAAGTAGAGATGTGATATTCAATGAGACTGAATTTCCTTGCTTATCTGTGCCTTTGACTGTTTCTGGTTCCAAATCTGATGGTGCTTCCATTAAGGTGGAGCACATGCCTGCTAATTTCCCTGTTAAGCATGATGAAAATTCTCTTGATATGCCTAATGTGTTAGATGAAAATAATGTGCAAAATGAACATAATGTGCTAGATGAGCATGAGTTGTCTAACGGAAATGTGCAAGAGAATGAATTGCCTAATGAAAATGTGCATGATAATTTGCCAAATGAGCATGATGTGCATGATGAGCATGATGAACATGAATTGCATGACTATGCCCTTACTAGGGATAGAGTAAAGAGAGTTCCTAAGAAAAATTCAAATATTTTCAATAATGACTTTGTGAGCAATATTTCTGATTTTGCCTTCAATGTGTTTGAATCTCTTGCTTGCAATGAACCGAAACTTATGATGAAGCTTTGAAATCTAAACAATCTGATAAGTGGCGTGTGGCCATGAAAAGTGAGATGGACTCCTTACGTGTCAATGAAACTTGGGTTCTTGTTTCTAAACCTGATAACTGTTCTATTGTGGAATGTAAGTGGTTGTTTAAGGTTAAGGAAGAGTCTGAAAATGTTAGATTTAAAGCTAGGCTTGTTGCTAAGGGATTTACTCAAAAGGAGGGAATAGACTATGCTGAAATCTTTGCTCCTGTTGTTAAATTCACTACTGTTAGAATGATACTTGCTTTAGTTGCACATTTTGATTGGGAAATGAACCAAATGGATGTGACTACTGCTTTCTTGCATGGTGAACTTGACAAGGTGATTTATATGAAACAACCCAAGGGATTTGTAGATCCCAAGAAGCGTGATTATGTGTGTCTGTTGAAAAAGTCTTTGTATGGTCTGAAACAGTCACCTAGGCAATGGAACATAAGATTTGACAAGTGCATGCAATCTTTGGAATTTGTCAAAAGTCATTATGATCCTTACTTGTATTTTAAGAATACTGCTTCTGTGCCTTTGTTTCTATTGATCTATGTGGATGATATGTTGATCATCAGTCCTTGCTTGAAGTCTATTGCGCATGTGCAAAAGTGTCTTTGTGAAAACTTTGCTGTGAAAGACTTAGGAGATGCAAAAAGGATTCTTGGCATAAACATTGTTAGGGATAGAAATAAATCTACTCTTGTATTAAATCAGATTTCATACGTTGAAAAGATTTTGAGTAAATTTAACATGTTGTCTGCTGATCCTACGGATGTGCCTCTTGCTTCCCACTTTGTGTTAAGTAAGTATCAGTCTCCCAAGACGGATTCTGAAATGAATAGTATGAAGAAGGTGCCTTATGCAAATGCTATAGATTCAGTTATGTACCTCATGGTTAGTTCTAGACCTGATCTTGCTTACCCTATGAGTTGTTTAAGCAAATATATGTCTAATCCTGGTATGCCTCATTGGAATGCTTTGAAGTGGCTTCTGAGATATTTGATATCATCTGTGAATTTTGACTTGACTTTCTCTAAGTGCTCTGAAGGTGTGAAACTTGTTGGCTATGCTGATTCTAATTATGCTAAAGATAGTGATAATGGTAAATCCACCACTTCCTATGTGTTTACCTTCTGTGGTTCGTGCATTAGTTGGAAATCTCAATTACAACCTATTGTTTCCATATCTACTACTGAAGCTGAGTATATTGCTCTTACTGAAGCTTTCAAAGAAGCTATGTGGTTAAAGGGTCTTGTGTCTGAAATTGGTTTTCTTGAACAAGATGTGGTTGTGTTCTCTGATAGTCAATCTGCTATTCACCTTTGTAAGAACCCTGTATTTCATGATAGGACTAAGCATATAAATGTTAGGTTCCATTTCATTCGTGATATAGTTGAAAAGGATATTATTAAGTTGGCCAAGGTTGCTTCTCAGTGTAATCCTGCTGATATGGGTACTAAGTGTTTGCCTGTTAATAAACTTTTGTCGTGTCAGAGGATGTTAAACTTTGATATTAGATGATTGCTTTGTGTATGTATTATCTCGCATGTCATACTTTGTGTTTGCCATGCTTGATAGTCATCTTTGTGGTTGCATCGCATGCTTTGTGTATGTTATGCTTATATATGTCTTTGTGATTGCTTTGCATGCTTTGTGTGTTGCTTTGCATGGTAATTGCCTACTTGCTTTGTATGCTTTGTGTGTGCGGCCCCTGGTTATTACCCATTGATCTTTGTGATCATAGAGTTTTCTTTGTGGATACTCAAACTTCCACTTGCATTTTCTTTGTGAACTTGTAGGTGGGTCGGCGATGATGAGTCCTCCGGTTCCTATGTCCTTAGTGCACCATCGTGGGCCAAAGGTGAAGATTGTTAATTAGTTGGCCCATTAATTGTTGGCCCAATTAACCAAGTCCATTTGCCCAAGCCCAAAACATTACCCTAACCCTAGTCATCTATATACATGAGTCTTTCTCCATTAGTAAGATAGCATCCGTGAAAATACTACTACCACCGATCTGCCCACATTCATACTTACACCATTAAAGAAGAAAAGAGATCTTGGAAGCTTTGTGTGTTCTTCCTCCTACTCCCTCTTTGCTTTGTGCCTTCTCTACTCCATATACTTTGTGTTGGTAGTTTATTGGGCTTGTGTTGGTAGACTACCTTTGTGGTCTTGGTGGTGCACTTGATTGGAATAGGTTAACCGGGATAAAGGAATTGCTGAACCGACAAAGACGAATTATTGATCTTGAATTTACATTACACTCCACAATAGTCCAGAAGTACAAGTTATCCCCTCAGTTTCAGAATTTCCGTGATAACACTAGGAAAGAAGCTATCAAGGTATATAGAGAGTCAAGCGATTTCTACACTGCAGTACAGGAGGAATCGGTCAAACATTATCACAATGGCTTTGAAGGATGTAAATTCCAATTCTTGAATAGCAGCATGTTCGGCAAACCTCAGGAACAAGTGCCGGGTGCTGGTGGTTCTACTTCTACATCTGCTCGGAAAATGAAGCCTATAAAAATTGATATATGACATTCGTTTTTTGTTTTTGGACTTCAAACAATTGATGATGTTTTGCTTTGCTGTCATCTCTATCTATATATCTGTTCACCTGTGCTGTGTTACTTAACCACAGTTCAAGGGCAAAGCCTACTTGTACTACTCTTTTTATTTAACGATAATTTCAGAAATGCACCTGTAGTATCGCAATTTAGAGATGAACACTACGCTCTCGCAATATATGCATCGCATTTCTCATTTAGTGCAATAAAACATGTTAAGTGCACAAATCATAAACTTAACTGATGGCTGATAACTAAACCATTATAAACCAGAATGTTCAAATCGATCTCTCGTAGGAACTAGTAGCAACCAAATCTATGAAAATTTCACAAATCGGTATCTTGTAGAGCAAGGTTTTACTAATAGTTCTACTTCTACAAACACAAATAAATTTCAAACATCTACCAAATGTATGAAAGGTTCACAAATCGATGATAAATTATGAGAAGCAATACAAATAGGGAAAAATACATAAATAAATCAATAAGCAACATTAATTACAAAAAAAGTCATCTTAAAAAATCAATTACCAAATGCTCGCTCATTTATAGCTCCTCCATCCTGTTTGCCCTAATTAATATGGTCGAACTGACCGCCTTGCATGATGGCCTTCGATTGGCGTGGGAGAAAGGAGCTTCACAGCTCATGGTGGAGATGGATTCGCTGCAATGTGTGGAGGCGTTGACCGATGACCTCTAACAGTCAAGGGAGACCACTGTCTTATTCAAAGAGTGTCGTGCACTACTTGAACGGAGATGGACTGTAAATCTAGTAATGGATCCCTAGATCTGCGAACGGTGGATGAAAACTCACCATGGATGAATACAGAGGGTGCTGAAGCAAAAAGAAAAGATAGTGGCTGCTAATTGGGATTCTGTCCCAATTTTGGTCCTCTTCTTTTTGGAGGATAAGATCTAGGCCTAGTTTGGTTTTTTTGTAATTTCTATTTCTATTAATGTGTTTCTTTATAAAAAAATTCAATTATCCTACATAAGTGGACCTAAGAAACTCGTTCAAGTAGATTTAATGAGGATTTTTTAAATCCGTCACGCTCAGCTGAATTTAATAATAAATTAGACATTCAAAAATTAGTTTCGGTCACTGAAACTAGGTGAAACTAGCTAAAAATGACTGAAACTAGCTTACACTAACAGTTAATTTTATATTTTTGCTGAAACTAGCTAAAAAATAACTTAAACCTAGGTGAAACTAGCTAAAAATAACTTAAACCTAGCTGAAACTAATTGTTAATTTTAGATTTTTGCTGAAAAAAATATAATGGTCATTATTTTCACTGAAAAAAAACTAATTTCAAATTAGTTTCACAAATTAGTTTCAAACAAAAAGCTACTTTCAGACAAATAGATAGTTTTTGAAGTTAGTTTGAGATAAAAAGCTAGTTTCAGCACATTAGTTTCAGCACATAAAAGTTAGTTCCGGACGAAAAACTAGTTTTAGGAGTTAGTTTCAGACAAAAAACTAGTTTGAGTACATAAAAGTGTTAGTTTCAGCACATAAAAGCTAGTTTCATAGACTAGTTTCAGACAAAAAGTTAGTTTCGGAAGCTAATTTCAGACAAAAAACTAGTTTCATAAACTAGCTGAAAGTATATGAAACTAACTGTTAATGCTAGTTTCAGCATCATAAATGTTAATTTCATTAGTTTCAATATCACAAAGTGCTAGTTTCATTAGTTTCAACATCACAACGGCTGGTTTCATCAACAAAAATGCTAGTTTCAGCAACATAAATGCTAGTTTCATTAGATTCAGCATCACAACTGCTAGTTTTAACAACAAAATGCTAGTTTAATTAATTTCACATCATAAGTGCTAGTTTCAGCAATAAAAATGCTAGTTTCAACAACACAGATGCTAGTTTTAGTTTCGGCAAACACGAATGCTAGTTTCATTGGTTTCAGCATCACAAGTGAACAAAAAATGCTAGTTTGATTAGATTCAGCAACACATATGCTAATTTCATTAGTTTCAGCAACACAGATCCTAGTTTCAACGGCAAAATGCTAGTTTTATTAGTTTTCAGCATCATATATAATTGCAAGTTTCAATAGTTTGAGCATCATAAGTGTTGGTTTCAGCAACAAAAAAGCTAGTTTCATCAACACAAATGCTAGTTTCATTAGTTTCAGCATCATAAGTGTTAGTTTCAACAACAACAATGCTAGTTTCATTAGTTTCAGCATCATAAGTGCTAGTTTCATCTTACAAAAATGCTAGTTTCAGCACACAGATACTAGTTTCATTAGTTTCGGAAATGCAAATGCTAGTTTCATTAGTTTCAACATCACAAGTGCTAGTTTCAGCAACACAAAATGCTCGTTTCAGCACACAGATACTAGTTTCATTAGTTTAGGCAATGCAAATGCTAAGTTTCATTAGTTTCATCATCACAAGTGCTAGTTTCAGCAACACAAAATGCTAGTTTCATTAGTGTCATCATCATATGTGCTAGTTTCAGCAACACAAATACTAGTTTCAACACATAAAACCTAGTTTCATAAACTAGTTTCAGACAAAAAGCTAGTTTCAAAAACTAATAGAAACTCTATGCAACTAACTGTTAATACTAGTTTCAACATCATAAAATAATAATTTCATTAGTTTCAACAACTAAAATGTTATTTTCAATAGTTTCAGCAATAAAAAAGCTAGTTTCATAAAAACAAATGCTAGTTTCATTAGTTTTAGCATCACAACTGCTAGTTTCACTAGTTTCAGCGCCAAAATGGTAGTTTCATTGGTTTTCAGCATCATAAGTGCTAGTTTCAGCAACAATATATGCTAGTTTCATTAGTTTTCGACGAACACGAATGCTAGTTTCATAATTAGTTTCAGCATCACAAGTGAACACAAAAATGCTAGTTCATTAGATTCAGCAACACACATGCTAGTTTCATTAGTTTCGGCAACATAAATGCTAGTTTCAACGGCAAAATGCTAGTTTCATTAGTTTTCAGCATCATGAGTGCCAGTTCCAATAGTTTGAGCATCATAAGTGTTGGTTTCAGCAATAAAAAAGCTAGTTTCATCAACACAAATGCTAGTTTCATTAGTTTCAGCATCGCAACGACTAGTTTAATTAGTTTTCAACGTCATAAGTGCTAGTTTCAGCAACACAAATGGTAGTTTCATTAGTTTCGGCAAACACGAATGCTAGTTTCATTAGTTTCGGCAAACACGAATGCTAGTTTCATTAGATTCAGCAACACATACGCTAGTTTCATTAGTTTCGGCAACACAAATACTGATTTCATTAGTTTCTGTATATAAATATTAATTAGGAGATTATTTGGACGTTGTTTATATTTAAAAAATAGTTAAATATAATTAGTTAGTAATTAATTAACACTAATAGACGTAAAAGACACCATTAGAAATCAGTTTAGCGAGAAATTGAAGTCCAATTTCATTCTCTTTCAGATTAGAGAGAGTTTAGAGACAACTTGGTTAGAGTTTAGGACACCAAAAAAATAGAATGGTCTTTTTTGTAAGATATATTTTAGAGACTACTTGATTAGATTCTAAGGCACTAAAAAATAGAATGACCTTTTTTTGTAAGACTACTTGTATTTTAGGGCACCAAAAAAATAGAATGACCTTTTTGGTAAGATGTTTTTTAAAATGGTTGTCTTAGCAATTAGGTGCTCTAGAGTGGTTTTTTTATGTAATTTTCTGACACAAATACTGAAGGCATGTATAGAAAAAAGTCATCCGGTGAAGAAACAGTAAGAACCTGCAGGAAGCCAATTATATCCCGAACAAGAGAACGAACTAGGGTAGTTGATAGTTAACTCTACATGCGCAAATCAATCTCATGTAGTAACCAAGTCTGTGAAAAGTTGACCAAATCGATGACAAATAATGTGAAGAAACGGGCGTGCAACCTAGCTGGAACCTGATTCTGGAAATGAAAATCAGCTTAGCCTAGCAACCAATTTACAAATCGATGAACTGGTTAACTAAATTGATGAGAAATACATACATACAGAACAAACCTGGGAGCTAGCTGATTGTACGTCTACAAACAGGTGTTGGTTACAGAAATGGAAATGGATCGATCAGAGGAATCAAACACCGCCGAAGTTGTGAGCAAAACAACGTTCATCAGCAACAGCTAAGCACGACAGATAAACCAATATGAACGCTGTTAACAACATATAAATGGCGCATGATTCCCATACACGAAGAACTCCTTGTTCTTGTCGGTCACTTTATCTGGATCGCAAGGTTTGCGCATCAAAACTATCGCAAGATTGCACATCAAAACTATTTATGTATTCTTCTAAATGTTCATCTATAAGTTATATTATAACATCACAGCGTACATTAAGATACTAAGGTGGCGTCCAACTCTAGTATAGTAGACATCTGTCTTTGGACGTCACATAAGTCATAGAAATTACCATATCTGAATTGGACACTTTCCAGGCCTCAAGGAACAAGATGTATATATATATCCTGTCCATATATTTTCTTATCAAACATCTATGTCCTAATATTCAGGTCTAAATGCCCCCAGTGTCTGTGAAGGTCCATCTGCAGTACTCCTAGTCTTTTGATAGGATACAAGTTCAAACTCGACCTTACTAGGCAAGCAGGACAATATGTTACTTAAGACAGATCATGCAAATATGTAGTTATAATACTTGTACCTCTATTTCATAATTGCGCAAATTTAGACAAGCATTACAGTCGCGCAATATATGCATTGCATTTCTCATTTAATACAATAATACATAATCAATCATAATAAACCAGGACAATATAGATATCAGGTTGCAACAAATTCTATGAAAATTCACAAAATCCATGATAAATAATGAGTATAAATACTGAATGTGAACAAATGGTACAAACCTGGAAGTTCATTTTGTCTTGAAAGAGGGAACGAGGATGAAAGCAAATCGATCTCAGGTAGCAAACAAATCTATGAAAGTAACACTAATCAATTGATGAGAAATATTACAAAATACTGAATGTATGTACTGAATAAAAAACAACCAGGTGAAGAAATGGTTCAAACCTAGAAGCTGGTTTGTCTTGAAAGAGGGAAAAAGGTTTTGATAGACAGTTCGATCTAGAAGCGCAAATCGATCTCAGGTAGGAACCAAATCTGTGGAAATTAAGTTCATTAATTGATGATAAATAATAGAAATACTGAATGTAAGCATAAAAAAGATCATCAGGTGAAGAAATGGTACAAACCTGGAAGCTGATAGTGTCTTGAATGATGTTTTGATGAATCTTCGCCGCCTATGACAATGATTTTGTCCTTCCAGGAAGAGCAAGTATGACTATCTCGCTTACTTGGAGGAGTGCCAGAGGGTGTTACACGTTTCCATGAGAATGTCTAAGGTAATAATAGAAAGGTGCCATCATAGAGATTCTACGTAATTGTATTCATAAATAAAATAGAATAAAAATACAGCAACTCAAATTATTATAAAATGCACGATGTTCCACATTTATTGGTCAGTTGGTCACAAATTTATATTACTCGGGGATTTATCAGAAGAGAGCAGATATGTTCTATGCTAATGCTAGTAGTCTACGAAAATGCAATAGTGAAATATAACATGAGAAATATCTCCTCTGAGCTATGTAGATTATACATTTGAAACGAGAAGAAAGAAGCTTCCACTTCACGTATTTCCTTTGCAAGCATATTGCAACTAGTAAACATGAAAAGGAGAATACTAGGTAAATGAGCACAGGTAAGAAGCTGATACCAGTGTTCAATATGTACAGGTCAACATAGTAGATCTCATTGTTTTCTAATTTTCCGCATCCACCAAATATGAACAGCCGTCTACCTATTAACGCAGCGCTATGACCTTCTCTAGCCTCGGGTCCGTTACCTCTTAAACTTGGAGACGTCCATGTGTTTGAAGCTAGCATGTATAAAAGCAAAGGACCATCATAGATTGACATAAACAAGTATCAAACAGATGTCTGTAGCATTAAAACGCCATTAAAGTTGTGAGTGAAAGCAAAAAGAATTAGTTTCACTCAGTCAGACACAGCAACAAGTATAGAAGTATATATATCGCAAACTATAGTTTGCGATAAAACTATAGTTTGCGATATTCATATATATCTGGATCGCAAACTATATATATATCGCAAGGTTGCACATCAAACTCTGTATGCAATCCTCAAAGTCATCTACGGCACTATGACTTTCTTCAAAATAGAAGTATTTATATTCTCATTTATTATCATAATAACTATATGAGAAACTTATAAACAGGAAAAGAAAAACAACAAGAATAAAATAAGAAGAGCAGTCAAGTGATCTGGACATGAGGCCTAACTAAACAACTTTAATTAACAGACTCTATGTTCATAAACAATTTACATAATAATGTACTAGTTGCTCAAATAATATACTACTAATGAAAGCAAGAATATCGTTCCGCGCATTTTTAAATTGCTTACCACATTGATGCTCAAGAATTCCAATGATGGTGTTGCATGAAGTAATTCAAGTATCTCGCTGCAATTACTCTGACCCGTTATGTTTAGTTGTCTCAGCTTATCTTGAACGCGGAGCATATGGCCAAAGTGTGATACCTGGTACAACCAATACGGGAAAATCCGTGAAAGAAATGTCATTTTCATCATGACGATCAATTGCTACCATATATGAGAAATCCGTGAGTGATGGAGCATTTATTTCCAAAGCCTCCTAACCTGACCATTTGCAAGCATGTACTGAGAATTTTTCTAGTACTGGAAAATCAAATGTCAGGTACTTGTACTAGAAGCCCCCTTCACAACCTCTACTTCCTCAAAATCAAAGCTAGTGAGGTTAGGAGCATAATTATTCGCACCAACATGGCAACATCCGAAATGGAACAGTTGTTAAGACTCATTTCCTTCAATGAACTGTTATTTAGGAGGCTGCTTGGGAACACCACCCCTTTAATATCACAACGTACATTAAGATACTGAAGGTGGCGTCCAATTGCATTAGACATCTATCTCTGGGCGTCATGTAAGTCATAGAAATCACCACATCTGAATTGGTAACTTCTCAGTCCTCGAGGCATAAGAAATATCCTGTCCATAGTCATACTAAACATCTCCACCCTTTGATTCAGGTCTAAATGCTGGTCAGATATGTCCACAGTGTACGTGCTGGTCCATTTGTACTCCCGCTCTTTTGATAGGATACAAGTACGAATGGCATCCTCTATTGGCAAGCGGGACAAGATGTTACTTAAAACAGATTCATGCAAATCTGTAATGTGATCCATCTCTCTTGGATCCATAATCAGAAGAATACTTGTACTGATAATTTCAGAAATGCACCTGGCGTATCGCAATATTAGAGATGAGCATTACACTCTCTCAATATATGCATCGCATTTATCAATTCATACAATAAAACATGTTAAGTGCACAGATCATAAACTTAATTGATGGCTGATAACAAACCGTTTCAACCAAAATGTTTGTAAAATTTAAATGGGAAGTGTAACTGCGCGATCATCACAAGTTCACTACGTTTGGTTTTTAAGCAAAAATCTTTCTAGAAATTCAGATCGATCTCATGTAGCAAGTAGCAACTAAATCTACGAAAATTTCACAAATCGATGAGGCATAATACAAATAGTGAATGTATATATGTAATGAAATCATTAGATGAAGAAATGGTATAGCTTGGAAGCCAGTCGTATCTTGTAGAGCAAGGTTTTACTGATAGTTCTACTTCTACAAACGCAAATAAATCTAAGACCGCTACCAGATGTATGAAAAGTTCACAAATGGACGATAAATTATGGGAAGCAATACAAATACCGAAGGCATGTATATAAAAAGCCATCTGGTGAAGAAACAGTACAAACCTAGGAAGCCAATTGTATCCCGGACAAGAGAACAAGCTAGGATTGATAATCAGTTCTACATACAGAAATCAATCTCATGTAGCAACCAAGTCTGTGAAAAGTTGACCAAATTGATGACAAGTAATGAAAAAAATATACAAATAATGAATGCTTGTATACAGAAAACAAATCATCAGGTGAAGAAATGGCGTGCAAACCTGGAACCTGATCCTGGAAACGAAAATCAGCTTCGTCCAATGATTTGTTGGCTAAATATGCAGTCAACATGGGTTTAACAAAACATCAATTTAAGATCGTGGAGCTATAACAGCTATAACAGAAGGAGATTCTCGTGCAAGGGAAAATCGGACCTGGAACCCCATCGCCTGAACTGACATTTCGTGAGTACTTATTTCAGCTTTTAAGTTCAGAAGTATAAGCTCTTTTCTTCGGTAGCATTTTTTTTCTTTATCATATCTTGTTTTTAATGGTTAGTAAATTCCTTCAACAGAGTCCGTGATGAACATGATCAAGTCTACTGCGACCACTAAGGAGCCAGAAACCTCTTCCAGCAGCTCCCAACAATCACTATATTGTCCGTCTGAAACTGATGGGCCTCTTGGAAAGGATTTCTCGGCCTCTTCCGAGGATAGTACTCGTCTGAACATACTCTTTCATAAGCGGAAAGAGAATCAAACTGATTATAATCCTTTAGAGTCAGCTGTGACTATTGACCCTGCTCAGCCTCTTCCTTCTCCTCTGCTTACAATGACAAGGTTTGAAGATGTTTCTCTGTGATATTTTCCTCTGCTAGATATGCAAGTTGTAACAGCCTCATCTGCATATCGAAGCCCTTCGTCTTTTTTTTTTGTTTTTTTTCTTTAAATTATATTTACCAACTTCTACACACTGACAGCTAGGTTTTGGAGTCGATGTATGTCCAAAAAGATTGCAATCAGAAGTTAGAGATGAAGAATCAGGGACTCACTTCAAAGCTCACATTTACCAAGTCCCAAGTTGAACAACTTAAGGAAGAACTTGAGTATGTCAAATATGATTGCCATCAGAATTCAAAGATGGAGCTGCAAAAAGTCACTACAGAGCTACAGTTACTAAGTCCCTAGTTGAAGAGCTTGAGCAAGAACTCAGGCTATCTGAAGCTAAGTTAGTCCAGTCGGAAGAGATGACCTCCAGGACTAGGGAAGATGTGAAAAAGTTACAGAAAAGAGTAAATAGTCTCAAGTCTGTCTCAGTTCAAGATAGTGACGAGATAAAAAGAGAGTCAATCAATGAATACAAATCTTCTTATGTGTTCCGGGAGAGACGTGAAAGGATGAAGAAGGACGCGGTGAAGGATTATAAAGAATCAGAAGAATACTCTAACAGCCTTCATCAGGCAATGGAAGGCGCAGTCCAGAAGTACAAGTTATCCCCTGAGTTTCAGAATTTCTGTGATAACACTAGGAAAGAAGCTATTAAGGTATATAGAGAGTCAAGCAATTTCTACACTGCAGTACAGGAGGAGTCACTCAAACATTATCACAATGACTTTGAAGCATGTAAATTCCAATTCTCGAATAGCGGACAACTCCCGAATGGGTTTAACTTTGGATTTTTAGATCCTGGTGCTGGTATGTTCGGCAAACCTCAGGAACAAGTGCATGGTGCTGGTGGTTCTAGTTCTACATCTGCTCGGAAAAGAAGCCTATAAAGATTGATATATGAGGTTAATTTAAATTTCTCAATGTCTGAGACATTTTTGTTTTTGTTTTTGGACTTAAAACAATTGATGATGTTTTGGTTTGCTGTCTTCTCTAACTATATATCTGTTCGTTCACCTGTGTTGTGTTACTAATCAGAGTTCAAGGGAAAAGCCTACTCCTTGTACTAATCTTTTTTGCTTAACCGAATAGTATGTTAAATTATTTTTAAAGACTCGCAGGTTTCATGGTCTTACCAGCTCGGGTTTGCACTAGTCGACATGTGTAGTGAATAGTGATTCAATTATGATTAATATATAAAATAGCACAATAGGTAGCACTGAAATGTTGGTACATATAGTTGGACCAAGTTACTCCGAGTGTTATCTTCAAACACTAACGGCATAACGGGTTTTGATCTAAATTCTTCGAAATGACAGCCAAGACAAGTTAGATTCTTCTCTAGTCTACCAAGATTGATATACAAGGTTATAGATTACTCAGTAACTGAATCAAGGATCAGCTGATTAATAACAAGCAAAACAGAGAAGATTAGACTACCTGTGCTTAAAGGTGAAAGTGAGAGTCGTGAGACGACAACATAGCATAATCAGCATACATAAGTACTTGCATATTTGGACCCTAAACATAAATCATGACTACTATGTAGTAGCAGACAAAAAGATCACCTTAATGCTAGTCTGGGTACTAAACATTATCTAATTTTATGGCATAACAGAACAAACAAACCTCCAGGAGATCGAAACTTTGATAGATGGTTGACATTCTTCCTTCCACATAAACACTATAGTATTCCAAAACGCGTTGGATTCTTCCTGACCTTCAGCTGCAACCTATCATTTGACGCCCTCTTCATAAGGATTGCTGGCAACATTTGATAAGAACATCGACGCACATCGCCCATGACTGTAATTTCATTCATGCAAACCTGCTTTTTCACATCAAACCACACAAGTATTTCACCAGTGTACCGGATAAGAACTTGCTGCTTGGCCCTCACATAGGCAACAACCCTGACCTTCTCTTGCGAATCCGGAAATGGCAGCCTCAACGAAACCAACTTAACCCACATGTTCTCTCCTCCATAACCTTCCAACATCCACACCTCAAAACAATCATCCTTTGCACTCAGAAATAACTGTCCACCGATCGCGTCCAAATGCAGACTACGGCTTCTTGGTGGCATAGGAATCGTGCAGTAAGTTTCCGTTGCTAGATTAAGCGCAATAATTTGCACGGTAACGTGATTTCCGTCGTTGAGATACCTAATCCAATGCAGTGCACCATTACAAAAAACTCCCTGTTTGCTTAGCCACTCAACCCTAGAATTGAGGAAATCTTCAATTATGCGCCAAACTTTCGATTTCAAGGAGTATATACAAGTCTTGAACACAGGCCGCACAGCAGAAGGAAAATTGGTGGCGATTCTGACCACCTTGTAGTCATCAGTAGAAGCAACATACCCTAACCCATGACTGAATTTATGGAATGGGTTAGGAAAGACAGGTAACTTAAACAACAAATCACCAGTGCAAATGTTAACTAATGCCCAAACCCTAGTCATTCCATAGTCGGGAAGGAGAATTAGGCCACGGCACACAGGTAGAGGCAACTTGGAGATAAAGAACGATGACGACTTTATGCTACTGAGCTCGATTGTTTTAGTACGTCGTCTAGTTTGGGCACAAGTAAGGGAGATCAAATCAATAGCAGAATAGAGGCTACCTGAATAGATGCTAACTCTCTTAGTGGAGATAGTGAGCATCAGATCTTCTTCGTCTTCTTGGAATTTGCGGCGGTGGAATTGCAATTTGAGGAATTGAGGATCATCTATGATGGATCTCCATGACTTGCAAACACAACGGAACTGGAGGAGTGGCTTCACCGGCAACCAAGAAAGAATTTCACGGAATACGTCTGTTGGAATATCGGACATTTTTTCAATTCAGCCGAGAGAGTGAGTGAGAGAGAGAGAGGGGCCTTAGGGTTTTCAAATTTCAAGCGTTGGACCTTGGACTTGTTGGATGAGACTTGAGAGTGTGAAAGTGCAAACGACATGGTTCTTTATTTATTTTCTCTATTTCTTTTAAAATAAAATTGGGATTATTAAATTAAGTTTTTGCTTATCCTTTTATTGTTGTTACCCTTTTTGCTTTGTAGGTTTTATTTATTTATTTATTTATTTTAAGTAGGAAATTCAATTAAAACAATAAAATGAGTCTTAACAATTAAAAACGAGCAGAATCCAACGAAATTAAAGGTTCAAGCCACTCAGGACAAATATTCCTAACAAAATGAAAGGTGTTGCTCAAATGTGATTTCTTGTGCTTAGGCGTTTGATTACAAAAGATTGCAACCAAGTTCTAGCTAATCCTAACAGTAATACAATATGTTCACAAGAACAAGAACAAAGGTAGAACAACCAAATTTACAGACACATAGTAGGTACAACCACTTAGGAGGTTTATATGTTTTTAGGATTAGAAAGAGTATTGGAAGGACATTAAGAGTGAAGGGGGAAATTTTTATTATACTGAAGTAAACACTCAATATTACAAGGACTCGACTTGACTCTCACACTTACACTTAGCTCACTCAGTTGGCTTGGTAACAACACACCTCCAAGCCCTTATTTATACTACTAAGCAATATTACTTAGATATTTACTCTAAATAGCACATGGTAATAGTAACCTACACATGGTAAACTATTACATACTTTTTCGAGAAACATACTTAAACATAATAACTTAAACTTAAACTTATTCCCCTTGTCTCCAAAAGTGAAGTGGTTTCCGCATTATTCGCTGTCAGACTCAGTATCATCCTCTTCACTGTTTGAAAGTATTTCTGGAATCGTAATTTTATGGCCCGGAACGTATCTCCTAAAGATTTACATTTTTCCCTCAACTCGATAGATCGGATGATCAGGGTTTGATCGGGGCCACGAGTACTGCTCATGAAAGCCTACAAGTATTTGTCGAACTTCTTCAACAAAATCTTGTGGGTATAGGTCTCGATTATGCCAATGAGCTGTATGTGGACAAAAAAGTCTCTCATCAAGGCTGGATGCTTCTACTCCATTCATTGCCGCCATTCCACGTGCCCTTTGATGAAATTTGCTTCCTTCAAAAGCATTATCTTTATAACCTAACTCGCTCAGAAGACTCTCAGATAGTAAGATGAATTCTCTAGAATTATAAGCTAAATCTTTGTGTCTTCCACTACAAATTATCCTGGATACGGCGACGGAGATCATCCGTCGGATCAGCATTTATAGCGACGGATGAGAAATCCGTCGCTAAATCGTTGGTCGCCAGCGAATTATTGACGAATCAATGAGTCGTCGCGAATTAGCGACGGGTGAAATGTTGACCGTATTGCGACGGATGGTCCATCCGTCTCTAAGCTCCTTGCCACGTGGTGGTCTGGCCAGGGGCTCAGGGACGGATGACCATCAGTCGCTGAGCTTCTGTGTCACTTAGCCACGAGTGGTTCATTAGTCGCTGTTTTTCTTTTTTTTTTTATTATTTCATATTAAAATAATGTCTCCCAAAATCAAATTCAATCTGTTCAATTAAGCAACCTGTTACACAAATTATTATAGACCAAATAAACCGAAAATAATCCAAAAAATCATAATAAATGTAACGAAACCCTCCATACATAAAATAATAATCATACGTACAATACTAATCCAAAGTAATATCATATCGTACACAGTATTCATGCAGAAAATAGAAATAGAGAGAATGAAAAGGCTAGGGGATCATGGAGAGGGTGGTGGTGGTGGTGGCGGTGGTGGTGGTGGCAACCCCAGCTTCGCATACACCTCAGCGAGCATAGCTTGTTGTTGAGCCTGCACCGCGGCTAGCCTCCTCATCTCCTCATCCTTCTGCTGCAACTGAAATAAGAGGGCATGCTCTTCACAACAATTTCATTACTAAAGGAAACGTCATTCCAAAATATCATGGAATACACATTAGAACTTCAGAGTTAAGCGTGTTTGCTTTGGAGCAATTCTAGGATGGGTGACCCACTAGGAAGTTCCCGGTGCGCGCATGAGTGAGGACAAAGTGCGCGGATTAGAATCCGTGTTGGTTTGTGGGGCCAGCATATCACCCCGAAGAGCGCCCATGAGTAACTGTAACACCCCGTTTTTTTAAATTATTTATTTAATTATTTAATTATTATTTTATTATTTAATTATTTATTTTAGTTAATTAATTATCAGAGTAAATTATCTATTCGATAATTAATTAATTATTTTCGCGTGTTAGTTCGTTTCGTTTTGTTATCGAACTGGACTATCTGATCTGTTAGCTTTTGGCCCAATTCTTGAGCCAGTCAAAGGCCCATTTGACCGGCCCATTTCTCACCAAAACCCTAACCCTAGTCAGTATCCCTCCCATCTCACTTCAGCCGTTTTTCTCCATCAGTAAGAAAGAAAGAAGAAAGAAAATTGCTCCTCTTTCTCTCTCCCTCTCACGCTCACTACCATCTTCATCAATCATCACCATCTTCTTCCTTGTTTCTTCTCACCATCTTCATCATCACACTCACCACCGGCCGCCGCTCCGTTCGATCCGGTCGCCGCCGCCGTGATTTGCTGCCGCTCCGTCCGCCGGTCCCGTCGCTGTTCGTGCCGAATCGATCGATCGATCGGCCTGTTGACCCCGCGCCGCACCACGGCCTCCGATCCGCCGCGCCGATTCCTTCCGTCCTTGCTCCGCTCTGCTCCGATTCGCCCCTCTCCGGTCCCGATTTCGTATTCGTCCGGTAAGTCTCCGTTTCGTTTGATGATTCGAATCTCGGATGAGAATTTAATTCGGTTGTTTAGTTCGTTGATTTCTACTATTCGTTTCAGTACCTTCCCGCTCCGTTTCGCGTGCTCCGTTCCGGTACGGTGTCGTCCAGTCCCGTACGCGCTGCGCCGCCACTCCCGTTCTGTTCGAGGTCCGCCGCCGGTCTCTCCGTTCGATCGGTAAGCTAGCTCTGTCCCTCCGGTCCGAATTCGGTTGTGCTTTCGAATTTGATTCGAATCTTGGTTTAATTCCCTTTTTCCTTTCGATTCATTGATTTGCAGATTGTTGATTCCTTTCTGTTCGATTCGAAGGTAAATCTCGAATCCTTTGTTGTTTCTTTCGATTCGAAGTTAGTATTCTGTTCCGGACAATTTTACCCCTGGACCGATTTACCCTTGTCCATTCTGACCGTATTATTTTTTATTCGAACTGAGAACCGGGACTTAGGATTTGTTAGTTGTTGTTACTGTTTGCTGGACTTGTGATCTTTTGACCTCGAATGTTGTCTTGATTTTCTGTTTGACCTCGAAAGGACTTTTGGACCGTGATGTTATGTTTTGGATTCTTTGTGGACTGATTTGGGAAACTTTAAAACCTAAAGGACCTTTTTGCAGTTTTACTTTTGACCGTAGTTGACTGACAGTAGGCCTGTATCGTAAACCTTGTTGTTTTGAGAAGACTGTTAAGTGTTGGAACTTCTGGTTTGTTTATTCTGTCGGTTTCGAAAAGGGTTTTTCTTGCAATTTACATCCTGAGGGTATTTTGGTAATTTCCAGAATCTGAAAATCGAAAGAGTTTCTGAAAATGTTTTAAACTTAGTTTCTGGTTTTGTAAGTTAGAAAAGACTTGACTTGCTAGCTTAGTTGGTAGGTCTTTGTGTGACTAACTTAGAGGTCCCGAGTTCGAACCCCGACTTACCATTCCTTTTTCAACCTTTTCCCTTCCGTCCGTTCGACTTCTAAATTGTGTTAGTACTTTCTTGTTAGGTTCTCCGTTGTCCGTAAACCCGTAAGCTCATTTCTTGTTGAAGGTCGTTTGCTCGTGAGCTAAGGTGAGTGTTCACCCCTAAACCTATTATTTGCGAAAAACTGGAAGGCTATGTGACTGTTTGTACCTATTACTATCTACTGTTTACCGTATGCTTCCGCGTAAAAGTATAAGTCCTAAGTATGACTTTTTGCATTTCTGTTTATTGCTACTCTGTTCTGGACTGACCTTTCTGCAGGAACACCTCTCGGTGTTAATTGTTTGTATCTGTTGTTCTGTATCTGTTCTGTTTCTGTGTGACCGGTCGATTAGGTTATGGTTAGGTAGGCTTGGGTAGTAGAGGACTATCGGGTTTGCTTGATCGTGGCCTAGTCTATTCCCTTTTAGGCGCGAGGCAGAAGTCGCTGAGGTCTATTAGGGTCGTAGGATCTGTTTCCCCAAAGTACACGGGGGTTTCTGTTTCTGTCCGGAGTTATGCATCCTCTGGAGGGAGTTACAAGGGCATTCTGGGAGTAGGAGCAATAAGGCGGGCTGCACCAACGGTCTACAACGTATCTGTTCTGTTAATCTGTTTTACGTGTTCTGTGCTGTTTGCTCGTTTTCTGAAAAGGATTTTGTTTTAAAACTGTTTTACTTTCTGTTTAACTTAGAACCTCACTGAGATCCTTTATCTCACACTCTTTTGTTTTTTTCAAAATTCCTTCCTTCCAGATGCTGCTGAGGATGTGCGTGACTAGGAAGCCAGCGACTGAGAGAAGGGTCTGGGGTGTCACGGGTTTCTTTTCAAAATAAGAAGAACACTTTATTTGTCGTCATGCGTTGTCTTTTCGAACTTGAGTTGTCATTGAATATTATTTATTGTCGTTAGCGTCAAAGATTGTTTTGGGCATTTATTGCCGACCGTTGTTATTAAAGTATTTTCGAATTTCTTTTTCAAGAAAATATTTTGTTTTCAAAACCGGTACCGTTACAGTTGGTATCAGAGCTTGAGTTCAAACTCGAGCTTGCTAGGATAGGATCTTTTGACCTTTGGGGTGTGTGTGAGGGTCCGAGTCGCTGGTTAGGTCTTGTATTTCCTGTTGTTTTTCTGATTCGAGTCTTACGTACTAACCCTGAACCGTCTTTTCATCTTCTCTGTTCTGTTTCTGACTACCTTTGACCCGTTCTGAAACCGTTGACCTTCCGCGGTTGTTTAATTCTGACGTAGATATTAACTAGTTAACTACGTGTGTGCTTACAGATAGGTATGAGTTCTGAGAAGAGGGTTATTCGTTATCGTCTAGTCGAAGGAGAATTCAACCCGTATACCTCCGTTCCTGTTGTTGGCGTTTACCCTGGATTCGTGATGGATAGAGTCGTGCATGAACGTGATCACTACTGGCTGGAGAACTTTAAGCTTCGAGACGTGATAGCGACAAAGGAAGCAGAGATCGGATTTCTGAAGTCGGCCTTACGCGCCGCAAAGGAGCACTCTGGCTTTGTTACGTTAACCGCATCCAATGTTGGCAACCGGATTCCCAGGAGGAAGGCTCGGAGGACGTTTCCCGAGGGTTGCGGACCATCCCGTAGAGGAAAGAGTGAAGACGAGAAAGAATCCGAAGAAGATCCCGAGGAGGACTCCTCTGAGGGAGAAGGAGGAGATGCTCACGTGCCCGAGGGACGTTCCGAGGATGATAGCGAGGACGCTTATTAGGATAGTTGCCTTTTCGAGCTCGTACCGAACTTCTTTGTTTCTGCCAAACGAGTTTTCCTTTTAGTTCAGCCGGCTGAGACTGCTTATGCTTTTCCGTTTATTTGACTCTGTGGTTTTCTGTTTTCCTCGCTAAGACGAGTAGAGACCGTTTTTCTTTTGTTTTATTGCATGCTTGACTGTTTTGAGACTTCGTTGTTTTCTTGTTTTTGCTTTTTGTTTTAAAGTTCAAGGCATGTTTTCTTCTTCACTGCTCAGTTTATACCTGTTGTAGAAGATTAAGTACTGGCCTTAGTTCTTTGTTTTCTGCTTTTCCCTAAGTTAGAGATTCGGGGTTGTTAAATCAACTGCTAAGTGGTGCCCTTTGTTAGAATGAGTCGCAGAAACACTCGTGGTGCCAGCAGCAATGGAAGTGGAGACGATCAGCACGCTGAAAATGGAGACCAAGTGGACCGTATCATCGCTGCTCTGGGGAATTTCAGCGAAACCATTCGCCGCGCTGGAGCACCAACACCGCCCGTTCAGCCTCCGCCACCACCACCGATCCAGACCATCGATCAAGCTGCGGAGCGATTCACTCGATTCCATCCTGAGAGGTTCGAGGGAACACCAGATCCCCGTAAGGCTGAGCTCTGGATCGAAGGTATGGAGAACTTATTCTCGATCCTGCACTATCCGGACGAGAGGAAGATCGAGCTTGCTGCTTTCCAGTTCGTGGGAGCCGCCAGGAACTGGTGGAGAACTGTGAATGCGAGATGGAGGCAAGAGGGAGTTGCTCGTACCTGGGAGAATTTCACCAAGGACTTCATGGACAAGTACGTGCCTCGCCTGGTTCGCGAGAACCGGAGAGATGAATTTCAAGCTTTGGTGCAAGGAAACATGGATGTTGCCGACTATGACTCAGAGTTTACCCGGTTACTGAAATACGTGCCGCATTTCCAGGATGATGAACGAGAGAAGGTTCGTCACTTTGTGAAGGGACTCAACTCTGAGATCCGGTACAGTCTATTTGGGACCAATATGCCTACCTATCTCAAGGCTGTCGAACTCGCCTCCGAGGTAGAGAGTGGTCTCAAGGAGATTATGATGGCTGATAAGCCATACTCGAGCAAGAGGAGCTACTCTAGTTCTTCTGGGAGCCATGGAGGAGGAAGCCAATCTGGGTATAAGCGGGAGAATCGAGGGGGATATCAATCTGGATATCAGGCACCACCGGCGAAGTATTCCCGTACTCAGCATGACAACCGTTCTCGCAACACTACTGGAGGGTCTGGGCAGTCGTCCCAGGCAAGGAAGAATTGCAACTACTGTGGAGGAGTGAATCACGATGAGCACAACTGCTGGAAAAGACAGGGCTTATGCTTGGCTTGTGGGAGTAAGGATCACAAGATTAGCCACTGTCCGAACCGACATGCCATTGTCAAGGGAGGAAGATCAGGAGACTATGCTCCGAGAAATGATGGAAAGGGTCCTATGGCGAAGCCCCGAGTTTTCAGCATAGGCGGTCATGAAGTTCCTGACACCGCAAATGTGGTTGAAGGTACGCTACTGATCGCTCAAACTTCTTCTAAAGCTTTATTTGATCCTGGTGCTACGCATTCATTTATTGCTGAAGTATTTGCTGAATCACTCGTTTTACCATACAAAGTACTACCCTACGCTTTAGAAGTATGTACGCCTTTGGGAGCTAGTCTAATCACTAAGAAGTTCGTCGAGCGATGTGAGATTTCCATCCTAGGAAGAACTTTCCCTGCCGACCTAATATTTCTACCTCTATCGACCTACGATGTTATTCTGGGTATGGCTTGGCTGTCCGAGCACTACGCGCAACTGGATTGTCGAACCAAGGCTATATCCCTAGGAAAACCTGGAGAGGAGAAAGTCGTATGGAAAGGAGATAAGAGGAAGGATGAGAAGTTTCTACTGTCTGCCATGGAAGCTAGGAAGCTGTACGTGAAGGGTGCTACCTGCTTTTTGGCATACCTGATCAACAAACCCAAAGATCAGCCAAAAATCGAGGAAGTCAGGGTGGTTAAGGAGTTCAAGGGTGTTTTCCCTGAGAAGCTGGATTCCGTACCCCCTGAACGAGAGGTGGAGTTTAGCATTGATCTGGTACCTGGCACTGCACCAATATCGAAGTCACCGTATAGGATGGCACCTGCGGAGCTTAAGGAGCTGAAGACTCAACTTCAAGATCTGGTGGATAACGGTTTTGTGAGACCTAGCTCGTCACCTTGGGGATCACCGGTTCTGTTTGTGAAGAAGAAGGATGGTACTATGAGGATGTGCATCGACTGTCGAGGCTTGAACCAAGTCACTGTCAAGAACAAGTACCCCCTGCCCCGTATTGAGGAACTTTTCGATCAGTTGGAAGGTTCGAAGGTTTACTCAAAGCTTTATCTACGACAAGGCTATTATCAAGTTAGGGTAAGGGAAGAAGACATACCTAAGACTGCCCTGAATTCGAGGTATGGTCATTACGAGTTCGTAGTGATGCCTTTTGGCCTCACGAATGCCCCGGCTGTGTTCATGGATTTGATGCACCGAGTTTTTCAGCCGTATCTAGATCAGTTTGTTGTTGTTTTCATCGATGACATTCTCGTTTACTCCAAATCTGAAGAGGATCATGAGAAACATCTTCGAATTGTCTTGGAAACTCTTCAGAACAACAAATTGTATGCCAAATTCAGCAAGTGTGAATTTTGGCTAGATAAGGTAGCCTTCTTAGGGCACATTATCTCTGGAGAAGGTTTGGAGGTTGACCCGTCGAAGATTGAGTCGATAGTCAATTGGAAGAGACCCGAATTTGTCACTGAAGTGAGAAGTTTTCTTGGTTTGGCTGGTTACTATCGCCGTTTTGTGAAGGATTATTCGAAGATAGCTGGACCCTTGTCCTCTTTAACAGGGAAAAAATCCTAAGTTCGTATGGAGTGACAAGTGTCAGGAAAGCTTCGAGGAGCTGAAGAAGAGGCTGACCACCGCCCCGATTCTAGCTCTTCCCGAGGGAACCAACGACTTTATAGTCTACACTGATGCTTCAAAGGAAGGTTTGGGTTGTGTACTGATGCAACGGGAAAAGGTGATCGCATATGCTTCGAGAAAACTGAAGCCGTATGAAAGAAATTACCCAACCCATGACCTTGAGCTAGCTGCTATAGTCTTTGCGTTGGGAAAGTGGAGACACTATCTTTATGGTCCTGAGTTCACTATCCTCACGGACCATAAGAGCTTGAAGTACGTGTTTACCCAAAAGGAGTTAAACATGAGGCAACGACGATGGATGGAGTTTCTGGGCGATTACACCTGTACCATTCGATACCATCCCGGTAAGGCCAATGTGGTCGCTGATGCTTTAAGTCGTAGGGTACACGTGTCAAATCTCGAAGTATCCAAACTGTCGTGTATGTTTGCCAATATCACTTTGAGATATGAGTTGGCAGGAAAGATTCTTGAGGCTCAAGAGCATGACGAGGAGCTTCAGGATATCAAGGCACATATTACTGAGCCTCGAAATGCGAAATTCTCTATTGATGAGAATGGAGCTCTAAGGTTTCAAGGAAGATTGTGTGTGCCTTCTGATGAAGAGCTTAGGCGATTAATTTTGGAGGAAGCTCATAAGTCTAAGTATTCGATGCATCCTGGAGGAAACAAGATGTACGAGGATTTGAAGAAAGTTTACTGGTGGACCTATATGAAACGAGATGTTGCACAGTTTGTGCAGAGTTGCTTGGTTTGCCAGCAAGTGAAGGCTGAGCACCAGAAACCGGGAGGTTTACTGCAACCACTCGAGATTCCACAGTGGAAGTGGGAGATGATCACTATGGATTTTGTGACTGGTTTACCGGTAGCTAGGGGTGGTTTCGATAGTGTATGGGTTATTGTCGATAGATTGACAAAATCGGCACATTTTCTACCCGTTAAAACCACCTACACATCCGAGAAATTGGCCGAAGTCTACCGCGATGAAATAATCAGGCTTCATGGCACTCCGGTGAGCATTGTCTCTGATAGAGATCCAAAGTTTGTCTCGAGATTTTGGAAGCAAGTACATGAAGGCTTAGGTACTAAGTTGAGTTTTAGTACCGCAGCACATCCGCAAACAGATGGTCAATCCGAAAGGACCATTCAAACTTTGGAAGATCTATTGCGATTGTGTGTGCTGGATCACCAAGGAAGCTGGGCACAGCATTTACCATTAGTGGAGTATGCTTATAACAACAGTTATCAAGCATCGATTGGTATGGCACCGTTCGAGGCGCTGTATGGTCGGAAGTGTAGATCACCACTGTATTGGGATTTGGAGGACCGAGTTTCTACACCAGTAGCTGGAGAGAGGTCTCTCAACGAGATGATACAAGAAACCTTGGAAAAGGTTAGACTTATCCGTGACCGTTTGAGAACTGCTCAGAGTCGACAGAAGAGTTACGCCGATAACCGCAGACGAGATTTGGAATTTGAAGTGGGTGATTTTGTCTTTCTCAAGCTATCTCCGAGAAAAGGCATTGTTCGTATGGGTCGTCGAGCTAAGCTGAACCCTCGATATGTGGGTCCATACGAGATCATTGAGAGAGTTGGCGTTGTAGCTTATCGGTTGCAACTGCCCACTACTATTACTGGAATTCATAATGTATTCCATGTATCTCAACTGAAGAAGTATTATCCGGATCCGTCGCACGTAATCCAACCCGAGGAAGTGACCATTGAGGAGGATTTGTCCTATGTGGAGCAACCGGTTCGTATTCTTGACCAGAAGGTACAACAGCTCCGTAATCGACAAATCAAGCAAGTAAAGGTGTTGTGGAGAAATCATCAGTATGAGGAGGCAACCTGGGAAAGCGAGGATGACATGCGCCGGCAGTATCCCGAGCTCTTCAACTTTTCAGGTGCGAATTTGGGGACCAAATTCTTTTAAGGGGGGAAGAGTGTAACACCCCGTTTTTTTAAATTATTTATTTAATTATTTAATTATTATTTTATTATTTAATTATTTATTTTAGTTAATTAATTATCATAGTAAATTATCTATTCGATAATTAATTAATTATTTTCGCGTGTTAGTTCGTTTCGTTTTGTTATCGAACTGGACTATCTGATCTGTTAGCTTTTGGCCCAATTCTTGAGCCAGTCAAAGGCCCATTTGACCGGCCCATTTCTCACCAAAACCCTAACCCTAGTCAGTATCCCTCCCATCTCACTTCAGCCGTTTTTCTCCATCAGTAAGAAAGAAAGAAGAAAGAAAATTGCTCCTCTTTCTCTCTCCCTCTCACGCTCACTACCATCTTCATCAATCATCACCATCTTCTTCCTTGTTTCTTCTCACCATCTTCATCATCACACTCACCACCGGCCGCCGCTCCGTTCGATCCGGTCGCCGCCGCCGTGATTTGCTGCCGCTCTGTCCGCCGGTCCCGTCGCTGTTCGTGCCGAATCGATCGATCGGCCTGTTGACCCCGCGCCGCACCACGGCCTCCGATCCGCCGCGCCGATTCCTTCCGTCCTTGCTCCGCTCTGCTCCGATTCGCCCCTCTCCGGTCCCGATTTCGTATTCGTCCGGTAAGTCTCCGTTTCGTTTGATGATTCGAATCTCGGATGAGAATTTAATTCGGTTGTTTAGTTCGTTGATTTCTACTATTCGTTTCAGTACCTTCCCGCTCCGTTTCGCGTGCTCCGTTCCGGTACGGTGCCGTCCAGTCCCGTACGCGCCGCGCCGCCACTCCCGTTCTGTTCGAGGTCCGCCGCCGGTCTCTCCGTTCGATCGGTAAGCTATCTCTGTCCCTCCGGTCCGAATTCGGTTTTGCTTTCGAATTCGATTCGAATCTTGGTTTAATTCCCTTTTTCCTTTCGATTCATTGATTTGCAGATTGTTGATTCCTTTCTGTTCGATTCGAAGGTAAATCTCGAATCCTTTGTTGTTTCTTTCGATTCGAAGTTAGTATTCTGTTTCGGACAATTTTACCCCTGGACCGATTTACCCTTGTCCATTCTGACCGTATTATTTTTGATTCGAACTGAGAACCGGGACTTAGGATTTGTTAGTTGTTGTTACTGTTTGCTGGACTTGTGATCTTTTGACCTCGAATGTTGTCTTGATTTTCTGTTTGACCTCGAAAGGACTTTTGGACCGTGATGTTATGTTTTGGATTCTTTGTGGACTGATTTGGGAAACTTTAAAACCTAAAGGACCTTTTTGCAGTTTTACTTTTGACCGTAGTTGACTGACAGTAGGCCTGTATCGTAAACCTTGTTGTTTTGAGAAGACTGTTAAGTGTTGGAACTTCTGGTTTGTTTATTCTGTCGGTTTCGAAAAGGGTTTTTCTTGCAATTTACATCCTGAGGGTATTTTGGTAATTTCCAGAATCTGAAAATCGAAAGAGTTTCTGAAAATGTTTTAAACTTAGTTTCTGGTTTTGTAAGTTAGAAAAGACTTGACTTGCTAGCTTAGTTGGTAGGTCTTTGTGTGACTAACTTAGAGGTCCCGAGTTCGAACCCCGACTTTACCATTCCTTTTTCAACCTTTTCCCTTCCGTCCGTTCGACTTCTAAATTGTGTTAGTACTTTCTTGTTAGGTTCTCCGTTGTCCGTAAACCCGTAAGCTCATTTCTTGTTGAAGGTCGTTTGCTCGTGAGCTAAGGTGAGTGTTCACCCCTAAACCTATTATTTGCGAAAAACTGGAAGGCTATGTGACTGTTTGTACCTATTACTATCTACTGTTTACCGTATGCTTCCGCGTAAAAGTATAAGTCCTAAGCATGACTTTTTGCATTTCTGTTTATTGCTACTCTGTTCTGGACTGACCTTTCTGCAGGAACACCTCTCGGTGTTAATTGTCTGTATCTGTTGTTCTGTATCTGTTCTGTTTCTGTGTGACCGGTCGATTAGGTTATGGTTAGGTAGGCTTGGGTAGTAGAGGACTATCGGGTTTGCTTGATCGTGGCCTAGTCTATTCCCTTTTAGGCGCGAGGCAGAAGTCGCTGAGGTCTATTAGGGTCGTAGGATCTGTTTCCCCAAAGTACACGGGGGTTTCTGTTTCTGTCCGGAGTTATGCATCCTCTGGAGGGAGTTACAAGGGCATTCTGGGAGTAGGAGCAATAAGGCGGGCTGCACCAACGGTCTACAACGTATCTGTTCTGTTAATCTGTTTTACGTGTTCTGTGCTGTTTGCTCGTTTTCTGAAAAGGATTTTGTTTTAAAACTGTTTTACTTTCTGTTTAACTTAGAACCTCACTGAGATCCTTTATCTCACACTCTTTTGTTTTTTTCAAAATTCCTTCCTTCCAGATGCTGCTGAGGATGTGCGTGACTAGGAAGCCAGCGACTGAGAGAAGGGTCTGTGGTGTCACGGGTTTCTTTTCAAAATAAGAAGAACACTTTATTTGTCGTCATGCGTTGTCTTTTCGAACTTGAGTTGTCATTGAATATTATTTATTGTCGTTAGCGTCAAAGATTGTTTTGGGCATTTATTGCCGACCGTTGTTATTAAAGTATTTTCGAATTTCTTTTTCAAGAAAATATTTTGTTTTCAAAACCGGTACCGTTACAGCAACCTTGCCGGCCCGTTGGGCTGGGTCTCGGCCTGTTAGTGGACCGGGTCGTTACAAGTGGTATCAGATCGGGACTATCCGGAACTGCAGGAACTAAGTGCCATCCGGGGCAAAGTGCTACACCGTATCGACGGTGGGAGCCACCTCTTGAGCCTGGAGGGGCCACCTCTAGAATCCTGCACGGATGGTTGGTCTCGGGACAGCGCGCAACGAGGACGTTGCGCAATTTAAGAGGGGGTGATTGTAACGCCCCAAATTTCAGAGGCTTAAAAGGGTTGAGAATGCTACTCATACCAACGAGGTGCACCTTTCTTTTCGGAAATTCACCTAGAAGAACTTCAGAGTTAAGCGTGCTTGCTTTGGAGCAATTCTAGGATGGGTGACACACTGGGAAGTTCCCGGTGCGCGCATGAGTGAGGACAAAGTGCGCGGATTAGAATCCGTGTTGGTTTGTGGGGCCAGCATATCACCTCGAAGAGCGCCCATGAGTAACCTTGCCGGCCCGTTGGGCCGGGTCTCGGCCTGTTAGTGGGCCGGGTCGTTACAAGTGGTATCAGAGCGGGACTATCCGGAACTGCAGGAACTAACTGCCATACGGGGCAAAGTGCTACACCGTATCGACGGTGGGAGCCACCTCTTGAGCCCGTAGGGGCCACCTCTAGAATCCTGCACGGATGGTTGGTCTCGGGACAGCGCGCAACGAGGACGTTGCGCAATTTAAGAGGGGGTGATTGTAACGCCCCAGATTTCAGAAGCTTAAAAGGGTTGAGAACGCTACTCATACCAACAAGGTGCACCTTTCTTTTCGGGAATCCACCTATAAGAACTTCAGAATTAAGCGTGCTTGCTTTGGAGCAATTCTAGGATGGGTGACCCACTGGGAAGTTCCCGGTGCGCGCATGAGTGAGGACAAAGTGCGCGGATTAGAACTCGTGTTGGTCTGTGGGGCCAGCATATCACCCCGGAGAGCGCCCATGAGTAACCTTGTCGGCCCGTTGGGCTGGGTCTCGGCCTGTTAGTGGGCCGGGTCGTTACAAACTCATTACTGAAAAGTAATAAGCACTTGCTGAGAAAGTTCTAAACGACGAAAGTTTGAAAAGACTATTCACCCCTCACCCCTTCTAGTCTTTTCTTGTTGTTTAAAGGGACCAACAAGTGGTATCAGAGCTGGAGGTTCTTTAACCTTCAGCACTGAACCTAGATCCCCTTAGGTGCTTTCTGTAAATCACTCTCACTTGATCAGTTTGGTAGTCTTTTGCTGACAGGATGTCTTTAGGAGACGCTCCCTTGCTGATGCTGGAAAACTACGAAAAATGGCGAAACAACATGATGCTACATCTTGAGGCCATTAGTGATGAGATGGTTACTGTCATTAATGATGGACCTATCAAGATCACTAAGGTTGAAAGAAGTTTTCCTCACAAAACAACTGAAGCTGGAAAGGAAACTATCTTAGGCGAACCGGTCGATACCGTTGTTCCAAAACCAAGAGAGGAATGGACTTCCGACGAACCTAAGAGATTCCGTCTTGATGGCCAAGCAAGAAACATCATCATTCGATCAACTCCAGATACCATACAGTCCAAACTGTGGGGGTGCTAAAACTGCAAAGGAAGCTTGGAAAATGGTTCAAGATCTTTGTGCTGGATCTGACAAAACCAAGGAAAACAAACTCGAAGTGTTGAAGTTAAAGTTCCAGAACTTTAAACAAGGTACAAATGAGTCACTGGAAGACTTGGACTTCAAATTCACAACTCTTGTTAGTGAAATGGCAGCTTTGGGTGTTGTAAATCTTTACTCAGATTCTGAGAAGGTGAAAACCATCATCAAAAGTCTGAACCAAGAATGGATCCACACTCAGAACTTCTACTACAATCAAGGAATGCCAGACATTACACCAACATAGTTGTTCTCTCATCTTGCTACTGTCAACTACGAGACAAAGCAAATAGAAAATATGTTTGCTGAAAAATCGCAAAACATTGCTCTTGCTGCAAAGCCGTCATCTTCTGAAAAGAAGAATGATAAAGAGCCTGCTGATGAAAACTCTTTAGTTGTCAAAAAATGAAGAAATTTATTAGTAAGGAACTTGAAAGGCGAAAAGCAAAAGAGAAGCTGAAAATGCATCTTGGTAACAACTACCATAAGTACAAGAATGAGAATAGCTCGCTGAACAAGCAAGCTCAGCAAGCAACTTCATCAGAAGAACCAGCACTTGGAAATGATCTATGCTTTTACTGCAAAAAGCCTGGACACTTCAAAGCAAATTGCCCTTTGCTGAAAGGCAAATCTGCTGAAAAGAAGAAGAAGTTCAAAAGAGCTTTTATTGCTGAAGAAAATAAGAAGCTTCAAGCAAAAATTGATGCATTGTGCATTGATACTAGCTCCGAAGACAGTGAGGATGAAAGCTCAGACACTGACGATGAAGAAGTCACTCTTGACGTAGAGATCGGCAAGGAAGTTTGTGGAATAGCTATGGAAGCTTATCCAGATGTGTCAAACTACGAGTTCTGCCTCATGGCCGGTCAGGTAAACAATCCTACGTCTGATTCAGACTCAGAAAGTGAAGACGAGATTGACCTTGACAAGATTCAAGGAGAAATCGAAAGATTTGAGAAAACTCTGAGCAGACAGCAAGAGAAACTACATATTGCTGAAACTCTGACCAAGTAGACTACTGAAAAGTATATCTTGCTAAAGGAAGAGACATAAGAAAATGATGCTGAAATAAGGCGTCTTAAGAAGTTGATTGCTGAAGCTACAAAGAAGAATTCTCAAATGGCATTAGAATTGGAAGAGTATCTGTTAGGGTTGAAATATGTCCAGTCCGCATGTACGAACTGGAGCGGTCTAAGAGCGCGACAAAGCATCATAGGCCGTCCCTCAAGGGGCACAACCACACCCAAGTATGTCACTAAGGTGTGGATCGACCAACATAGGGTCCGACCATCACTGGGAGGACAACCCTCAAAATAAGCTCCTCTCAAGGACAAACCTGCCAGTGGGCTCGAGGAGCATCCCTCTCTGGCTCGAGGAGGCCTTACGTCAAGGTAGCGCTCCTTGACAAAAACTGAGCAGGACACTACTCGCATCACCCACGCACAAGGAAGGCACGAGGACCACAGAGCGACCAGCCATGGTTGCTCTCTTGGGCCAAGGCCCACGGACCTCCTTAATGGGCCTGGGCCGAGGAAGGTCTCAATCCTGGCCGTACACGTGGCGTGATCCTACATGACCTGAAGATGAAGGGTCTCAAGTATAAAAGGCCCTCATTTACTCTCCAACAGTAAGCATTAACTACGTCACCCGAGCACCACTTTCACTACTCTTACTAGGGAAGCCTCACAACTCCCTACTCGTAAAGTCGCCTCTCCGGTCTGATACCTTACAGACCGGGCAAGAGACACTAACCCCCCCCTCTAGTCTATTTCAGGTACGAGGAAGCTACAAGAAGGCTCATTTCCTACCTTAGAGGAACACTACAAGAAGAAGAACTAGAAAGACTTAGAATAGCGATTCATAGCGTACTTAGAAAGAAACACGAACTACCCCTCAACATTTGGCGCCGTCTGTGGGAGGCGACACAAAAGGTCATTCCTTGCCCTACTGGTCGAGCCACTTTCCTCCTCGTGTCACTTCACGAATATGCCTCCCAGAAGAAGCAACCGTCTTGCTAATGCACCACCCGCGAACCCTTCTCGACCTAGAGGCCGTCCCTCTAATAACGGTCGCGGAGGAGGAACGGAGGGTGTTCCTAGGGAGCCAAGAAATAACAATGTTGCAAGGAACCGAGATTACACGGAGGGGGCATTTACTAATGTCACTCACTCCCAAAATGAGACATCCGGGGAAAATAACCCGCAAGGAGTCCCGGTAGGAAACGCCTATGGAGCCTTGAGAGTCGCAAACAACGCCGAGTCTAGGGGGCAGCCTCATCCGGTAGCAATCAACCAACCTCCCGTGGCAGTGATTCCTCCTCAACCGGCCGCATTGACCTTCACCCTTCCTGATGGACGTGTCGTCCGACCCTCAGATTTCGGGATGGGCGAAGCTCAATACGGTCTATTCCTTCTCACTTTACAAGGATATGTCGGAGGTAATGAGGCTATTAGGGTTAATACCGAGGTGCAAGCTCCAGTAGAGCCACAAGCACCGGTACAAGAGCAACCTCGGGCCACATTGGTCGCTCCTCGCCAATCTCAGGGAAGAGCACCTGTTGCCCAAGATGAAGCACATTCAAGAGCCAACACCAGGCCGATCCAATCTCGACTCGGACCATCAAGAATCCAATCGAGGTTAGGACCACAAGGTGCCCCGGATGATTTGAGAGACTTGATTGATAGAAGAATAAGGGCATCATTGCAAAATGTAGCGCAACAAGAAAATAGAGCTCAGGTGGTCGCTACACCACCCGCTCTCCCCAATCAAGTTACCCCCAACCAGGTAACTCCTCAAAACCAACAAGAGGCAGTTGAAGAGAATCAAGCGTTGAGAACAGTAGCTGAGGTAACCCCTCTGGTCGATCCGATCACGGGGAGGAGGCTCACTCTGGAGGAACTCAACGCGAGGAAATCCGCACTTGACGCTCAGATAGAGACTCTTCGAGGAACTGTCCAAGAGAGAGAGCAAGACCAAGATCCGAGCCCTTTGTGCGATGAGATCCGGAACCACCAAGCCAAGATTGAAAGAGGCTTTCCCACCTTCGAAAGCTATGATGGAACAAGTTGTCCGAAGGACTACTTGGTAAGATTTGGCACCAAAATGGATGCTTACGGTCATGACTCAAGGACTAAAGCACTCCTCTTCCCGGCTAACTTATCCGGGGAAGCAATGAAATGGTGGTCGCGCCTCCCTCACCGGTCAATCAAATCATATAGGGACCTCTGTAAGGAGTTTTCTAAGCGTTTCGAGAAAGTGATGAACGCCAAGAGACGGGTGAGGTACTTGGCCGAAATTGTCCAGAGAAACAACGAAGACTTGAGGGACTTCATCAACCGCTTTCATGAAGCAGCCCTCCAAGTCGAAGATCACTCGATCAATGAGAGGAAGGAATACTTGTATGGTAACACTACCAACATCAGATTCCAAGATGTACTCTCAGCATCGTGTATAGAGAACGAAGCACAACTTGCCAAAGTTTGCAAGGACTTCCTCGAAGCTGAGGAATTCCGAAGAACGGTCACCGTGAGAACCAATCTTCCCAAGGAAAAAGGGAAAGAAAAAGAAAAAGAAAAGGAGTACCCTCCTCGACCCCAAAATCCGGGGAAGCAAAGGAAAGAGCAAAAGTTTGGGTTGATCAAGGAGGGCAACTCAAGAAATGATTTCAGAGACAGGAGGTCTCCTCCCAGAAGGTCGCCTCCAAGACGATATAGCAACTACACAGACTTGAATAGGCCAAGATCCGACATCTTGAACTATATAGTCTCGAGGAAGCTAGACGTCTCGTGGCCACCCCCGATTAAGGAAAACCAAAGGAACAAGAACTCGGAAAAATTTTGCAAGTTTCACAAGGGGAAAGGGCACACCTCCGAGGAGTGTGTCGAGCTCAAGAACGAAATTGAGAGAATGATACGCGGCGGTCAATTGGTTAACTACATCCGGAAGGAGGAACCCCTGGCACTGTTGCCTCCACCTCCTCAAACAGGGAGCGAGCACCCCTACCAAGGAAACCCTCAGGACGACGATATTCATAATTACAACAATTATGAGAACCGCCCCGTAAATGGAAGCATCCGCACTCTCACAATTGCGGGAGGACCCGCCGGCGGCGACACTCGTAATCAAAGGGAGATTACGGCGGACAACCTTAGGGTCCGAGATGTGAAGTACGCTCAAGCTGCGCGACCGGGAACCAACGTTATCTCTTTCGATGATAGCGAGATACCTCTAAAGCATGCTGGAGGAGGTAACATCTATGATCCTTGCGTCCCACTTGTAGTATCCTTGGATGTTCAATCCTACAAGTTGGGTAGAATCCTCGTCGATACTGGATGCTCGGCAAACTTGATCTTCACCGGAACCTTGAAAAGGATGCACATGAACCCAAGAGAAGGGCTCAGAGAAGTGAGGAGCGCATTGGTAGGATTCGGAGGACAACCTGTCATGCCGCTCGGAATGATCAACCTCACAGTGTCAATGGGTAGCGCTCCTAGAAGGGTAACCCAACAAGTTCCTTTCGTGGTGGTCGATATGCCATTTGATTATTTTGCAGTCCTAGGCCGACCTGCCCTCTCTCAATTCCGAGCCGTAGTGTCCACGGTCCACAACAAGTTAAAATTCCCCACTCCTTTGGGAATCGGACAAGAAGTAGGAGACATACGAGAAGCATGGGAATGCTACACTCTGTCGGCCAAGTTCACTTCAAGGGTTGCCATTGGAGAACCAAACCCCGGGCAATCATCCGAGGAGACACCCCTTGTTCACAATGCGCCTTATCGTTTCTACACGGTTCGGCGAGTGAAGAAAAAATCAAAAAAGCCAAGTCCGTCACTTAGGCGAAGAAAAGCAATCATGAAAAAAGACAAAGATACTCTAGTAGGAGCTGTTAAGGAGCTCGAGGAGTATCAAGTGATTCCACCAGTCCCACCCTCTTCCAAAAAGAAGAAATTCTTTGAAGAAAACAAAATTGAAGCAAGAGAAGCCCTAGAAGAAATCCAAATTGTCGAAGGAAGTGCCGACAAGGTAACAAAAATTGGCACGGAGATGGCCACTGAAGTCAGGATGAAACTCATCCAATGTTTGAAAGATAACAATGATGTCTTCGCGTGGAGCACCGAGGATTTGAAGGGGATCGACCCACGTGTCGCCGTTCACCGTCTGAACGTAGACCCATCGATCACCCACATCAGAGAAAAGCGAAGAGACTTCAGTGCGGAAGATAACGCCATCATAGAAGCGGAAGTACAAAGGCTTCTTAAAGCTGGCCACATCAAAGAAGTGAGATACTCGGACTGGGTATGCAACGTGGTCCTCGTGGAGAAGGGTCCGGGAAAATGGCGAATGTGCAACAACTTCACAAGGCTCAACAAGTTTTGCCCCAAGGATCCATACCCTCTCCCTAGGATCGACCAGCTCGTTGATTCCACCGCTGGATGCGCCCTCCTGAGTTTCATGGATGCGTACCAGGGCTTCTACCAGGTCAAAATGGCCAAAGATGATGTTCCTAAAACCGCCTTCTTCGCCAACGGCAATGTGTATTGCTTCAACGTGATGCCATTTGGCCTTAAGAACGCCGGAGCGACCTACCAAAGGCTGGTCAACAAGATGTTCAAGGAAGAGCTTGGTAAAACCATGGAAGTATATGTCGATGACATGCTCGTCAAGAGCAAGACCGAGGAGCAACATGTAGGTTACCTGGCAAAGTGCTTCTCAATCTTGAGAAAGTATGGCATGAAGCTCAACCCGGCGAAGTGTACCTTCGGCGTCAAAGGGGGAAAGTTCCTCGGTTACATGGTGACCGAAAGAGGAATAGAAGCGAACCCCGAGAAGATAAAGGCCATCCTCGATCTTCCCCAACCTCAGTCCATCAACGAGGTGCAACAATTGGTGGGAAAATCAATCGCATTGAGTAGATTCATCTCAAGGTCCGCCGAGAAAAACCTACCTTTTTTCAAGGTATTGAGAAAGAGCAGCCACTTCGAGTGGACAAAGGAGTGCGAGGAAGCCTTCGAGAAGCTGAAAGAATACCTACTCGCTCCTCCTCTATTGTCAAAACCCGTGGACGGAGAGGTACTCTATCTGTACTTAGCAGCAACTGGGGAAGCTATCAGCTCGGTTTTGGTACGAATCCAAGGGAACGACCACTTGCCCATCTACTACTTGAGCAAAGTACTTGCCGGGGCTGAAACGCGGTATATGGATATCGAGAGGCTTTCCTTTGCCCTTGTCTATACGGCAAGGAGGCTAAAACCCTACTTTGGGGCTCACAAGGTTGTTGTTTTGACAAAGCAACCTCTCAAGCAAGTCCTCGGAAAGCCCGAGAATTCGGGAAGAATGGCAAGATGGGCGATCGAGCTAAGTGAGTACGACATCGACTATCAAGCACCCGTAGCCAAGAAAGCACAAGTCATAGCCGACTTCCTCGTGGAGTATCCCTCAAAAGGAACTTCAGAGGAAAACTCTTCAGCAACAAAGAGTGCTATGATGATGGTCGAAGAGCAGCCCCATCAAAACAACCCGATGCAAGCTCTAGAGGATGCTTTAAAAGAACTCAAGGCAATGTCCCAAACCAAAAGAAAGAGGCAGGAAGTGTTCCTGACAGAGAAAACCGACGAGCCAAAGGGTGCGGAGACCGTCTCTCCAAGACCCAAAGAGCTAGTCGACCACGGAGACGTCTGGATCCTTCATGTTGATGGATCCTCATCAGGAAAAAATGGCGGGATAGGAATATACTTCAAAAGTCCCGGAGGGGCTGAACTAGAGTACGCCGTTACTCTTAGTTTCCCGGTCTCCAACAATGAAGCAGAATATGAGGCCATCCTCATCGCTCTACGTATGGCCAAATCATTGGAAGTAAAGAAGCTACATCTCTTCACCGATTCTCAACTGGCCGAGAAGCAAATCTCGGGGAAATTCAAAACCAAGAAAGACTCACTCGCTGAGTACAAGAGCGCCATCACGGAAGAAATTCAAAAGTTCGAAAGCTGTGAGATTGAAAGTTCTCAAGAGATCTCAATCAAAGGGCAGATGCCCTATCAAAGTATGCTTCAGCCTCCGGAGGAGTTGATACCCGGAATGTGATACTCATGAGGATCAATGCATCATCTCTGTGGTCATCAAAGCCAAACGTCTTGGCAATTGACGATCAACCAAATTGGATGCAAGAGATAACAACATACCTCAAAAATGGAAGCCTTCCTCGTGACAAGGCTGAAGCGAGAAGAGTCAAAGGGAAAGCTCCTCGATACATCATGCAAGGAGACTACTTGTACAAAAGATCCTTCGAGGGAGTCTATTTGAGATGCGTCGCCGAGCATGAAGTTCAGAAACTTCTCGGAGAAATGCATCGAGGAAGTTGCGGCGACCATGCCGGAGGAAGAACCCTCGCACAAAAAGTCATTCGACAAGGATACTACTGGCCCACTATTCGCGAAGACGCTGCCCAATTTGTGAGAAAGTGCGAGGAATGTCAATTGCACGCCAATCTGATCAACGTCCCGGCGAAACCTCTCATGCCCATCGCCATCACTTGCCCTTTCGACATATGGGGCATCGACATAGTCGGTCCCTTCCCAAGAGGTACGGGTCAAAAGAAGTTCATCATCGTTGCGGTCGAATACTTTAGCAAGTGGGCGGAAGTTGAGGCAGTCTCCACCATCACCGAACAAAGAGTCATGAACTTCGTCTGGAGAAACATTGTGTGTCGATTTGGCTTGCCAAGGGTCCTCATCTCGGATAATGGTGCCCAATTTTGCGGCCAAAGATTCATGAATGGTGCAAGAAATGAAGATTGAGAGGAGGTATACCTCTGTAGGACATCCTCAATCCATGGGCAAACAGAAGCCGTCAACAAAATCCTCGTCAACAACTTGCAGAAGAGGTTCGCTACCAATAGGGACTGGGTCGACGAGCTTGATGGAGTGGTGTGGGCATACCGCACTACTTCAAAAACAGCTACGAGAGAGACTCCCTTCTCGCTAGTTTATGGGTCCGGGCGGGTCATACCAGCAGAAGTGGCGGTGGAAAACCCTCAGAATCCAAGGGTACCAACCCGAGGACATCATACAGAGAGACTTTTCGACCTCGAGACAATCAGTGAATCGAGGACCAACGCCTTGGCCAATATCCTCAGATATCAAGCACTCATCGCGAAGACCTACAACAAAGGAGTAAGAGAAAGAGACTTCCAAGTGGAGACCTAGTACTCCGAAGAGCAGAAGCAGACCTTGGGCAAAGTTGGAAGATGCAACCCAATTGGGAAGGCCCCTACAAGATAATTGAAGCAAGGTCCAACGGAAGTTATCGTCTTCAAGACATGGAGGAAGGGTATTGAAAATCCTTGGAATACTTCTAACCTCCAGATTCTTAGCGCTTGAAGTTGTCAAGAGAAAAAGCTTTTTGGAAACTTATGTGGAAGGTCCATTGATCGAGGAGGACCCCTCTGATCAAGTGAGAGGCACCCTTGCTTTTGTTAAAAAGTTAGTTGTTTGTAAACAAGCTGGCCGAAGAGCGCCGCATATGTAATTGATTTCCGACAAATCAATACAATGTCTGCTTTCAACAAGAGAAATATGGCAAGTATAAGGAAAGCTACTATACTAAAAAAAAAAAAAAAAAAAATAAGACTACTTAGCTCGAGCGAGAAAGGCTACTTTAAGAAAACTATTCGATTTCGATGATTAAAGGGAACCCTCCCCG
>CM051458.1:76779752-76852252 GCA_028274465.1 Plantago ovata
TGGTCGCATTTATTTCACGTTTTATAGTTTAAGTAGTATAGCACTTTTAGCTAGCTTGTACATTAGGCTCAATTTATTGTACCTTCGAGTTGGTTATAGGTATAAAATAAATAGATAGAAAGCAAGCTACAGAGCTCCCTTGTTCTGTTTCTTCCTTCTTCAATTTTCCTTTTCAAGTTCACCATAACCTAGTTCAATTCTGCTGTAATTCTTCTACTTCATTAATGGAAATTACAGTTATTTTCATCTCCAGTTCATCAACATTCACATGGTATCAATCGCGAGTCGATCCTGATTTCATTTCTTCGGCATTTGCATCTGTTTCTCTACTCGAATTGATTTCGAGATTTCTCAATTGAATCTTGGTTTCAACGGTGAACATTTGGCGTCAAACAACTGGTGGCAACAATGGTGTCAACAATCCAACTGTCAATGAAGATGAAAATCCATTCAGCTCGAATGGATCGGGTAATCTCTATGATTCTCCCAACTATGTATACTATGTTCATCCTAATGACTCACGTGCTGTTTCGATTGTTAGTGATAATGATATGTTGAGTGGGTAGAATTATGTGTCTTGGAGCAAGGTTGTGATTATGGGATTGAATGTGAAAAATAGAGTAGCGTTTGTTGATGGAACTGTTTCCCAACCTGCTGTAACTTATTGTATTGCATATTCAGCTTGGACTAGGGCAAATTCTTTAGTTCTTTGTTGGCTTATGAATTCTACCAATCATGAACTCGAGCAAAGTTTATTGTATATCACATGTGTAACATCCCGTATTTTCTACCTATATTTTTTTTATTTAATTAATTATCTAAGTAATTTATTTATTTTATTTGGGTAATTTAATTAATTTTCTTTCCGCGTTATCGAATTCGTATTTGAAAGCTTGAATTGTTTAGTGGATCGATTTCATTTAAGTCTTGGACTAAATGAATTTTCAGCTTTGCAAGACATAATTGAGCCCAAGTGTTGTAGCCCAAGTCTTGGCCCAAGGGGCATTTCAGTCCAATCCAATTTTCCTAGTCAAACCCTAACCCTAAACCTAACTAGTCTTTCTCCCCCATCTTCACGCCCCCATCTCATCTCAGACAAACAAAAAAATAAAGAAAGAAAAATTCTCTCTGCTCCTCTCTCACCCGCCTCCCTCCATCAACCTCATCACCGATCGTTGTCATCAATCGACGCCTGTTTCGCTCCGTTCGAGTCGTGAGTTCGCTGCCGGTTCCAGGTCGATCCAGTTTCTCTCCGGTACTGTTCACGTCGCCCAGCTCCGCCCAGTTCTATTCGGTTCCACTCATGCTCTGAACCGAGTCGATTCGTTTCAGCTCCGTGCCGATTCCATCTGGCCGGCTCTGATCCGTTCGTTCTACCTCCCTGCTCGTGCTCCGGCTCCGTTTGGTGCATTGCTCCGATCTGCTCGCGCCGTTCTGCTCCGATCTGTTCGTGCTTCTTCTCCGGTTGTGTTCGTTGCTCGGCCATTCCGTCCGTGCCCGCGCCCGCGGCCGTGCCGCGCCCCTGCTCTGTTCTTCTCTGTCCCGGCCGATCCGTTCGAGCTCCGTCCCGCTCGAACCTGGTCCCATTTCCGATCCGTTCTAGTTCGGTAAGTAATGAATTTCTATTTCGGTTAATTCTGGGTTCGATTAGTTTTGGAGATCTTGATTTGATTTCTACGCTTTACGCTTTTGTTGATTCGCAGATCGGTTGCCCGTTCCTTGTTGGTGTTTTCGTTCAAAGGTAAAATATGCTTCACTTTTCGTTACCTTTTTTGCTTTCGTGGACGGTCATGCCCCTGAACGTTTCTGGCCGTGTTGAACCAAACCTCCTGAACGTTAACTTGACCTTGTATGTTGACCAAATCTGGACAAATTCGGACTCGTATTGACTCACTTGGACCTTGATTAACTTATTCAGAAAACTTGAGTACTGGTTTGTTATGACTAGAACCCTTGAGGATTGTTTTGGGATTTCTGGAAACCTAAAAGGACCTTTATGCAATTTTGAACTAAGGGGCAAAATAGTAATTTTATTCTTTGACCTGGACTGATCGGATTTAGTGTAAGGATCGTGGACTCCTGTTATGTTGATCCTGAAAGCTTTAAGTTATTTTGATTTATGAAAACCGTGTTTATATTTTCGTAATTTAATTTGTAAATGGCATTTTGGTAATTTCACATTTTCTGGACTAAACTGTTAAATTGAGTTTTCCTTTGAGGACTGTTCTGATATTGTTGAAAGCTTAATACTATTTTGCAATTCACTACTGAGGGTGTTTTAGTAATTTCAAAAGTTGAGTTAAAGGGTGATTTTCAAAAACTGTACCTTAACTACTTTATGTCCTTGAACTTTCTAAATGATTGTTTTGCCAGCTTAGTGGTTTTGGTATTGTTAGACTAACCTAGAGGTCCCAAGTTCGAATTCCACGTTCGCCACCTTTCCTTCGACCTTTTTAGCTTTTACCGTTTTGACTTTTATTCCGACTTCTAGTTAGTAACTAGACGTTTCCTGTTTAGGTGCTCCGGCCGTTAGCCAGTAGTTCGCTGTACCTTTTTGTGGTTCTTGCTCACAAGGTTTAAGGTGAGTGTTCACCCCTAAACTTATTTATTTGCGAAAAACTGGAAGGATATGTGACAACTTGTACCTATTACTATATATATTGTTTTACTGTACGCTTCCGAGTAAAAGTAACTAAGTCCTAAGTATGACTATTTACTTTCTTTGTTTATTGCTACTCTGTTCTGGATTAACTTTTCTGCAGGAACACTTCTCGGGATTTGGTTATCCGTATCTGTTTGTTCTGTATCTGTATCTGTTCTGTCTGTTTCTGTGTGACCGGTAGATTAGGTCGTAACTAGGTAGGCTTGGGTAGTAGAGGACTATCGGGTTTGCTTGGTTATTGCCTAGTCTAATCCCTTTTAGACGCGAGGCAGAAGTCGCTGAGGTCTATTAGGGTCGTAGGTTCTGTTTCCCCAAAGTACACGGGGGTTTCTGTTTCTGTCCGGAGTTGTATACCCTCTGGAGGGAGCTATAAGGGCTATTGGGAGTAGGAGCAATAAGGCGGGCTGCACCAACGGAATTCACTTATCTGTTCTGTCTTTCTGTTCTGTTATCTGTTCTGTTTGCTATATTATCTGCTGAAAATGATTTTGATTTCAAAAACTGTTTACTTTCTGTTTGTTAACTTAGAACCTCACTGAGATCCTTTATCTCACGCTCTCTTTGTTTTCAAAAATTCCTTCCTTCCAGATACTGCTAAGGATGCACGCGAGTAGGATTCCAGCGACTGAGAGAGGGGTCTGGGATGTCTTTGGGGAATTTATTTCAAAATAAGAAGATGAAACTTTTACTTTCTTCGATAGTTGTTATTTTCATTTGATTTCTAGGTTACCATTGGGTATTTACTTGATTCTGTTAGCGCTGTGCGCGTCAAATATTATTATGGAATTTATTGCCAACCGTTGTTTTTAAAATTATTTCGGATTTTCTCTTTTCAAGAAATTGTTTTGTTTTTGAAAACCGATACTGTTACAGTTGGTATCAGAGCTTGAGTTCAAACTCAGGCTTGCTAGGATAGGATCTTCTGGCCTATGGGGTGTGTGTGAGGGTCCGAGTCGCTGGATATAGGTTGAGTGTTATTTTTCTATCTCTTATGTCGTTCAGTCTTCTGCACTAACTCTGAGTTGTTCCGCTTGCACGTCACCTGTTCTACTGTTTTGTCCTCCGAAAACTGCCTTGTTGTTCATCCTGTTTAACTTCTACTAAGTTCACAAGCTTCCTATTGCGACTTTGTTCATTTTCTTTAAGGCGATAATATTATTTCATCTAAATGCATGAGTATTTGTTTAAAAGTATGTTTAATTACTATAATGTCATTTGATGCATGCTTTAAGGTTTAAACACTTATATATGCATTTATTTTACTTGTTAAAGTTCATACATGATCTTGCTTAGTTCTGTCATACAGTAATCTATCGTTTAATCAAAGTCGACATAAATCACTGGCAGGCGGCCGACTGTTTAAGTGATTCGTGTTAACCGAGGTCAAATGACTGATCACCTATGAGAAAACGTCAACATATGAATTGCTACTTATGCTTTATCATTGCTTCTTCAATTTATGTCTGCCTTGCATGCTAGGTTAGACACACTCGAGGATTTACTTAGTGATTAGTTGCTATCTTCCTTTTGACCCCCCTAGTTGGAATTTGACCTTTAGTAATCTTGTTTACTTTTACGCGTCTTCTGCTCGTTCACACTAGATTGACTTAAGTTAGTGCCTTAGTTCACGTTTACGCCTTAGGATAGTTACGCTCGAGAACGTTAATTGACCTTAGACAAATTGCGATAGGATGGCTCCAACGAACAACACTCGCGCTACCAGCCGCAGCAACCACACCGCCAATGATGCTTTTTGCACAAGACTCGATGCAGCCAAAGGTCGCAACTTCAAATGCCTCCCGCCAAGTAGCAAGTGCGATGGCGCCGTCAATTATGCCACATCAAGAAACTCTAACGTTGTCGACAGCTGAGAGGTTCGCTCGTTTCCACCCAGAAAGGTTTGAAGGATCACCCCACTCAAGGAAAGCTGAAGTGTGGATTGAGGGCATCGAGGATTTGTTCGGTATCTTGCACATCAACGATGCACAAATGGTGGAGCTTGCAGTGTTTCAGCTCGATGGACTAGCACGCCGTTGGTGGGTCACCGTTGATGCACGATGGAGGAGAGAAGGAAAACCTCACACATGGGAGAATTTTGTGACGGAATTTATGGACAAGTATGTTCCCCGTAATGTCCGTATGAGAAGAATTAGTGAGTTGGACATGAGGCTCTGTCAGCAAATGTAGAAAAAGGTACGCTTCATTAAGTCAATTTTCGTCTAAGTGTTTGGTTGCTGCTCTGCTGCATTACGTTTATTAGGTTAGATACACTTAAAGTTTAAGTTATCGACGGCTTTTCGAGGACTTGCTATTTGGAAGCGTTTGGTTGTAGAGGTAGGCTCCGTTTCCTTTGGGCTAGTTTCGACTTTTATTAACTTTTAACTTGCGAGTGATTCTTTCATCCGTCGGTTGAAGTTGCAGACTTTCATTTCTCCGTTCCACGTTCGTTAGTTTTACGCTAGATAAGTTTCGAGGATGAAACTTCCTTTAAGGGTGGTGGAGTGTAACATCCCGTATTTTCTACCTATATTATTTTTATTTAATTAATTACCTAAGTAATTTATTTATTTTATTTGGGTAATTTAATTAATTTTCTTTCCGCGTTATCGAATTCGTATTTGAAAGTTTGAATTGTTTAGTGAATCGATTTCATTTAAGTCTTGGACTAAATGAATTTTCAGCTTTGCAAGACATAATTGAGGCCAAGTGTTGTAGCCCAAGTCTTAGCCCAAAGGGCATTTCAGTCCAATCCAATTTTCCTAGTCAAACACTAACCCTAAACCTAACTAGTCTTTCTCCCCCATCACGCCCCCATCTCATCAGACAAACAAAAAGATAAAGAAAGAAAAATTCTCTCTGCTCCTCTCTCACCCGCCTCCCTCCATCAACCTCATCACCGATCGTTGTCATCAATCGACGCCTGTTTCGCTCCGTTCGAGTCGTGAGTTCGCTGCCGGTTCCAGGTCGATCCAGTTTCTCTCCGGTACTGTTCACGTCGCCCAGCTCCGCCCAGTTCTATTCGGTTCCGCTCATGCTCTGAACCGAGTCGATTCGTTTCGGCTCCGTGCCGATTCCATCTGGCCGGCTCTGATCCGTTCATTCTGCCTCCCTGCTCGTGCTCCGGCTCCGTTCGGTGCATTGCTCCGATCTGCTCGCGCCGTTCTGCTCCGATCTGTTCGTGCTTCTTCTCCGGTTGTGTTCGTTGCATTCCGTCCGTGCCCGCGCCCGCGGCCGTGCCGCGCCCCTGCTCTGTTCTTCTCTGTCCCGGCCGATCCGTTCGAGCTCCGTCCCGCTCGAACCTGGTCCCGTTTCCGATCCGTTCTAGTTCGGTAAGTAGTGAATTTCTATTTCGGTTAATTCTGGGTTCGATTAGTTTTGGAGATCTTGATAATACATGAAAAACATGAAAAACATGAATATGAAAAACATGTGGATGAGCTACTTTATACTTGGAGATTCTTACCACTATTTGGAGAGTATGTCAAGAAGACATGGTGTGATCCGCATCATGAAAATTTTGTGTCGTACTGGACAAGAAAATATCTACATTTTGGAACTCAAACAACCAACAGGTACCATTGACTCAATTTTCTTAATTTACTATTGTCCTTTCATTATCGTAAAAGCACACCACTTGCATAAATTTATCATATTCAATTATGCAATCTTTAATATTATTGCAGGGTAGAAAGTGCGCATGCTCAACTGAAGTCCTGGATTAGAAATGCGAGGAGTAATTTTCCTACCATTTTTTTGAAGATCCACGAGATTGTTGAAGATGAATTGAATCATATTAGATCTGATTTCGAGCTGAATAGAACGAAGGAGTCTCATCGTATGATGAATTCTTGTTAGTTTTTCATAGAATAGCTTTTCACATTTCTGATTTATGATTGCAGTATCTTATACAATTTTCCTAATTATTTAGAATCCCCATTATTTATTTTTGTGGTTAGTTTTTGTAAAATAGTGGCATTGCAATAACACAAACTAACATTCGAAACACCCATAGAATAATAATTCAAGTCTCACAAACATAAACTAACATCCAAAAAATAATAATTTAGGTCCAAAACAAACACATAGAAAAACACAAACGTCAAAGGGTTCGAGTATCCGGAACACAAATTAAACTAAAACATAAAAGACACGGTCATTGTAGTGCCTAATCAACTATCCTACGAGGCTTCTTGACTAGCATACGGGACAGTTGATGCACAAGGTTTTTCATGTCATCATAAGTGGGAGATGGATTGGTCTGCGGATGGAATGGGGCGACCATATCCATGATAGTCGTAAGCAATTCCGCTTCAGAATTCTTATCCTGAACTGCATTCTGGACAACCTCTCTATTTACCTTGGGATGTGTCCTAGGAATATACCAAAGTAGGTAATCAGTAGTATCACTCTCAATTTGAAATGTATTAAGCCTCACAGACCTGAAAGATTAAGATACATATAGTTAGTCATAATGGTCTTCAAATGAAAATTTTTAAATAGACCATTTAAATTTGCATGTAGTCATAGTTACCTCTGTGATAGGTTGCATAAGTGGCTCCGCCATTTCAAAAACATGGTTCGGTCGACATGGTGTTCCAGAATGTATTGACGTGGTGTCTCTGTCCTCACAGCTTTTACTGGATGAATTGGTGCGAATGGAATAGACTGTCCATATCCAAACTGTCTCATGACACGATCTGGCATATATGGCTTGGTGTAACTCCGACAATGTAGAATACCCTCAAACAGTGTTATCGGAACTTCCTGGGAAGGGTTGTCCCACAAATGGTGTCCAGTTCACCTGAGTACGAAACAAAATTGTACATTTGACGATAATATTCAAACAGAACTAAAGTCAGAATTCAAGTAAACTAGGAAACTTACTTGGTTGGCACGCAACTCGTCCAACTGAATACGGATAGACTTCAGTAATGATTCCTGCTCAGCTAGTCGGTTTGGGGACGGTATACATCTTTTTGCCCAAGGACCATCTAGCACATCTGTTCTTCCCCTTGGACGAAAAGGCGGGAAGTATTCATAAATCCAAGTCTGTAATTAATGCATTGTATGTTAATTCAATAATAAGTATTATAACGACAACATTAGATAAAAAGCACTGACGCTGACACTAACCTGTAGAAGTGTGAGACACCCAGAAATGTTGGTGCATCCAGCTCGTGATGCCTCTCCGAGTTGTCTGTACAAGTTGGCCAATGTAGCTGCACCCCATGCATAGTTCTGAACACCATCACTTTCATGTAGAAACTCTAGAAAACCGGCATGGACAAGAGTGGTTGTCTTATCAACAAACAATGTCGTGCCAAGGAGCCACAACAAGTACGTTGAAAATACAGAGTTGTTGTTCAAATTACCCTGTTTTAGGCGCTTCTCCAATACATCAAACCCACACCGACCATGCTTCCAACCAAGTTCCCTTCCCAATTTGTCATCCAAAGGCAATTCCAGCAGAAGTCCCATATCTGTCATCAAACCCTCAGTCGTGCGACTAGAAGTCACAGGCTTACCAGTCACGGGGATCTGTAGAATATACCATACATCGTGTAAAGTGATGGTCATCTCACCGAATGGCATGTGAAAGGAGTTGGTCTCAGGCTGCCATCTCTCAACAAAAGCTGATATAAGAGCGTGGTCAATAGACTTGTACATACAATCCTTCAGGTGGTATAGCATACTTTCCTTCAACCATGTCAATACATCATAATTTGCGTCTTTTTTTGGGATAGAGAGATTCTTTGATCTTGCATGTCTTGAATGACAATGCAAGCACCTAAGGACCTATAAAAAAAACAAAACATGTTACAACAATATTAAATATTATGTGACCAACATAATAATTCAAGTCTCACAAACATAAAATTGACTGACCTCCCCCTTATGCCATATTTGGTATGCAATATGGTGTTTGAACGAAGGCAATAACTCCTTTAGTACTGGCCCTCCATCAACTCCCAAACTCATCGGGCTACCATGCACATTACCCTCCATGTCACCATGAATATGTTCTCTCGGCCCTAAATAAAGTAAAAATTAAAAAGAAGAACCTAAACAATATTAACTGATAAAATCACAAGAAATTGAATTACCTTGCAAATTATCATAAGTTTCTTCATCGTCTTCCTCATCACTAGCAATCTCATGGCGATTAATCCCTTTACCTTTACTGCGAAGGTTATCAAGATATGCATCTCTCTTCATATCTTTAAGTGTACCACTAGATATCGAAGTATCATCATCATCGGAACTATCCACCATGGTCTCAGTTGCACGTGCAGACTGTTCATGCACTTGGGTACTCTCACTTTCCTGCTCCATGTCATCCCTCGTAGCCCTTGCTTTGGCCTCAACAGGAAGCCTACGTCCTTCTTCTGCACGCTTACGGTTTGATTGAGTAACAACCCTTCCTTGCAAGCGTCCAACACCAACATCTTCCCAATATCCTTTCTTTCCACCCTTATCCATCTATAAATACAACAGAGTAAGATTAGAATGAACAATCAATATCTTTACAACTACGTATATATACAACAAGTCATTAATTTATTATCAAATTATAAGGGGACAATAGAAACACATATATCATAAGTGAAAATCAAATGTGTGCATCAATAAAATATGAAGATCAATTAATATAACAAGTTGAAGTTTGATGTAATTGGATATATATATATATATATATATATATATATATATATATATATATATAGAAAAAAAAATTAAAAAAATAAAAAAAAATTAAAAAAAATTAAAAAAAATGAAAAAAGACACAGCAGGCCAGCGGCCTGCTGTTCGGTCGGAACAGCAGGCCGATCAGGCGGCGGTGGTTTTCCGCCGCCCATATACGCCACCCATATACTTTTAAAAAAAAAAAAATTAAAGAACTAACCTTGATTTGAGTTTGATGATATCTCTTGGTGTGTTCTTCAAGTTGAATTGAAATATGTTGATTAGGTTATTGATTTAGAGGCTTGATTTATTTAAGGTGGAATTGTGATGATTTTAAAAGTATTGGGTTAATTTGTAAAATTATAAATTTATAGATATTTTATGTAATTTATAATAAATTTCCAACATTTAGTAAATTTATGTTCCGACGTTTAATATTTGCCATATAAAATTGTTGGAGGTAAAAACAAACGAGGAACCATAATATCAATATATATGTACATGAAACCGGTACATCAATTCTTCACAACTATGGTTCAATAAAATGAGATTGAATTAATTTCACACCCACCATATCTGCTAATATTCTAGGCAGGTTTCTCAAGAAATAGTAATAATGATTAACAGACTCCATGCAACTATGCTAGTATTGAGGTTAAATGATAATCCTACTGTAAATCCGTAACCGCTTCATGAATTTCACAGGTATGAGGTATTCTTCATACTTGGGGCAAAAATGTGTATAAATCATTGAAGTTTTAGTTGCCGTAAGACAAAAGGAAACTCAAATACCACTTTATTATAGGGCTAAATGGTCCATCCATCGTATCCAATACGAAGCATTTACGGGTATCCTTCGGGCTTGAGGCCTAATTAAATAGGTATCTTTACAGGTTTAGTAGTAAATCAAAAGAAGACCCAAATAGCAAAACAATATTGTATTTGAAATTTGATTATTTAGAAATATTAGATCTATTTTTAAATGTGTAATTTGAAATTTTATGCAAAAGTTTCTGTGTAATTTGAAAAAAAAAAGGTTAATGGAAAATTTAACACCGTTAAACGTTTGTGCAAGTTGAAGAATTTGGTGAAAAGTTTCAGTGCAGTTTTGAATAAAACAAAGATGGGAATGTCTATTCTTAGTACTGTTGCATTTGTACTAATATTAGTACACCTTATTAACCGTTAGATCGATCTAAGATTCCATCTCAACGGTTGATAATTTATCAATGCAACATGACCTTGCATTGGTTGCATAATAGGGTTGCATTGGTTGCATAATACCAAAAATTAATATTTAATATAAATTAAATTATAAAAATAATAATTAATATTGATATCATAAAAATATAAAAATTTAATTTTTAACACCATCACCACCACCGGAATCCGGCAGCCGCCACCGGAATCCGGCAGCCACCACCGGAATCACTGGAATCACCGGAATCCAGCCACCACCGGAATCCGGCGACCACCACCGGAATCCGGCAACAAACTACGGAATCTGCAAGATTTCTGTAAAACCTAAAAAAACGTATGCAATGATGCAGCGAACATAATAATTACGCTGCTTCATTGCATATATACTAATACAGTGAATATTAAGACGTATTGATGCAGCGATGTATATTGTTGCAGCAGCATCGAGGTTAATTGTGAATAACAAAAAGGTCCTTGCATTATATTAAATTGTATAATTAGTACGAAAATTAAAGCATTAATGTATTTAATTTATTAGAAAATTGTACTTAAAACCCTTCTCATTTATTTGATATTGCAATATTCACAAAACCCTTCTCATTTATTTGATGACACTAAAATCACCAACATGTATAGGGTTTAGGGTTTATTTAGAATATTACAAAGCGCAACATCAACATTAAGTTTAATCCAGGTTAGGTTATGACTAATACTGTTATAAGTATTCAACCAAATGTAATAACCAACTATATATACTGGCACAATGTCGTGTGTTTACATACGGCCTCTAACTACTTATGCGTTAGCGTTTAAGCCATTAATCACTTGTTCTTCCAGTGCGTATTCTGGATAGTACATATCTTTCAAGGATACACGTTCATGACTTTGAAAATGTCTCACTGTGATGGATAGAGTAGTTATTATTATTATTATTATTATTATTATTATTATTATTATTATTATTATTATTATTATTATTATTATTATTATTATTATTATTATTATTATTATTATTATTATTATTTTTATTATTATCCCCGCGTTCCATCAGAAGCTTCGTAGCTTGACTTTTTTTCGGTCAACAACTTCAACTTTGACTTCCAATTACTCGTAAACTATAATAATAAAGTATTTAACGAAATTATATTATGAAAATATAATTTTGAATCTAAATTTTCATAATATAATTTTGTTACATATTTTACCATTATAGTTTAAGAGTAATCGATAGTTAAAGTTGAAAGTCATTGACCGAAAAAGTCAAACTACGAATCTTCTATTAGAACGAGGGGATTATTATTATTACTATTGTTATTATTATTATTATTATTATTATTATTATTATTATTATTATTATTATTATTATTATTATTTCATGGTAGGGTATAGGGTTTAGGGTATAGGGTATAGGGTTTAGGGTATAGGGTATAGGGTTTAGGGTTTAGGGTTTTTAAACATTATAAAATGCAACATCAACATTATCATAACGACCCAGCACTGATTCTAAAAGGAAGTTTACATCATAACTTATAATGCTATTTCAATGTGTTTACATTGATGCAGCATTGATGTTTAGTGTAATGCTACTGCAATGTGTTAACATCGATGCAGCACTGATGCTAAGTGTTGATTTGCATCGCTGTAATTGATGCTGTATCAACATTAATGCGTTGATGCAGCATTGCTTATTTTCCAAAATTTCTTCGACCTAAAGCCCGATACTCTTTCCATGGCGTACTCTTTCCATGGCGTATGAAACCGTAGAGTATGTTCAGTACATCTAGTTCTATTGTTATATAATTTAATTTAGATTGGGAGGACTTAGGCGGCGGCTACGGTGGTGGGTGGTGATGGCGGCGGGGGAGGTGGTGGTGGTGGTGGTGGTGGTGAAGGCTGGTGGTTGGTGGTAGTGATTGAATCCGGCGGCGGAGGTGGTGGTTGTGGTGGTGAGTGAATCCAGCGGCGGAGGTGGTGGTGGTGGTGAGTGAATCCGGCGGCGGTGTGGAGGTGGTGGAGGTGGTGGTGGTGGAGAACTGGTGGTGGTTGGTGGTGGTGCTTGGTTGGTAGTGATGACTGAAATTAAATATTTTAATATTTAATATTTAGAAAGTAATAATTATTAAAATGTTTTTTGTCTATTTTGGTTTATAATTTGTTGTATTTATTAATCATTATTTAATCTAAAATAATGACAAGTGTCACACTTTAAATGGTGTACTAAAAATAGTACAATGCAACTAGTACTAAGTTTAGCCAATCCCAACAAAGATTCAAGTGCATTTTGTAAAACATAGAAAAGGTTTCAGTGCAAAATAAAACTTTTCCAATTTTTATTACTATTTATTATCTTTTTCTTTTTCTTCCCAGTTTGGTTGTTTGTTAGTAATTGTTTGTTAAATGAAAAAGAAAGAATAAAAAAAAGTGTTTTAGAGTCTTATGGTTGGAGGTGAAAATAGACTTGGGTCTTATAGTCTTATAATAAAATGGCGACATGGTGGGTCTTATCATCTCATAGTTGGAGATGGTCTTATGCGTTAGAATTTAGGGGTGTTGCCCTCGAAAATGGATTAACGACTGGTGGGGCACGTTTACCCAACGAAGAATAATAATTTATTTGAAAATAAATGCAACTACTACTACTTCCTCCATTTCATTACAAACTTCTTCTTTGGTCAACGACTGTAATGTTTGACTCGTATATTACACCTAAATTATATTGATAAAAAAATTTTAAAAAAATATTTAAAATACTACTAATTTATGAACTTTAATTATATAACTTTAAAAAAGAATTGCATCGTACAATTTATGAGTAATATGCGGTCAAACATGAAGCATGTTGACCGATGAGGAAGTTATTGATGAAATGGAGTAAATATAATTTAACAAGCAAACTTGTACATGAACCAATGATAAATTATTTGGAAATAAATGCGATTCCTTGTATAATTTAACATCCAACTTGGTACCTGATTAAAAAAAAAAACTGTGGAAGGGTAATTCGTACTTCTTCCCAAGTTCGCAGTAGACCGTCACAATAAGCTATTCTAGTTCTTCTTCATGTAGTATTCCTCTGGAATTGATAGGAAACCTTCTTGTAGCTTCCTCGTACCTGAAATATACTGGAGGGGGGGTTAGTGTATCTTGCCCGGTCTGTAAGATATCAGACCGGAGTGACGACTTTACGTGTAGGGAGTTGTGAGACTTCCCTAGTACGAGTAGTAAATGTGGTGGGTGAGTGGTAGGTGAGAGGTGTTAATGCTTACCCGCTGGGTAATGAATGAGCTCCTTATATACTCGTAGTATTTTAATATCACTCCTTGTAGGATCGTGACAAGTGTCCGGACGGGATTGAAGCCTCCTTAGGCCCAAGTCCATTAAGGAGGTCCATGGGCCTTGGCCCAAACATCTTGGCTAGGGTTGAGAGGGCAACATGGACTTTTCGGGTCCCACGAAATAATCTGGAAGACGGGCCCTACTAGGAGCGACCATGGGTGGTCGCCCTAGGGTCCTCGTGCCTTCCTCTCACGTATGTGGTCCGAGTAGTGCTCTGCCTAGTTTCTCTCAGAGAGCGTTACCTTGACGTAAGGTCCTCCTCAAGCCACAGAGATGCTCCTCGAGCTCAATAGTTGCCTTGTCCTTGTAATGAACTTATCTTGAGGGTTGGCCTCTTAGTGATGGTCGGGCCCTATGTTGGTCGAACCACACCTTAGTGACATACTTGGGTGTGGTCGCGCCCCTTGAGGGACGGCCTATGATGCTTTGTCGCGCTCTTAGACCGCTCCAGTTCGTACATGCGGACTGGACATATTTCAACACTAACATATGTCCCCCTAGTTTCCAAGTATCTTTGTAGAAGATAGTTGAGGAACTATGTTGAAGTAGAGGTCGAGCAGAGCCTCGACTAGTAGTGGGCGAAAAAAGATTTCCGTATTCGCACCTTGGTAGCTTTTCCTCCTCCTATCTCTCCCTCCCCCCTTTTTATAGGGTGCGAGCAGACGTTGCTCGAACCTTATGAAAGGGGTATATTTGCTGGGCAGAGATCGGATCCGGGTAAGTGTTCCTTGGTGGGAATAGGTGTTCGATTTTTTGCCTCTTTGCCTTTTTCTTTTGCAAATTGTCTCGAGGAGACAATTGTGAGAGAGTGGAATGGAATGACTTCTTGCCACCTTTTTCATTTGCAAATTGTCTCGAGGAGACAATTGTGAGAGAGTGTCTCCTCGATCCCGTAAAACGGATCCTCCAAAATTTTCTCCTCGGGTAAATGGTTGCTCATCGCTCCTCTATTAATCCACGTGACTTGGTCCTCGCTCCGCGGATTATCTGGTGTGACTAGGTAATCCGCGTTCACCTGGGAAGGAGTGTCAAAGTGGGAGCGTGGAGGGTAAATCTGTAAATTTGCCAGGCGGCTGTGATCTGAGCCGTTGATAGTGGCCACGTGTTCGGTCCGGATGGAGCGAGGGTATGCGACGGTTCGTATTTCCGAGATACCCTTCTATAAATAGGTCGATACCGCATCATTTCACACTTTTCGCAATCCAACTTCTCAGAGCAAAAAAGAGAGAGCGAGGAGCCCTTCCAAGTGACTGAAGAAAGAGTGTTCGATACCAGAAGAGAGCGAGGACCCCCTTCCAGTGTTTATTTTCCTGTTTTTCAGGCAGACTTCGTCGTTTCCGGCTTATATTCCGGTTTCAATCCTTCCAGTACTCAATACCAAGTAAGTTTTCACACCCGCATTCTGATTGCTTGCTTTAATCACCTCCTTTTTGCTTAATTTCTCTGTTCTTACTTTCGGCAATGCCCATATATCCTTCTCCATTCTTGTTGCCTGAAATTCCACCGGCGGGCGGCGGCCTTGAGGCGGCCAATACCCGTATGGATTTAATAAAACGTAAATGGACTTGTAGACATGTTACCGTTGTTTCGCATGCTGTGATTGAACTGATAGACGCACATGCCTCCCCCTTTTTAATTTTCTGTATAACCCCTTTGCCTCCTTCGCTTTACACATGTAACTGCTAGAAATCATCGTTTTTTCGAGCGGTTGGTCGCTCTATAGCTCCTCGATTCATTTTTCGCTTTTATTGCTCCTCGATTCCTTATATGCATGCTCGTTATTGCTCGTTCTTGCTTGTCTCGAGCGGTTGGTCGCTCTGTAGAGTAACTTCTTTCATTACTTGTCTTGTTCTTCCTTTTGAGATTTTTCTCAGTTCGGGAGGTTGAACATAATGAATATACCTAAAAGGACCTCTCGGACTATCACAAACCATCCTAACTTCCTCTCTGCCTACCCCTTTAGGATGTCCGAGAGGACCGACGACAGCCATAATCGTCATGAAGTAGGAGAGTATGGGAGCGACTATACTACGTCACCCGATACGTCAGATGTGTCGGCGACGTTCCTGGATGATACACTGGAACAAGCTGCCGCGGGCGAGGAACCCATTGTCGAACACGGAGATGAGGAAGCATCCGAGGAAGAAAATCTCGATGAGGGTGAAGAAGGCGATGATGCCAACAACGAGGAGGGTGAAGATGATGAAAGCGAGGAGGAAGAGGATGTATACCAGCTTGTAACTCGTAAGAGGCGTCGTAGTGAAGACGACGACTTCATTGATGACAGGACCGAGGAGGAAGGCGGTCCTTCTAATCATGGGGTGTCTGCGGAGTTGATAACATTAGCCGCTCAAGTACACGGCAAAAACTATGGGGCGGTCAATGTAGTGCCTCCCATTAACATAAGGATCGAGGATATGGATGACACAGAGAGACCCGACCTGGCTCTGTCCCTATACGAGGAGGGCGAACACTCCGTGCAGCGCGACAAGGAGCCCATTCCTATTGATAGCGACGAGAGTGATGACGAGAGCGATGATGATGATGACGCTACGTCTCCTCGAACTACTCCGCCACCGAAGAGGGTTAGGTTCCCTCCCCAGACTGTTCGTCGGACCATAGTTAGCGACGACGAGGAGGAGTCTCCCCGGGCTTTAATGGACGTGCACGGGGATGAAGCTGGTCCGAGTACGGCGGCACCTTTGTCTCTTTCTGTTTTGGAGATGCATAGGCAGGCTCTCCGAGATGCAGATAGGTTCGCTCCCGAGGAGGAGACTAGCTATCATTCAGTTGATCCACGCACCATCGACTTCTCCTTCCCGATCAACGCCCGACCACCTCATCCTCTAGAAGAAGAGGAGTTTCAGCGTCATCTTGCACAACGAGCAGCTGATCAGGCGAAGGCTAAAGTCGGGGAGCCTAAGAGAGCGAAGAAGCGTTCTTGCTCTGGCAAGAGTAAGAAAACCAAGACCACCAAGGAGCCTGAGCCTGAGCCTAAGTCCAGCAAGGCTGCTCAGAACAAGTTTACTCAGAGTGCTCGCACCGTGGACCTCCCCGATCCTGAGGGTGAGAAAAACGAGGATGGCATCATCCCAACTACTGCTTCCACTGTGAAGGTGGATGAGATTGCTACTCTCCTATGGAAGTATTCCCTTCCTGAGAGTAAGTTCGACATCCTCGTTCCGAAGGATGACCAGACTTTCTACAATGCTCCTCCGGGATATATGGTCGTGCACTGCTTGAGCTTAGATCGAGGATGGGTATTGCCTTTCTGCGAGGCTTTCCGCGACATCTTCAACACATTGGGTATCGCTCCTTGGCAGCTAGTGCCCAAGTGCTTTTGGTACTTTGGTTTGCTTCGGCGTGTTTTGCAAGAAGAAGGGGCTCGAGCTGAACTTCCAGAATTTCAACCAGCTGTTCCGAGTCTCGATGAGCTCCGGGAACAAGTACTTCTATTATTTCAACGCGCGACCAGGCCTGGGTTTCATCATGGACGCTCCCAGCTCCTCGGGTTATAAGTGGTTCCATAGGTACTTCTACATCAAGAAGAAGAAGCTACCTAATATGAGCGAGGAGGATGCTGAATGGGGCGTTCCAAAACTAATGTTCCGGGGGAAGATTGCCGAGAAGCTAGATCCTTGGGTCTTGGAACTTGAGAAGAAGAATCGGGGACCTCATCCCGAGAAGTACTTCTACTGGGGCCTCGTTCTCCAGCCTCTTCCATATTTAGCGGGGCTTTCGCCCTATGCTTACACTGGTTACACCGGGAACCGGTATTCAAATGACGTGCTCTTCGGTATGATCAACATAATTTCATATTTCGTTTGCTTTCATACTCGTATTTTTCTTCATTTCTGCTTGCTTGCAATATGTGCTCGATCTTTCCTTCTCGATTTTCCTGCTCTTCGATTTCTTACTGAATTGTGTTTTTCCTTTGCAACTTATTGGTTTAATTGGATATTGTCGAAGACCCTTGCAGCCAAGGAGGAGAAGCGAAGAAAGCAAAGGCTAGCTAACAAGGAGACTAAGATCCTCGGGTCTTTAGGCCTCACCCCTCCTCGCAGCGCTGCGCATCATCGAGATGCCTTAGTTCAAGAGGGTCTCGAGACGCGCAAGAACCCGATTGATGCCTTGAAGAAAGCAGAGGAGGAGGCGGCGGCTAAGCAAGCAAAGGAGACCGAGGAGGCTGCTGCTTTAGAGGCCGAGAAGAGGCCTGAAAGGCCGGCGACCAAAAAGGGGTCGAGGAAGCTCGTCCCTGGGGGCAATAACGAGCCTCCTCGCAAGAAGGGAAAGATGGCCACTACTGGCCAAGATGAGGTGAAGAGGCTCATCCAAATGAGCGACTTGGATCGCGCACACAAGCTGAGCATGTGCTCGCTCCAGGTATTTTAACTTGTCTTTTCCAGTAAATATGCTTAAGTAGGAAATTACTTCTCCTCGCTAACTGTGTAATTTTCCTGTTGTAGCTCGAGCAATTGAAGGAGGCTTATGGCCAAGTAGCTTCTGATCGCGCCGACATCAGTGTAGTGATCGAGGATCTCGAGAAAAGGCTCGCCGCTTCTGAGGATAAAAACAAGGTTGCGGAGGTAGAGACCGGCAGACTATATGCCAAGGTCGACGAGCTCGAGAAGGAGCTTTCAAAAGAGAAAGCGAGGACAAAGGGCTACAAGGGGGCCTATGCCACCTTGTCTATATGCATGGAAAAATTCAAGGCTAGTGTCCTCTCCTTTCTTAAGGGAAGTCGCCTTGCCACTGCTCGCGACTTCATGGCCTCGGATACCTACAAGATGGCCCAGCAGGATGTGCGAGTATCTTCTTGCGAGAAGGGCTTCTTCTCTTGCGTTGGCCAGCTCAAGCGAGTTAATTTGCTTCCGGCTGAGTTCGATCCGGACACTCGCGAGGACCTGCATCCTGGAAGGCGCGAAGACCTGACTCCGTACCCTGATGAAGAGATCACCGAGGAGATGCACGAGGCGTGCGAGTTCGGGGAGCTTGTCACCGATCCAGAAGTGCCATATCCTAGCAAACCGACCTATCTCCCCGCTTGGGTCCCAGAATGTCTAAGGACCGGGATCCTTTACCCGTTTGAGAAGGCAACTCTTCGCAACGCTGCTTGGGTGAAGGTGAGTGATCCTGTCATTGGCCGAGCAGCGGACTTTGTCGAGCCGGAGATGCTTCTTTACGAGAAGGCCATTAAGGAATCTCAGGCCCAGGAGCGAGATGCCGCCGAGATACAAGAATTGCTAAGTCCAGTTCGAGGAGCGACCAGCGCGAGCGGCCCGATTACTGACCTATCTGGTAGTAGGACCCGTTAAATCGAGGAGCCGGAAGACCGAGTATGCTCGGATATGTTGTAATCTGTTTCAATTTTCTGCACTTGTCATTTTTTCCGAACAATTTCCCTTATTCCCATTCGGCCCTTTGTGGCACTCGTCGAAACATATTCCCTTGTTGTAATATATGTTATCAATTGTTATCTCTTCGCTCTTTTCCTTTAATAAAAAGTTTGTTGCTCTCCATTTTCTTGCTTATACTTGTGTTTTTTACTAACTCCAATTTCTGTTATGACGTATAACTTGATAGAGTAGTTAAACATGTATAAGTTAGAACCGGGGATAGAAGTTCCTCGCGCCGTTGGTCGAAAAAGTGATCTTCGCTAGTAATACTTTGAATTAAGCTCCTCGAGCTATCAAAGTAATCCCCACGCTTGTCGATTTTCTTGATAACTAAGAAAAAACTCTAAGTGTTGAACTCAGAAAAAATTCTAATTGTTGATCCAGAAAGAATCGAGCTCCTCCTTCTCGATTTCTTTGTACTCCTCGCTTTTACCTCTTTAAAAAGCGTGTCGATTAATTCTCTCCAAGAGATGAGAGAGCGGGAAGCACTACCCCAATCATGAAAATCGGAGAGCTTTTATGTAGATCGAGCAAGCTTTCTCGATCGAGTAGCATTTTATTCTTTTTTGAGTATAGTAGTTCTATACTTGAACATTTTCTTTGTTGAAAGATAGACATTGTATTGATTTGTCGGAAATGCAATTACAATGGGGGCTTCGCGGCCAGCTTTTTTACAACATTTTCTTAACCATAAAACATGAGGTACCTCTCACACAAGCTTGAGGGGATTCCTTCTCGATCTTCGGGCCTTTCACAGGAGCTCTTCAAAAAGCTTGTTCATCAAACAACTCAAGCGTAGAATCTTTGGAGGTTGGAAGTATTCCACGGATTTTTCAATACTTTCCCTTCCATGTCTTGGAGACGATAGCTTCCATTGGACCTTGCTTCGACTATCTTGTAGGGGCCTTCCCAGTTGGGTTGCATTTTCCCAACTTTGCCCAGGATGTCCGCTCTTCGGAGTACTAAGTCTCCTACTTGGAAGTCTCTCTCTCTTACGCCCTTGTTGTAGGTCTTCGCGATCAGTGCTTGATATCTGAGGATGTTGGCCAAGGCATTGGTCCTCGCTTCACTTACTGTCTCCAGATCGAAGAGCCTCTCGGTATGATTGTCCTCGGGTTGATACCCTTGGATTCTGAGGGTTTCTACCGCTACTTCCGCTGGTATGACTGCTTCAGAACCATAAACTAGCGAGAATCTCTTGTAGTTGTTTTTGAAGTTGTGCGGTATGCCCATACCACTCCATCAAGCTCGTCGACCCAGTCCTTGTTGGTGGCGAACCTCTTTTGCAAGTTGTTAACGAGGATTTTGTTGAAGGCTTCTGTTTGCCCGTTGGATTGAGGATGTCCTACCGAGGTATACCTCCTTTCAATCTTCATTTCTTCGCACCATTCTTTGAACCTTTGGCCACAAAATTGAGCACCATTGTCCGAGATGAGGACTCTCGGCAAGCCAAATCGACACACAATGTTTCTCCATACAAAGTTCATCACCCTCTGTTCGGTGATAGTAGATACTGCCTCAACCTCCGCCCACTTGCTAAAGTATTCGACCGCAACGATGATGAATTTCTTTTGACTCGTGCCTCTTGGAAAAGGACCGACTACGTCGATGCCCCATATGTCGAAAGGGCAAGTGATGGTAATGGGCATGAGGGGTTTCGCTGGGACATTGATCAAGTTGGCATGCGTTTGACACTCCTCGCACCTTCTTACAAATCGAGCAGCATCTTCACGAACAGTGGGCCAGTAGTATCCTTGTCGAATGATTTTTTGCGCGAGGGTTCTTCCTCCGGCATGGTCCCCGCAACTTCCTCTATGCATCTCTCCCAAAAGTTTTTGCACTTCTTGTTCGGCGACGCATCTCAAATAGACTCCTTCGAAGGATCTTTTGTACAAGTAGTCTCCTTGCATGATGTAGCGGCCTGCCTTTCCTTTAATCTTCCTTACTTCAGCCTTATCATGAGGAAGGCTACCATTTGTGAGATAGGTAGTGATCTCTTGGATCCAACTTGGTTGAGTGTCAATTGTCACGACGTTTGGCTTTGATGACCATAGGGATGATGCATTGATTCTCATAAGTATCACATTCCGGGTGTCCACTCCTCCGGAAGCTGAAGCATACTTTGATAGAGCGTCTGCTCTTTGATTGAGATCCCTTGAGAACTTCTCAATCTCACAACTTTCAAACTTTTGGATTTCCTCCGTGATGGCCTCTTGTATTCGGCCAATGAATCCTTCTTGGTTTTGAATTTTCCCGAGATTTGCTTCTCGGCCAATTGAGAATCAGTGAAGTGATGTAGCTTCTTCACTTCAAGTGCTTTTTCCATACGTAGGGCGAGGAGGATGGCTTCATACTCAGATTCATTATTGGAGACCGGGAAACTAAGAGTAACGGCGTACTCGAGTTCAGCTCCTCCGGGACTCTTGAAGTATATTCCTATCCCGCCATTTTTTCCTAATGAGGATCCATCCACATGAAGAATCCAGACGTCTCCATGGTTGACTAGTTCCTTGGGTTTTGAAGAGACGATCTCCGTACCCTTCGGCTCATCGATTTTCTCTACCAGGAACACTTCATGCCTTTTTCTTTTTGTCTGGGACATCTCTTTGAGCTCTTTCAAAGCATCTTCAAGAGCTTGCATAGTGTTGCTTTGCCGTGGTTCCTCCTCGACCATCATCATGACATTTTGTGTCTCCGGAGGGTTTTCCTCTGAAGTTCCCTTGGAGGGATACTCTACGAGGAAGTCGGCAATGACTTGTGCTTTCTTGGCCAAGGGTTCTTGATAGTCAATGTCGTACTCGCTCAATTCGATTGCCCACCTTGATAATCTTCTCGAGTTTTCGGGTTTTCCAAGGACTTGCTTGAGAGGTTGCTTCGTCAAGACTACAACCTTGTGCGCTCCAAAGTAAGGCTTCAGCCTCCTTGCCGTATAGACTAGGGCGAAGGATAGTCTCTCAATATCCATATACCGCGTTTCAGCTCCAGCGAGTACTTTACTCAAGTAGTAGATGGGCAAGTGGTCGTTACCTTGAATTCGCACCAAGACCGAGATGATAGCTTCTCCAGTCGCTGCTAGGTACAAGTAAAGTACCTCTCCTTCCATGGGTTTTGTAACGGTATCGATTTTAAAAACAAAATAATTTCTTGAAAAGAGAAAATCCGAAATAATTTTAAAAACAACGGTCGGCAATAAATGCCATAACAATAATTGACGCGCACAGCGCTAACAGAATCGAGTAAAAAAATCCAACGGTAACTTAGAAATCAAAAGAATAACAACTAATGAAGACAGTAAAAAGTTTCATCTTCTTATTTTGAAATAAATCCCCAAAGACATCCCAGCCCCTTCTCTCAGTCGCTGGCATCCTACTCGCGTGCATCCTCAGTAGTATCTGGAAGGAAGGAAATTTTGAAAACAAAGAGAGCGTGAGATAAAGGATCTCAGTGAGGTTCTAAGTTAACAAACAGATAGTAAATAGTTTTTGAAACCAAAATCCTTTGCAGCAAAAAAACTAACAAATAGAACAGATCACATAACAGAATGAAAGCACAGATAAGTCGAAGACTGTTGGTGCAACCCGCCTTGTTACTCCTACTCCCAGATTTCCCTTATAGCTCCCTCCAGAGGGTGCACAACTCCGAACAGAAACAGAAACCCCCGTGTACTTTGGGGAAACAAAACCTACGACCCTAATAGACCTCATCGACTTCTGCTTCGCGCCTAAAAGGGAATAGACTAGGCAATAACCAAGCAATCCCGATAGTCCTCTACTACCCAAGCCTACCTAGTTACGACCTAATCGACCGGTCACACAAAAACAGACAGAACAGATACAGATACAGAACAAACAGATAATAACAATCGGATCTCGAAACATCGAGAAGTGTTCCTGCAGAAGAGTTAATCCAGAACAGAGTAGCAACAAACAAAGCTAAGTAAATAGTCATACTTAGGACTTAGTTATTTTACACGGAAGCATACAGTATAACAGAATATATAGTAATAGATACATATAGTCACATAGCCTTCCATTTTTTCGCAAATAGATAAGTTTAGGGGTGAACACTCACCTCAACTTGCAAGCAAAAGTCTTCAACGAGCAGTGAGCTTAAGAGTTATCGAACGACGGAGAACCTAAATAGAAAGTAACTAGTTACACTTTAGAAGTCGAACGAACAAAAGTAAAACGTCGGTAAAGAAGTGGTAAAGAAGGGGTCGAACTCGGGACCTCTAAGTTAGTCACACTACCTTTAACTAACTAAGCTAGAAGGTAAAGTACTACCAAAGCACCAAAGAAGAAACTAGTTAACTTGAAACGTTTTCAGAAAACACTCTTTCAATCTCTGGAAATTACTAAAAAACCCTCAGTGTTAAATTGCAAAAAGATCCCTTTTGAAAACAGAAAGTTCAACAAGTCCAGCAGGTTCCCAAACATACATATCAGTCCCCACAGAATTAAAAGGTTTACAAAACAGTCCTCTGTCAGTCAACTATAGTCAAAGCCTAATTGCAAAAAGGTCCTTTAGATTTTCAAACTTCCCAAAACAGTCCACAAGGTTCAGATTAAATCACTAAAGTCCAGTCAGTTCTTTTTGAAGTCAACAAAACCGATACGGTCAACATACGAGGTCGAATATCGAATCAATAGTCCAACAACAACAACAACAACCAACTATCCTAGGTCCCGATTCTCAGTTCGATTCAAGGCCAGAAAATCACATACAACAGGGGTAAAAAGGTAAAATAGAAAAGAAAGAAAATGAACAAAATGGACTGGATCCAACTAATTACCTCGAACGAATCGGACCAGAGAGCAAGCTGCGAATCAAGAGAGAAGAGAAGAATTAAATCGAGATTCAGTTCGAGACTTGAATCGATATACAAGAACGAAGCCGGACAGAAATCGGTCAGAAACTTACCGAAGCTTAACTGGAACGGGCGAGCAGAACCGACGGGTAGCGAACGGAAGGGGACCGGAAAAACTACTACGAAACAAAGGAACAAAAGATCAACACTGAGATCCCAACGAGATCCAAAACCAACCAACAAAACGGAGCAGAGCCGTGCGATGCTTACCGGAAGTAAACAAGAACCGATCGGGCTTGGGGCGGCGTTGGAGCGGATCGGAAAGCACGGCGGAATCGGGACGGGCAGATCGGAACAGAGGGCGGCGCGAGCGAATCGGAACACGGCGGAGGCGGCGCGGCGAGACGGCACGGCGCAGAACGGTTCAGATCGGATCAGAGCAGAACTCGATCGGAACGGAACGGGCGCGGCTGAACGACGGCGATGAACGGGACCGAAACGAGCGCGGCTGAACGGCAGCGACGGTTCGGGTTGAAGATGGATGGGGTTCTGTTAGGAAACTTGTAATTTTGATGAGCAATTAACCATGCTAAATTAAGGAAAGTCCAGTAACTAGTACTCTTAAGGTCCATAGAAATTTAGAATTTTAAAGACATTGTAAAAGAGGAACGTTTGCTGAAGACTTAGAGTAGGTGCTAGATAGGTTAGTTTTACCGCTTATGATGTATCTTGTTTTCTGAAAAGAAAAATAACCTATTGAAGCATTTGCTGATGATGTACTTTGTTTACACAAATAAACTATTGAAGCATTTAGAAACCGCTCAGAAACTTGAAGAATTCGAAGACTGAAGACTAGAACATTTCTGAAGACTGGTATCTACAAAGGCACATGTTGCTCAGAAAGTGGAAACTTCAGCAACATCATTACATAAGTGAAAATCTAAACGACAGAGTAGGTTGTGCTTGCTGAAACTGAGACTGACCACTTGCTGATGAACATTTGTGACCTCTTGCTGAAAGTACTTGTATTTACGCTCCAATGTTACTGTTTGAATTTTATTCAAATGAGCATTAAATGCAAAGCATGCACACGAAGGACATGAAGACTAGAAGACAAACAAGGACGCTGCTGAAAGTACAAAAGCAAGATAGTGACATTTTAAGGAACAAAAGCCTTAGAATTTGAAATTCAAACGACTCCTTATTTTCACTATAAATAGAGGTCATCCGGCAAAGAGTTGAAGTGTGTCAACAACGTGATCAAACTCTCACTTGTGCTTAAACTCACATACCTTCAAACACTCTTACTGCCATTGATCTGTTCCAAGACTTAAAGCTTGAAAAAGCTACTTGTGAAGAAGTAGAACTTACACGGCTAAGAAATTAGTTAAGTGTTCTTTCTTTCTTTCGAACAAGAACAAGTCTTGACACCAGAAACAACCAAACTTGTTTACTGCAAAGTATTCAAAGTTTTGTTTCTTAGATTACTTGTTGTAGCTGAATAAGTTATAATCAAGTTATCTCATCCCAAACCTCTCTAACTGAAAATACACCCTTACAGGCGTGATATTCAGGGGGAACTTAATCGAGCATAGTGTTGCTGATTAAAAGTACCAAGTTTGGTGGAGAACAAGGTTACGTTCTCTAGTTAGGTTGGAAACGAAGCAAGTGCGCTTTGGTTTCTGTTTGGATCGCTCTAGATAGATGTTGTAAGGAACCTCAAACTTATCTTAGTGGATTCAGTCCTAGAAAGGACAAAGTAGATTAGTTGAGAGATTACGCCACTCTCAGATACCACTATAAAAGTGTTTGTGTGATTTACTTACTGTACTTAGTTTTCAGCAAAACATATCTATCTGTACACAGTCACTCACTTCACTTGCTGAAACTATCACTTACTGACAAAGCACTTATTGTATCAAAGACTTCCGCTCTCTGATTTTAAGTATCAGCAAACCTAGTTACTGAAAAGTAACTTGCGCTTGCTGAGAAAGTTAATTATCAACAAACTCATTACTGAAAAGTAATAAGAACTTGCTGAGAAAGTTTTAAACGAAGAAAGTTTGAAAAGACTATTCACCCCCCCTCTAGTCTTTTCTTGTTGTTTAAAGGGACCAACAAGTGGTATCAGAGCTGGAGGTTCTTTAACCTTCAGCACTGAACCTAGATCCGCTTAGGTGCTTTCCGTAAATCACTCTCACTTGATTAGTTTGGTAGTCTTTTGCTGACAGGATGTCTTTAGGAGACGCTCCCTTGCTGAAGCCGGAAAACTACGAAAAATGGCGAAACAACATGATGCTACATCTTGAGGCCATTAGTGATGAGATGGTTACTGTCATTAATGATGGACCTATCAAGATCACTAAGGTTGAAAAAAGTTTTCCTCACAAAACCACTGAAGCTGGAAAGGAAACTATCTTAGGCGAACCGATCGATACCGTTGTTCCAAAACCAAGAGAGGAATGGACTTCCGACGAAGCTAAGAGATTCCGTCTTGATGGTCAAGCAAGAAACATCATCATTCGATCAACTCCGGATACCATACAGTGCAAACTGTGGGGTGCTTAAACAGCAAAGGAAGCTTGGAAAATGGTTCAAGATCTTTGTGCTGGATCTGACAAAACCAAGGAAAACAAACTCGAAGTGCTGAAGTTAAAGTTCCAGAACTTTAAACAAGGTACTAATGAGTTACTGGAAGATTTGGACTTCAGATTCACAACTCTTGTTAGTGAAATGGCAGCCTTGGGTGTTGGAAATCTTTACTCAGATTCTGAGAAGGTGAAAACCATCATCAGAAGTCTGAACCAAGAATGGATCCACATTCAGAACTTCTACTACAATCAAAGAATGCCAGACATTACACCAACAGAGTTGTTCTCTCATCTTGCTACTGTCAACTACGAGACAAAGCAAAGAGAAAATGTGTTTGCTGAAAAATCGCAAAACATTGCTCTTGCTGCAAAGCCATCATCTTCTGAAAAGAAGAATAATAAAGAGCCTGCTGATGAAAACTCTTTAGTTGTTAAAAACATGAAGAAATTCATGAGTAAGGAACTTGAAAGGCGAAAAGCAAAAGGGAAGCTGAAAAAGCATCTTGGTAACAACTACCATAAGTACAAGAATGAGACTAGGTCGCTGAACAAGCAAGCTCAGCAAGCAACTTCATCAGAAGAACCAGCAGTTGGAAATGATCTCTGTTTTTACTGCAAAAAGCCTGGACACTTCAAAGCAAATTGCCCTTTGCTGAAAGGAAAATCTGCTAAAAAGAAGAAGAAGTTCAAAAGAGCTTTTATTGCTGAAGAAAAGAAGAAGCTTCAAGAAAAAATCGATGCATTGTGCATTGATACTAGCTCCGAAGACAGTGAGGATGAAAGCTCAGACACTGACGATGAAGAAGCCACTCTTAACGTAGAGATTGGCAAGGAAGTTTGTGGAATAGCTATGGAAGCTTATCCAGATGTGTCAAACTATGAGTTCTGCCTCATGGCCGGTCAGGTAAACAATCCTACCTCTGACTCAGACTCAGAAAGTGAAGACGAGATTGACCTTGACAAGATTCAAGGAGAAATCGAAAGATTTGAGAAAACTCTGAGCAGACAGCAAGAGAAACTACATATTGCTGAAACTCTGACCAAGCAAACTACTGAAAAGTATATCTTGCTGAAGGAAGAGACAAAAGAAAAGGATGTTGAAATAAGGCGTCTTAAGAAGTTGATTGCAGAAGCTACAGAGAAGAATTCTCAAATGGCATTAGAATTGGAAGAGTATCAGTCCTCAATTCTAAAGTTACTTGCTGAAATTCAAGAAATGAAAAAGATGAAAATCAACTTCAAATCTTATGCTGACGCAAGTAATACGCTGACTGAACTAAACTCTTATTTGAGAGATCCATCTCAGAAAGAAGGTTTAGGTGCAACGTACGAAGGTGATGACGTAATAATCTTGAGTAAAGACAAATCACCGATTTCCTTTGTACGTGCTACTGATAGTGGTCAACCAGAACTCTATCAGTTTGGTCAATCTAAGGTTGCTGAAACATGCAATCAAGTACCTACGACCGTAAAGCCCGCTTTTGCTACTCAAAGTAACAAGACTTTAAAAGGAAAACAGGTTGCTGAGAAGCAAACTGTAAAGAAGAAGGATGTTGTAAAGCATTCCGCCAAACAAGTTGCTGAAAAGCAATTTGTTAAGTCAAAAGGCAAGATTACTAAAAGTAATGAGAAGACCTTTGCTGACAAACCTGAATCAAGTAAGGTTGCTGACACAAAAGCTCAGCATTCTCCGAAAAGTGGACTCGGTTTCAAAACCAAGCAAAGTCAACTCTTTCACGAGTATAAGCAAAGTCAGCAAAGATACTTCAAAGAGATGAACAAAATCAAGCCTAAGAGTTCTGAAAAGACTCTAAATGCTAGGGCTAGAAGGAACCTTGCTAGAAAAGAACTTACTGAAAAGTATGTTCAGCAAAAAGGTCAACCGAGCAAGACACCACATCAGAAAGTGGACTTGATCAGCACGAATCAAAAGTCTTTCAGCTCAAAACCTCCTAGTTCCTCAGCAAGTAGAAAACAAGTCAAAGTTGAAAAACTTAAAACTTGGGTTTCCACTGGACGCATTCTTGAACATGTTAATGGACATCCAATATTGGATAATTAACTTGTTTGCTCTTGATTGTGAAGACTTCAGCCACGGAGACAAACGATGCAATCTGGCACTTTGATAGTAGTTGTGGAAAGCACATGACGGGCAACAAGAATAACCTTATAAACTATAGACGGTGGTCTAAAGGTCCAACAATAAGGTTTGCCGGTAGAGGATCTGGTTCTACAAAAGGCTATGGTGACGTGAAGTTAGGATGCATTACCATTACGGGAGTTCTTTATGTCAAAAATCTTAAGTTTAATCTTTTCAACATGAGTCAGTTTGCTGATAAAGGATACTTCATCAAAATCAAAAGTGATGAATGTAAACTTATAGATTTCGAGACTAAGAAGGTTATTATGATTGCAAGAAGATCAGGAGGCTTGTACACCGTAGATTGGTCTTCAGGAATCGTTGAAAAATGCCATGTCTCAGATCACGATTGCCTTGCTGAAAAAGCATGGTTATGGCATAAACGAACAAGTCATCTAAACTTCAAGACGCTGAATAAGCTGTCTAAAAAAGCACTTGTAGTTGGATTACCTAAGGTTACTTTTAAGAAGGATGGTGTTTGCAATGCATGTCAGCAAGGAAAGCAAACCAAATCTTCTTTCAAGAACAAGGCAGTACCGTCAACTACAAAACCTTTACAACTCTTGCACATGGACTTGTTTGAATCTTCTTCAACAAGCTATGTTGGTAAGAAGTATGGTCTGGTGGTGGTAGATGACTATTCAAGATTCACTTGGGTAGTATTTATCAAACACAAATCTGAAACTAGGACTGAAATACCTAACTTGCTGAATAAGTTTGAAGTCATGAAAAATGACAAGGTAAAAGTCATAAGGACAGACCATGGTACTGAGTTTGTAAACCAGTACATAACTGAGTATTGCACTGCAAAAAGCATACAACATCTGTTATCCTCAGTAAGGACACCACAACAAAACGGTGTTGCTGAACGGAAAAATCGTACCCTAAAAGAAGCCGCAAGAACAATGCTTGCTGACACTGAAATAAGTGAGGCTTACTGGGTTGAAGCGATAAATACCGCCTATTACACTCAAACAGATGTTTGATTACTAAAGAGTACAACATAACTCCTTATGAGTTGTTTATTGGAAGGCCTCCTAATATCACTCATCTAAGAGTATTTGGTTGTAAGTGTTTCGTTCTTAATAACGGTAGAGAATACCTAAGAACATTTCAACCAAAGGCAGACGAAGCGATATTTCTCGGTTACTCCTTGCATAGTAAAGCTTATAGAGTTTACAACAAAAAGGCACAAAAGATCGAAGAATCAGTGCATGTTGTATTCTACGAAAAGACACAAGGAGTGCCTGCTGAAGAAGAAATATCAGAATGTATGAAAAAGTTAATCATACATGAGCAAAGAACTGAATCTAATGCTAGGCAAATCAAGTCAATTGAATTAAATGATGATTCTGACAATGACTCTCCTCCCCCAAGTCATGAGAAGATAAATATAGTTCACGACAAGGAATTTCCAGCAAAAGACGCAGTTGCTCCGGAAGTTGCTGAAACTATGCAACCTCCCGTGCATGCTGACGAGTTACCAAAATCTAGCAATGCTGAACAAGCAGTTGCTGATGAACCAATCTAAGCAGAGACACAAAATCCCAGTAGTACTGAACAAGTACATGCTGAAGAGTCACATGCTGATGAGCAAACATATCCAGATCCAACGAGTAGAAAACCTGTTAATAAATGGATTAGTGATCATCCCTCTACGGATATGATTGGTGATATTGATAAACGCCAAGTGACTAGATCCAAAGTTTCTGCTACTCATGGACTTGCTAAAGAAGCAACTATTGTGGAAGTAGAATCATTGTTCTCTTGCTTTGTTTCAGAAATTGAACCTAAAACCATAGAAGAAGCTTTAAAGCATTCTGAATGGATCAAGGCAATGCAAGAAGAACTGGATCAATTTGAAAGGAACAAAGTCTGGAAACTTGTACCACTTGCTGAAGGTAAGAAAGCTATTGGTACAAAGTGGGTGTTTAGAAATAAGTTGAGTGAGTCTGGTGAAGTAACAAGAAATAAAGCACGTTTAGTTGCTCAAGGTTATTGTCAAACTGAAGGACTGGACTATGATGAGTCTTATGCACCAGTTGCAAGATTGGATGCGATTAGGCTTTTCTTGGCCTTTGCTGCTCACAATGGCTTCATTGTTTACCAAATGGATGTTAAAAGTGCATTCTTGAATGGTGAACTTGCTGAAGAAGTCTATTTAGAACAACCCCTTGGCTTTGAACTTCCCTCAGAAATCAAGATGGTATACAAGCTTTAGAAAGCTGTATATGGTCTAAAGCAAGCACCAAGAGCATGGTATGATACCTTGGCTAAGTTCTTGCTGGATAATGGTTTCAAGAAAGGTGAAGTTGATAAAACCTTATTTACCATAAACCATGATGGTAAAATACTCTTAGTTCAAATTTATGTGGATGACATAATTTTTGAATCTAAGGACAAGCAACTTTGTGATGATTCTGCCAAACTCATGACAAACAAGTTTGAAATGAGTATGATGGGAAAATTGAATTATTTCCTAGGATTGCAAGTCAAGCTACTAAAAGATGGAATATTCATAAATCAAGCAAAGTATGCGAAAGAAATGCTCATAAAGTTTAGGATCAAAGAGGAAGAGAAACCTGAAAACATCCATATGAGTGTTGGTACGAAATTGGGCTATACTAAAGAAGATAAAAGTGTTGAAGAACACAAGTATAGGAATCTCATTGGTTCCTTGTTGTATTTAACAACAAGTAGACCTGACATTCAGTATGTTGTTTGTGTGTGTGCAAGATTCCAATATGATCCAAGAGAATCACACTACAAAAGGCAATTAAGATACTGAAATATGTCAAAGGTACAGTCAATGTTGGATTATGGTATCCTAAAGATTCAAGATTTGAGTTGGTAGGTTATTCTGATGCTGATCATGGTGGATCAACTCTTGATAGAAAAAGTACCTCGGGAACTTGTCAGTTTTTGGGTACTAGATTAATATCATGGTTCAACAAGAAACAAACCTGTGTTGCCAATTCATCTACTGAATCTGAGTACATTGCGGCTGGATGTTGCACAGCTCAAATCCTATGGATTCAGCAACAATTAAGAGATTATGGTATTTCTGCAAAGAAAACACCAATCTTTTGTAATAATACGAGTGCTATTGCTATCACGCAAAACCCTAAGTTTCACTCTAGGACCAAACACATTGATATTAGACATCATTTCATTAGAGATCATGTGGAAAAGGGAGATATTGAGGTTGTGAAAGTAGGTACTGATGACCAACTTGCTGACATCTTTACCAAGCCCCTACCAAATAATAGATTCGCAATGCTAAGGTATAACCTTGGATTGATTGAATTACCTCAATAATGGATACTATTGGCAGAATGCTGAAAAAGGTATTCAGCAAGCCAAAGTACTCTTACTTCATTAAAAGCTCCTTCCACTAATTTCTTCTAAGAAATGATAGGTCACTACATAGGTTAGTTTTACCGCTTATGATGTATCTTGTTTTCTGAAAAGAAAAACAACCTATTGAAGCATTTGCTGATGATGTACTTTGTTTACACAAACAAACTATTGAAGCATTTAGAAACCGCTCAGAAACTTGAAGAATTCGAAGACTGAAGACTAGAAGATTTCTGAAGACTGGTATCTACAAAGGCACATGTTGCTCAGAAAGTGGAAACTTCAGCAACGACATTGCATAAGTGAAAATCTAAACGACAAAGTAGGTTGTGCTTGCTGAAACTGAGACTGACCACTTGCTGATGAACATTTGTGACCTCTTGCTGAAAGTACTTGTATTTACGCTCCAATGTTACTGTTTGAATTTTATTCAAATGAGCATTAAATGCAAAACATGCACGCGAAGGACATGAAGACTAGAAGACAAACAAGGACGCTGCTGAAAGTACAAAAGCAAGATAGTGACATTTTAAGGAACAAAAGTCTTAGAATTTGAAATTCAAACGGCTCCTTATTTTCACTATAAATAGAGGTCATCCAGCAAAGAGTTGAAGTGTGTCAACAACGTGATCAAACTCTCACTTGTGCTTAAACTCACATACCTTCAAACACTCTTACTGCCATTGATCCGTTCCAAGACTTAAAGCTTGAAAAAGCTACTTGTGAAGAAGTAGAACTTACACGGCTAAGAAATTAGTTAAGTGTTCTTTCTTTCTTTCGAACAAGAACAAGTCTTGACACCAGAAACAACCAAACTTGTTTACTGCAAAGTATTCAAAGTTTTGTTTCTTAGATTACTTGTTGTAGCTGAATAAGTTATAATCAAGTTATCTCATCCCAAACCTCTCTAACTGAAAATACACCCTTTCAGGCGTGATATTCAGGGGGAACTTAATCGAGCATAGTGTTGCTGATTAAAAGTACCAAGTTTGGTGGAGAACAAGGTTACGTTCTCTAGTTAGGTTGGAAACGAAGCAAGTGCGCTTTGATTTCTGTTTGGATCGCTCTAGATAGGTGTTGTAAGGAACCTCAAACTTATCTTAGTGGATTCAGTCCTAGAAAGGACAAAATGAATTAGTTGAGAGATTACGCCACTCTCAGATACCACTATAAAAGTGTTTGTGTGATTTACTTACTGTACTTAGTTTTCAGCAAAGCATATCTATCTGTACACAGTCACTCATTTCACTTGCTGAAACTATCACTTACTGACAAAGCACTTATTGTATCAAAGACTTCCGCTCTCTGATTTTAAGTATCAACAAACCTAGTTACTGAAAAGTAACTTGCGCTTGCTGAGAAAGTTAAGTATCACCAAACTCATTACTGAAAAGTAATAAGCACTTGCTGAGAAAGTTTTAAACGACGAAAGTTTGAAAAGACTATTCACCTCCCCCCCTCCCCCCGTCTAGTCTTTTCTTGTTGTTTAAAGGGACCAACAGGTTTTGATGTAGGCGGGTGAGAGAGATAGAGAGCAGAGAGGAGAAGTTTTCTTCTTTCTTCTTTTTCAGATGGGGCGTGAATGGATGAGAAACAAGGGAGGTAGGGTTAGTTTAGGGTTAGGGTTTAGCTGATGGGCCTCAATAAAATGGGCCAGACAAGAGATTGGGCCAGCAAAAGAGGCCACGAAAATTGGGTCCAAACGGAGTCAGATTGCTAGCTAGTCCAATAAGGAACAAACGAATCACTCCGACGCGAACCCACTAAAGCCGAATTTGTTTACGCGAATTAACTAAATCGCTCACGCGAGAAGTGAATTAAATAATTACCGAATAAAATAAATTACTCAGATAATTAATTAATTTAATTAAATAATTAAATAATAAAATAAAAAATAAATAATTAAAAAAAAACGGGGTGTTACACTCTTCCCCCCTTAAAAGAATTTGGTCCCCAAATTCGCACCTGAAAAGTTGAAGAGCTCGGGATACTACCGGCGCATGTCATCCTCGCTTTCCCAGGTCGCCTCCTCGTACTGATGGTTTCGTCACAGAACCTTTACTTGCTTGATTTGCCTATTACGGAGTTGATGCACCTTTTGGTCTAGAATACGAACCGGTTGCTCCACATAAGACAAATCCTCCTCAATAGTCACCTCCTCGGGTTGAATCACGTGCGACGGGTCAGGATAGTACTTCTTTAGTTGAGATACATGGAAGACATTGTGAATCCCAGTAATAGTAGTGGGTAGTTGCAACCGATAAGCCACAATGCCAACTCTCTCGATGATCTCGTATGGTCCTACATACCGAGGGTTCAGTTTAGCTCTACGACCCATACGAACAATTCCCTTTCTCGGAGATAGCTTGAGAAAGACAAAATCACCAACTTCGAACTCCAAATCTCGCCTACGATTATCGGCGTAACTCTTTTGTCGACTTTGAGCAGTTCTCAATCTGTCTCGGATAAGCCTAACTTTTTCCAAGGTTTCTTGTATCATCTCATTGAGAGTCCTCTCTCCAGGTACCGGTGTAGAAACTCGGTCCTCCAAATCCCAGTACAGCGGTGACCTACATTTCCGACCATACAGCGCTTCAAACGGTGCCATACCAATCGATGCTTGATAACTATTATTGTAAGCATACTCAACCAATGGCAAATGTTGTGCCCAACTTCCTTGGTGATACAGCACACACAATCTCAACAGATCCTCTAGAGTTTGAATGGTCCTTTCGGATTGACCATCCGTCTGCGGATGTGCTGCGGTGCTAAAGTTCAACTTGGTACCCAAGCCTTCGTGTACTTGCTTCCAAAACCTCGAAACAAACTTCGGATCTCTATCAGACACAATACTCACTGGAGTGCCATGTAGCTTAATTATCTCATCGCGATAAACCTCGGCTAACTTCTCGGATGTGTAGGTGGTTTTCACAGGCAGAAAGTGTGCCGATTTTGTCAATCTATCGACAATAACCCAAACACTATCAAAACCACCCCTAGCTACCGGTAGACCAGTTACAAAATCCATAGTGATCATCTTCTATTTCCACTGTGGAATCTCGAGTGGTTGTAGTAAACCTCCCGGTTTCTGGTGCTCAGCCTTTACTTGCTGGCAGACCATACAACTTTGCACAAACTGTGCAATATCTCGCTTCATATGGGTCCACCAGTAAACCTTCTTTAAATCTTCATACATTTTTTTTCCTCCAGGATGCATCGAGTACTTAGATTTATGAGCTTCATCTAAAATTAGACGCCTAAGCTCTTCATCAGAAGGCACGCACAATCTACCTTAAAACCTTAGGGATCCATTCTCATCAACAGAGAATTTCGCATTGCAAGGTTCAGTGATATGTGCTTTGATGTCTTGAAGCTCTTCATCATGCTCTTGAGCCTCAAGAATTCTACCTGCCAGCTCATACCTCAAAGTGATATTGGCGAACATACAAGACAAGTTGGATACTTCGAGATTTGACACGTGTACCCTACGACTTAAGGCATCAGCAACCACATTGGCCTTACCGGGGTGATATCGAATGGTACAAGTGTAATCGCCTAGAAATTCCATCCATCGTCGTTTTCTCATGTTCAACTCCTTTTGTGTGAACACATACTTCAAGCTCTTATGATCAGTGAGGATGGTGAACTCAAGACCATAAAGGTAGTGTCTCCACTTCCCCAAGGCAAAGACTATAACAGCTAGCTCAAGGTCATGGATTGGGTAATTTCTTTCATATGACTTCAACTTTCTCGAAGCATATGCGATCACCTTTTCCCGTTGCATCAGTACACAACCCAAACCTTCCTTTGAAGCATCAGTGTAAACCACAAAGTCGTTGGTCCCCTCGGGAAGAGCTAGTATAGGAGCCGTGGTCAGTCTCTTCTTCAGCTCCTCGAAGCTTTCCTCACACTTGTCACTCCATACGAACTTAGGATTTTTCCCTGTTAAAGAGGACAAGGGTCCAGCTATATTCGAATAATCCTTCACAAAACGGCGATAGTAACCCGCCAAACCGAGAAAACTCCTCACCTCAGTGACAGATTCGGGTCTCTTCCAGTTAACTATCGACTCAATCTTCGATGGGTCGACCTCCAAACCTTCTCCAGAGATAATGTGCCCTAAAAAGGCTACTTTATCTAGCCAAAACTCACACTTGCTGAATTTGGCATACAACTTGTTGTTCTGAAGAGTTTCCAAGACAATTCGAAGATGTTTCTCATGATCCTCTTCGAATTTCGAGTAAACGAGAATATCATCGATGTAAACAACAACAAACTGATCCAAATACGGCTGAAAAACCCGGGTGCATTAAATCCATGAACATAGCTGGGGCATTCGTAAGGCCAAACGGCATCACCATAAACTCATGATGACCATACCTCGAGTTCAGAGCAGTCTTAGGTATGTCTTCTTCCCTTACCCTAACTTGATAATAGCCTTGTCGCAGATCAAGCTTCGAGTAAAACTTCGAACCCTCTAATTGATCAAAGAGTTCCTCAATACGGGGTAGGGGGTACTTGTTCTTGACCGTGACTTGGTTCAGGCGTCGATAGTCAATGCACATCCTCATACTACCATCCTTCTTCTTTACGAACAGAACCGGTGATCCTCAAGGCGAAGAACTAGGTCTCACAAAACCGTTATCCACCAGATCTTGCAGTTGAGTCTTAAGTTCCTTAAGCTCAGCAGGTGCCATCCTATAGATCAATACTAAATTCCACTTCTCGTTCAGGGGGTACGGAATCCAGCTTCTCAGGGAAAACACCCTTGAATTCCTTAACCACCCTAACTTCCTCGATTTTGGTTAAACACCCTTCACGTACAGCCTCCTAGCTTCCTGATGAACGCGGATTTGTCGGGTCCAAGTTCAGCAAATAAATTTGTTATTAAGTCAAAGGCAATCCACAACTACAACGAAAACCGTAGTGTAGCGGTAGAATGACCTCGAGTGTCGTTCTCTCAAGACTATAACTAGCTTTATCTATTTAACTAGAGAATATAAAAACAGCAAATGGTAGCAAGGAGTTTTTCTAACAGATAATGGAGATTGGTGATAGTATGATCCTTCAAAGCATAATGGGTCAATAATCATGCGTAAATTCTTCGGTCTTGCATGCAGATCTTTGATCAATCTAATGTCCTGCTGCAATTATTAAGCACTACGAAGATAAAGATACTGACAAGTCAATCACTATTGTCCTAATGTGTTCCGTAATTATTCAACACTACGAAGATATAGATGCGTATAGGTCGACGAGGGTCCAATTGTGCATAATAATTAATACAACATACGAGAATTTAGGCTGAGCCTGATCAACGAAATAAAGCAATAACACGGAGTATAATGCGCGATATAGCCATTAGCATGATTATCTTCCCTTCGCTAAGAATTCACATACTACTACCAACGATAAGTTTAGCTACTCATAATAGGCATGCAATCAACAGAAATCATAGAAGAAAACATGTTGAAAGATATAATAAAATAAGTAGAATAAACTGTAAGATACAATGTTACCGAAGGTTGTCAGTCTCCGAAGAATTGCGATCCTACAAGCTCCAATCTGCTATGAAAAAGTGTCTCCGAAGCTACGAACCCCCAGAACAGGCTCTGGGAAGTCCCTCCCTAAACCTACAGAGAAAGGTGAGAGAGAAGGTCTGGAAAAGTATGATCCTGAGCATGCAATAATCACCCCTTTATATAGCCTTCAATTTGCAGCTAAACATAAAGGAATTCGAATAGGAATTGAATTCAAATCGGAATTGATTTCCTAATGGAGACAATTACCTTTTCCTAAAGGAATTTGAATGGGAATTGAATTCAAATAGGAATTGATTTCCTAATGGAGACAATTACCTTTTCCTAAAGGAATTTGAATGGGAATTGAATTCAAATAGGAATTGATTTCCTAATGGAGACAATTACCTTTTCCTAAAGGAATTTGAATAGGAATTGAATTCAAATAGGAATTGATTTCCTAATGGAGACAATTACCTTTTCCTGATTGCATTCGGAAATAGTTGTTGAGAGCAAATTTATATATAGTAGTTCGGACGACGTGGGGCGAACCGCCCGGGAGCCCCAGTGGCGGTGGACGCGTTTTTGGTCTTCTTTTCCTTTTCGGACTCGGATTTTGCCTTCTAGTGACCTTTAAGCCTTGAAACTCGACCCCTAGACCTCAAATCTTGTCTGAAACTTTCTAGATACACCACGGATGACCACGAAACACCGAATCTTCGTTCTCTTCAATATAATTGCCCGGAAAACACGTTTTTCACCTAAAACCTGAAAAATGCAAACTAAAGGGAAACGTGACACTATTCTAATAAAATGCACTAAAATATAGCTAAATTAACATAGAGGATAGCTAAAATAGGTGAAAAAGACTCAAATGAAAGTGTAAAATACACATTCATCAAACTCCCCAAACCGAACCTTTGCTTGTCCTCAAGCAACTAAGCTAGACTCTAATCCAAAAAAACAATGCAACACATAAAATGGAGTCTCATGCCAAATAAAATGAACTAATCTACTGAATCTATCAAAAAACATATGAACAAAAACCATATAAATCAAAACATGAATATAGTTTGAAGAATGCCTTGATTGACTCATACACATCCAGTTTCTTTTTTCTCTTTTTTTTCTTTTTTCCTGGAAAGTTTTTTCTTTTTTTGATCTTTTTTTTTTAGCCAGCAGTAGCATAACGAAAAGAGAAACAAAAAATGACAAACGACCTCCCCAAACCTATTCGAAAGAATAGGTTGGAGTATAAAATTTACGAGAAAGGAAAAATAAACTCACAACACAGAAATAAAAAAAAAAACGAAAAACAAGTCTAATGAAAGTGTAACCCCCTCCCCAAACCTATTCGGAAGAATAGGTTATAAACAAAGGATCACACAACCTCACACTACCTCCTTCCTAGGCATTTAGCAATCTCAAAGCATGGTGAAGACTTGTTGCCTCTTAGGTACATAATTACTCGGGAAAACAACCATAAGACCCTAACATGCATCATCCTATTATAAAGGCATTCGTGAACCGCAGTAGAGAAAACACCACTAAGTGATGTCGAGACTACCAAGCTTAACTAAGTACAATACATAAATGTGACAAGCCAAGCGAGAAAAACCTTAAACAAATTCATAAAGATGAAACATATGATTAATGGCATAGTTAGTTGATCTATCCAACAAAAAAGTTCAAAAAATTCGGCAATAAACTCCATATAAAACATGCAAAATATCCTAGGATGAATGTAATGAATGCAACCTAAAAAACTAAGAAAGCAGTAAACGTGCAAATACAAACAAAAGGTTTCACGAGTAATCATAAGCAAAACAAGTATAGAAATACCCGGCGATAACTCCCCCCCAAACCTGAACGTCGTCGCTCGTCCCGAACGTCGAAAGTGGATTTAAGGTGAGAGCCAGCTTGTACGTGTAACTTATAGGACTCAAGGAAACTCGTGAGAAACCAAAAACATACGAAAATATAAAATAAAACACAATGATATGCATGCATTAAAGCGGTAAAAAAGCGATAAAAACTCCGGGTTGCCTCCCGGATAGCGCCATTGTTTAAAGTCTTTGACTCGACTCCTGTCTGTGCCTAGCTCTTCTTCTTGAGGGTACTAGACTTCCCCTTCATGGATCTCCTCCTCATGCCTTGAACCTGTGAATAAGAATGAACATAGACATTAAGAACACTATAGTCAATAGTGTGAGAAGTATCAGGTGGATCAGATATGGCTCGCAACACATGTTGCTTGCCATCCACTTCAATAGTGCAAGTCCTTCGGTAGATATCCATTACGGAGCGTAGCTTAGTCAAGAATGTTCGCCCCAAGAGAATGACATCCCCCGTCCCAGGTGTAGACGCTGGCATAACTACAAAATCGGTGTATACAGAAGCTTCACCAATCTTGACCAATACATTCTTCACAACGCCTTCGGGTCTCACAAAGGATCCATCCGCTAGTTGCACAATAGCCTTATGCTTCGAAAGCTCTCCAAGGCCACTCTTCTCAAACACGTTAATGGGTAGCACATTCGAGTAAGATCCCGTGTCTAGTGTGGCACGGACATCTTCAAGTTCGCCAATCCCGACCTTAACATCGAAACTTTGAGGGAGTGGCTCGGGATTCTCTTGCTCCACTCCACTCTCATCAGTACCAAGGTCCTTCTCTTCTTCCTTGGCTAGTTGAGGCTCTTCATCCTTGTAACACTCGCACTTAGCAACTTGCTTAATGGTGATTTCCACTGGTTGATCTCCCACCAAGTTGATCGACATGGACCTCTCAGTGCTGCTATGTAACTTCCCCTGCTCTCTACTAGCTCTAGCTTCCAATTGACCCAGACGAGCATTGATCTTTGCCGAATCCTCCTCGTATCTCTTCAAAAACACTTGGGTGAAATCCACCAATTTCTATAAATTATCCAAGAGAGTTGCTGACTTGGATGTAGAGGCTTCGACCTTAGGAGTAGGATTACTACTGTTTCCCAAGTGAACATCTTCTCGTGCTAGATCTGATCTACACATATGAGCCCCATGCCCATAATTCTTGCACACCCTACATACCTCGTTGGAGAGAGAAGTTCCGATTAGGCCACTTAGAGCTTGCCTCATCTGATTGGCGAAACCTTCGAACCTATCGCCACTCACACCATTCACTTCATGCATTGGGATCTCCTGGTTTGGTGGAGCCTCAGGTCCATGCCTTCTAACCATTGCTCTTGGATCCTTGGATTGAGATCCTTTAGCAAGCCTTTCGAAACACGCCCACACATCCTCGGCGGTCTCTTCCCAGATAGTACCACGGCATTGGAAATCCACCACCTGTTGACTCTCATATGTGAGTCCATTGTAGAAATGTTGGACAAGATCAGGAAGCCCAAAACCATGGTGTGGACACTTGTGCATGAGGTCCTTGAACCTCTCGAAAGCGGTGTAGATGGTCTCATCATAGTCCTGTTTGAATCCAGTGATTTCCGCCTTAAGCGTGGTGGTCAATGTGTGAGGAAAGTATTTCTCCATAAAGGCAAAATACACCTTGTCCCAGGTGTCTAGTGATCCGGCTTTCAGAGAGCCTAACCATGCCTTGGCTTTATCACCAAGCCCTAAAGCAAAAACCTTCATCCTTAGCTCATCGTCCGTTATCCCTGCTCCGGGCCTTGGAAGATTGTTGATAAAATCGTCAATATCATTCAGGTATCCCATAACATCTTCCCTAGCCAACCCATAGAAACTCGGGAGTTGCTGGAACATGCAACTTTTGATTTCCAAATCTCGAGTTGCAGCAGAAAGAACAATAGCCGTACCTCTCATCAGTGCTTTGTTGGGTTGAACCCATGATTTCAAAAGAGGGCGAGCCATCACAAGACCTGAATATCTGTGACAAGCTAGGAAAGGAGTATCAGAGAGAGAGTAAATAGGAAAACTAAAACTACTAGTACTAGGAATTGAATGCTGAAAATATAAACAAATTAAACAGAAAAAAGGAGTATAGTCCCCGGCAACGGCGCCAATTTGATGAACGCTGATTTGTCGGGTCCAGGTTCAGCAAATAAATTTGTTATTAAGCCAAAGGCAATCCACAACTACAACGAAAACCTTAGTGTAGCGGTAGAATGACCTCGAGTGTCGTTCTCTCAAGACTATAACTAGCTTGATCTATTTAACTAGAGAATATAAAAACAGCAAACGGTAGCAAGGAGTTTTTCTAACAGATAATGGAGATTGGTGATAGTATGATCCTTCAAAGCATAATGGGTCAATAATCATGCGTAAATTCTTCGGTCTTGCATGGAGATCTTTGATCAAACTAATGTCCTGCTGCAATTATTAAGCACTACGAAGATAAAGATACTGACAAGTCAATCACTATTGTCCTAATGTGTTCCGTAATTATTCAACACTACGAAGATATAGATGCGTATAGGTCGACGAGGGTCCAATTGTGCATAATAATTAATACAACATACGAGAATTTAGGCTGAGCCTGATCAACGAAATAAAGCAATAACACGGAGTATAATGCGCGATATAGCCATTAGCATGATTATCTTCCCTTCGCTAAGAATTCACATACTACTACCAACGACAAGTTTAACTACTCATAATATGCATGCAATCAACAGAAATCATAGAAGAAAACATGTTGAAAGATATAATAAAATAAGTAGAATAAACTGTAAGATACAATGTTACCGAAGGTTGTCAGTCTCCGAAGAATTGCGATCCTACAAGCTCCAATCTGCTATGAAAAAGTGTCTCCGAAGCTACGAACCTCCAGAACAGGCTCTGGGAAGTCCCTCCCTAAACCTACAGAGAAAGGTGAGAGAGAAGGTCTGGAAAAGTATGATCCTGAGCATGCAATAATCACCCCTTTATATAGCCTTCAATTTGCAGCTAAACATAAAGGAATTCGAATAGGAATTGAATTCAAATCGGAATTGATTTCCTAATGGAGACAATTACCTTTTCCTAAAGGAATTTGAATGGGAATTGAATTCAAATAGGAATTGATTTACTAATGGAGACAATTACCTTTTCTTAAAGGAATTTGAATGGGAATTGAATTCAAATAGGAATTGATTTCCTAATGGAGACAATTACCTTTTCCTAAAGGAATTTGAATAGGAATTGAATTCAAATAGGAATTGATTTCCTAATGGAGACAATTACCTTTTCCTGATTGCATTCGGAAACAGTTGTTGAGAGCAAATTTATATATAGTAGTTCGGACGACGTGGGGCGAACCGCCCCAGACGCCGGGCGAACCGCCCGGGACCCCAGTGGCGGTGGACGCGTTTTTGGTCTTCTTTTCCTTTTCGGACTCGGATTTTGCCTTCTAGTGACCTTTAAGCCTTGAAACTCGACCCCTAGACCTCAAATCTCGTCCGGAACTTTCTAGATACACCACGGATGACCACGAAACACCGAATCTTCGTTCTCTTCAATGTAATTGCCCGGAAAACACGTTTTTCACCTAAAACCTGAAAAATGCAAACTAAAGGGAAACGTGACACTATTCTAATAAAATGCACTAAAATATAGCTAAATTAACATAGATGATAGCTAAAATAGGTGAAAAAGACTCAAATGAAAGTGTAAAATACACATTCATCACTTCCATAGCAGACAGCAGAAACTTCTCATCCTTTCTCTTATCTCCTTGCCACACGACTTTCTCCTCTCCAGGTTTTCCCAGGGATATAGCCTTGGTTCGACAGTCCAGTTGTGCGTAGTGCTCGGACAACCAATCCATACCCTGAATAACATCGTAGGTTGAAAGAGGTAGAAAGATAAGATCAGCAGGGAAAGTTCTTCCTAGGATAGAAATTTCGCAACGCTCGATGAACTTCTTAGTGATTAAACTAGCTCCCAAAGGCGTACATACTTCTAAAGCGTGGGGTAAAACTTTGTACGGTAAAACGAGTGACTCAGCAAATACTTCAGCAATAAAAGAATGTGTAGCACCAGGATCAAATAAAGCTTTAGAAGACGTTTGAGCGATCAGTAGCGTACCTTCAACCACATTCGCGGCGTCAGGAACTTCATGACCACCTATGCTGTAAACTCGAGGCTTATCCATAGTACCCTTTACGTCATTTCTCGGAACATAGCCTCCTGGTCTTCCTCCTTTGACAATGGCATGACGGTTCGGACAGTGGCTGATCTTGTGATCCTTGCTCCCACAAGCCAAACACAAGCCTTGTCTCTTCCAGCAGTTATTCTCATCATGGTTGACTCCTCCACAGTAGTTGCAGTTCTTCCTTGCCTGGGATGACTGCCCAGACCCTCCAGTGGTGTTGCGGGCACGGTTGTCCTGCTGATTACGGGGATACTTCGCTGGTGGTGCTTGATATCCCAATTGATACCCACCTCGACTCTCCCTCTTGTATCCAGATTGGCTTCCACCTCCATGGTTCCCAAAAGAACTAGAGTAGCTCCTCTTGCTAGAGTACGACTTATCAGCCATCTTGATCTCTTTGAGACCACTTTCTACCTCGAAAGCGAGTTCGACGGCCTTGAGGTAGGTAGGCATGTTGGTCCCAAACAAACTATACCGAATCTCAGAGTTCAGACCCTTCACAAAGTGGCGCACCTTCTCTCGCTCATCGTCCTGAAAATGTGGCACATCCTTGCCTCCATCTTGCATTTGATAGTGTATATGTCCTAGAGACAGTCCTTATTAAGGGTATGGAGCCCTTATAGAGGGCATATATGTACTATTACACAGGTCAACGTAATATAATATATGTTTGTTGTTTTACTATTGAGTATCGCTTTCATATTTATATTACACCAGGCATGCAGCATGTCATATCTCTATTTCTGCCTGTATTGATATTAAACATGTCCCCTCGGATAGATGACCGATCACACAGATAGTGGGAGCTATGTGAGTTATCATCTATCCCAATCTCTCCCTAGTCGAGGTTCATCTCGGATGTAGGGGTCTGAATGAACCAGATGAGACTAGTATGCGTGGAGGTTATACTTGTTGGAGCAAGTGTGAGCCGATTCCACGGCCACGGAACGGATTGTTGGACAATCGAGAAACGTTCCCATAACTGTGCATAGTTGTTCGAAGAATGATTATCGAACAATGGAAGTACCCACCGGACACTCCCATCAATGTATACTCTACACCAAAGTGTCTATGGGAACCGGTAAGTTGTCGAAGTGATGCCAGTCATCCTTTGGACTTACAGGACTTTATCATCACATTTGTTGCCCCATATCCTTGGTGGACCCGTCGATGTCAGCTCTGAATAAGCAGTTGACCTAAGACACGATCCAGGATTATGGCTACATACAAATGGGGATGATAAGTGTTTCTGTGAAGGATTCATCTCTCATGTGTAGCATAGGAGAGTACTGCTCATAGTCTTCATAGTTGTGTTGGTAAAGTCACTGGCCAGTGCATCGATATATTATGATGGTCATAAGTATATCTTAGTAACCAAGCAACTCCCTGAGACGCCCGTGGATGTATTATTGGGATAGACACATCATCGATCCTAGATGCATTCGAGTCAGTCAGATGAAGGGACGTTACCATCGCCGCGTTGAGCGCAACATGCTTCGCAACGAAAGGGTTTGCTTTGAGAAACCTCTCAAACGTCCTCATGTATTAATATTGCAAATGGAACCGTCTAGGAATTCCATTTAGCCTAGTCTAGGACTTGCTTAATACAATGAGGCCCTATGGGTCACACTATGTGGTGATTCAGCTTATCAGAATATCCTTGAAGATGGAATCGCAATTAATTTGGAATTAATTGTGATTGATGGATTATAATTGATTTGGAATTAATTATAATATTTAGTGGCTCAATTAATGATTTAGAATTATTAATTGAATTGGTTGATTAATTGTATTTTATGTGAATACAATTAAAGATTATATTTTGGAAATATAATAGAGGTTTGATTTGAAAGGGTATGTTAATTTAGAATTAACATATGCATATGGGCAAAATCTACCTGGAGTTTGAATTGCCTTAGAACTATAAGTGGGTCCCAAAATTGGAACCCACCTATCTCCCTTAGGAAGGCGCGCGCGCGCGAGCTGGGATAGGGGAAGGAGTTCGACTCCTTCCTCTATTAGAAGTCCAAGGGATAAGTTAGATTTTTCCTGATTGAGTTTTAATTTGATTGGGAATGAATCTAGACTTGATATTGGTTTCCTAGTGCGATAAGAATTAGATTCTTATTCCTTTACGAAGTCTAATTGCTTATGCTTTAGGCTTCTATTGACTACTATATATAGTAGACTATTAGAGAGTTTTTGACACAGTCGAATAGACATTCACACAGTTGAATACCCAGTTTTCTTAGAGAAAATAAAACTCTCCCCTCCTCTATATAGCCACGCGCGCGCCACCTTGCCGGAGGAATCGCCGCCCCGTCTTCTTGGTCACACAAAGAATATCCTAGCTTTCTTCCGATAGGTTGTTCATCCGTGGATACCGAGGTTGAAGTTCTAGGAGCTGGAAACTAACTCTTATTGTCTTGCAGATAATCAGAGTATTGCAGATATCTTCGACTTCGACGAAGGAGAAGATACACCGAATTATTACGAAGACTTGGAAGCTGCTTTGGAAGTAAGGTTAGTCTTCTAATTGACGTGTTTACATATATACGACATATACATAATCAATTAACATGTATGTTAAGAAAATTTTTGAAATTCCGCTGCGTACCCTAGGGGTAACTCTGACCGTATTTTCTTACAGCATTCACAGTCCTCCACCAGTTCTTGGCGGCTCCCACGAACTGGAAAGCAGCAAGCTCAATTTTCCTCTCGTCCGGATAGTGCAGGATCGAGAATAAGTTCTCCATACTCTCTAACCAGAGCTCAGCCTTACGGGCATCAAGCGTTCTCTTGAACCTTTCAGGATGGAATCGAGTGAAACGTTCCGCAGCTTGATCGATGGTCTGAATCGGTGGTGGTGGCGGAGGAGCTGGCTGAACAAGTGGTGCCCTAACGTGGAGAATGGTTTCGCTGAAATTTCCCAAGGCGGCGATGATGCGGTCCACTTGGTCTCCATTTTTAGCATGTTGATCATCTCCACTCCCATTGCTGCTAGGACCACGAGTGTTTCTGCGATTCATTCTAACAAAAGGGGCACTACTTAGCAGTTGATTTAACAACCTCGAATTTCTAACTTAGAAAAGAAAGGGAAAAAAAGAACTAAGGCCAGTACTTAATCTTCTACAACAGGTATGTAACTGAGCAGTGAAGAAAACATGCCTTGAACTTTAAAACAAAACGCAAAATCAAGAAATCAACGTAGTCTCAAATAAACCAAGCATGCAATTATTCAAAGGAAAATCAGTCTCTACTCGTCTTAGCGAGAAAACAGAAAACCACAGAGTTAAGTAACCGGAAAAGCATAAACAGTCTCAGTCGGGTTGAACTAAAAAAACTCGCTTGGCAAAAAGGATATTCGGTACGAGCTCGAAAAGGCATCTATCCTAATAAACGTCCTCGATATCGTCTTCGAAACGTCGTTCAGGCACGTGTGCATCTTCTCCTTCTTTCTCAGAGGGGTCCTCCTCGGGTTCTTCTTCGGGTTCTTCCTCATCCTCCACTCTACGTGAAGGTCCGCAACCCTCGGGAAACGTCCTCCGAGCGTTCCTATTACGAATCTTGGTGCCTAGGTTGGATGTGGTTAACGAGACAAAGCCGGAGTGCTCCTTTGCGGCGCATAAAGTCATCTTAAGGAATCTGATTTCCGCATCCTTCGTTGCCATTTCGTCTTGAAGCTTCATGTTTTCCAGCCAGTAGTGGTCTCGTTCGCAAACGAGCCTGTCCATCACGCTTCCAGGGTAAATGCCAATGACGGGAACGGTGGTATAAGAGTTAAACTCCCCTTCGACTAGGCGATAACGGATGACTTTCTTTTCGGTACTCATACCTATCTGTAAGCACATGCGTATTTATCTAGTCAATAACTACGTCAAAATCAAAAGCATCCACGGATGCTCAATAGTTTCAGAAACGGATCAGAGAGACGTCAGAATCAGAATAGAGAAGATGAAGAAACAGTTTAAGGTTAGTACGTAAGACTCGGATCAGAAAAGTAAAAGGAAATGCAAGACCTAACCAGCGACTCAGACCCTCACACACACCCCAAAGGTCAAAAGATCCTATCCTAGCAAGCTCGAGTTTGAACTCAAGCTCTGATACCAACTGTAACGGTATCGGTTTTGAAAAACAAAATAATTTCTTGAAAAGAGAAAATCTGAAATAATTTTAAAAACAACGGTCGACAATAAATGCCATAATGATGAACGTGTATTTTACACTTTCATTCGAGTCTTTTTTCACCAATTTAGCTATCCTCTATGTTAATTTAGCTATATTTTAGTGCATTTTATTAGAATAGTGTCACGTTTCCCTTTAGTTTGCATTTTACAGGTTTTAGGTGAAAAACGTGGTTTTCCGGGCAATTATATTGAAGAGTACGAAGAATTGGTGTTCCGAGGACATTTTTGGAGTATCTAGAAGATTCCGGATAGGATTTGAAGTCTAGGGGTCGAGTCTGAATGCTAAAAGGTCACTAGAAGGCAAAAACTGAGTCCGAAAAGGAAAAGAAATCCAAAAACGCGTCGAAAACGCGTCTCTCGCCGACTGCACCTCCCGGGCGATTCGCCCGGGATGTGGGGCGATTCGCCCCACACCAGGCGATTCGCCCGGTGTGTGGGGCGACTCGCCCCACACGTTCCGAACTCCTATATATAGTTGCTCAGTTTTCTCCGTTTTTCATACTTTCTCAGACCTTTTTTCATACCTTTCTCATTAGTTTTAGGTAGGAATTCTCCAGAGAATGTTCTGGGGATTCTTAGCATAGGAGGTACTTTTTCTTATCGTTTTGGAGCTTGTGAGATCGCGATTCTCCGGAGATTGACAACCTTCGGTAACATTGTATCTTACAGTTTTTCTATTCATATTTATTTATCTTTCAACATGTTTTCATTCAATCTTGATATGATTTCTGTTGATTGCATGTCATCTATGAGTAGCTAAATTTATCGTTGGTGATAGTATGTGATTTCTTAGCGAAGGTTTAATAATTATGTTGATGGCGGTAAAGTGAATCAAACTTTGAGTTATTGCTTTATTTCTTTGATCTATCTAAAACCTCTATCTTCGTAGTGCTGAATAGTAACGGAACACAATTGGACAATTCATTGATCAAAGATCTCTATGCAAAACGATCGGGTACTTCATGCATGATTATTAACCTGCTATGCTTTGAATGATCATACTATCACTAACTTCCATTATCTGATAAGAAAAATCTGTGCTAAGTAGTTTGTTGATTTTATATTTTTAAGTTAGATTAGATAAAGCTAGTTATAGTCCTTAGAGATCGACACTCGAGGTTATTTTACTGCTACACTATGGTTTTCGTTGTAGTTGTGAATTGCCTTTGGCTAAATACAAATTTATTTGATTAATTAGAATCTGACAAATTCCGGTTCATCAAATTGGCGCCGTTGTCTGGGACTATACTCCTTTTTTCTGTTTAGCTTTTATGATGAACGGAGATTTGTCAGGTCTCGATTCAGCAAATAATATTTGTTATTTAGCCAAAGGCAATCCACAACTACAACGAAAACTGTAGTGTAGTAGTAGAATGACTCGAGTGTCGTTCTCTCAGGACTATACTAGCTTTATCAAATCTAATTAAGAATATAAAACAGCAGATAGAAAGCAATAGGGATTTTCAAGAAGATAATGGAGATTGGTGATAGTATGGTCCTTCTTAACATAATGGGTCGATAATCATGCATAAATTTCTCGGTCTTGCATAGAGATCTTTGAATCAATCTTGTGTCCTGTTGCAAGTATTAAGCACTACGAAGATAATTTGGTCTGACTAGTCAACAACGATTGTCCTAATGTGTTCCGTAATTATTCAACACTACGAAGATAATTGGTCTGATGGTCGACTAGTGTCCATGCGTGCATAATAATCAATACAACATACGAGAATTTTGGTTGCAACTGATCAACGAAATAAAGCAATGACACGGAGTATAATGCGCGATATAGCCATTAGCATGATTATCTTCCCTCGCTAAGAATTCACATACTACCACCAATGATAAGTTTAGCTACTCATAATAGGCATGCAATCAATAGCAATCATAGAAGAAAACATATTGAAAGAAGAATAAAATAAGTAGATAAAAACTGTAAGATACAAAGTTACCGAAAGTTGTCAATCTCCGGATGATTGCGATCCTACGCGCTCCAATCTGCTATGAAAAAGTATCCCCTAAGCTATGGAACTCCCAGGACAGGCCCCGGGAAGTTCCTACCTAAAACTATAGAGAGAGGTGAGAAAGTAGGCTTGGAAATATATGATTTTCGGAGAGAAAACTGAGCATTATATATAGGCCCGAAATTACTCCGGGGCTGTTCGCCCCCTGACTCCGGCGGTTCGCCCCCCAGTATTTCGCGGAATTTCCGCGTTTTTCGACGCGGATTTGGATTTCTTCACCTTTTCGGACTCGGTTTATGACTTCTAGTAGCCTTCTAACCTCCAGATTCGGCCCCTAGACTTCAAATCCTATCCGGAAACCTTCAGATACTCCAAATAGGCTTCTGGAACACCAATTCCTTGTAGACTTCAATATAAATACCCCGAAATCTCCGAATTTCAACCAAAACCTGTAAAATAAAATCTAAAGGGAAACGTGACACTATTCTAATAAAATGTACTAAAATATAGCTAAATTATCATCGAGGATAGCTAAAATAGGTGAAAAAGAGTTGAATGAAAGTGTAAAATACACATTCATCAAACTCCCCAAACCGAACCTTTGCTTGTCCTCAAGCAACTAAGCTAGACTCTAATACAAAAAACATGCAAGACTCAAAATGGAGTTATATGTCAAATAAAATGAACTAATCTACTGAATCTACCAAATAACATATGAACAAAAACCATATGAATCAAAGCATGAATATAGGTTGAAGAATACCTCGATTGACTTATACACATCTACATAAGTACTTATGTCAAGACAAGATAGTCTCTCGTAACATTCTCTACCTGGACCTAGTCAGTGACGACGTAATGATGCATGCTAAGATACGAATGGTTGCCCCGTGCCTATGAAACTGAGGACTTACTGTTGTTCCACCATGTTAAGACTTTCCCTCAAAAGAGGTCGAACCAGTACTGGCTCTCATCAAACTAAGGAGGGTTCCTTATAAAAGATAACACTCCCCTATTCTACCCATCTCTCAAGTAAAGTCTTAAGCTATTCACCACTTCCTGAATGGCAGGACGAGGGTGGTCTAGAACAGATGACACTCAAGACAAAAAAGATAAAAGAAAAAAAAAGCAAACATGATTACGAACAATACGAAAAATGGAAAAGACTCAAAACTTTGCTAAACTGCTATTTGACTTTTCTTTTTTGGACCCTTCTTTGCTTTTTTGGGGTCTTCTTCTTTTTTTTCTTTTTTCCTTTCCAGATTCTTTTTTCATTTTCTTTTTCTCTTTTTTTTCTGGAATTTTTCTTTCCTTTTTTTTTCGATTTTTTTCTAGCCAGCAGTAGCATAACAAAGAGAGAAACAAAAAGACTCACACGACTTCCCCAAACCTATTCGAAAGAATAGGTTGGAGTACAAAATTTACAGAAAAAGGAAAATAAACTCACGATACGAAGAATGAAAAACATAAACAAGTCTATGATGGTGTAACCCCCTCCCCAAACCTATTCGGAAGAATAGGTTGTAGTCGGTTATCACACAACCTCACACTACCTCCTTCCTAGGCATTTAGCAATCTCAAAGCATGGTGAAGACTTGTTGCCTCTTAGGTACATAATTACTCGGGAAAACAACCATAAGACCCTAACATGCATCATCCTATTATAAAGGCCTTCGTGAACCGCAGTAGAGAAAACACCACTAAGTGATGTCGAGACTACCATGCTTAACTAAGTGCAATACATAAATGTGACAAGCCAAGCGAGAAAAACCTCAAACAAATTCATAGAGATGAAGCATACGATTAATGGCATAGTTAGTTGATCTACCCAATAAAAAAGTTCAAAAAATTCGGCAATAAACTCCATATAAAACATGCAAAACTATCCTAGGATGAATGCAACCTAAAAAAAAATCTAAGAAAGCAGTAAACGTGCAAATGCAAACAAAGAACAAGATACTAATCGACACAAAACCAAACAAAACTTAACATCATGGTTCACATCTGCCTATGCTTCGTGTATTTGGAGAATGGTCGATCCAAATAGTGCAGTGAGGCAACAAGGCTTCACTGCCTTCAAAGAATTAGCGAGCAGTGGAGGATTGACGAGTATCAAGATGTGGCGACAGTCGCTATGCACTCAAATTTACAAGATACATGATGGAGTTTTCGAGAACAATTTTGATATTCCTTCGTTTTGTAGTAAAGAATGGACAAAGTGTGGTCACTATAACGATACTACATGCTACGAATGCCTTGCTGACATTGAGATTCGAACATTCAATCGTTATTTCTATTTTCAGTCTTCTATTGAAGGCCTTTAGTTATGAAGTAATGATCTATGTAACATTGAATGTTTTATTTTTATTTTCATTATCAAATCAGATTACATTATTATTATTATTATTATTATTATTATTATTATTATTATTATTATTATTATTATTATTATTATTATTATTATTATTATTATTTTGCTTTGAGTTTCGTAATAATCTAATTATTAGAAATTAGATAATGAATCGAATTATTATTATTTAGAACTGTTCAATTAAAGATGAAAAGTCAGGTCTTTTGATATTCAAGAGGCACAACACTTGGATTAAATCTGTGAATGAGTGCATCTCTTTAAGTTAATGTTTGCAAATAAAAAGTCACAACTATTGAAGAAGGTGCCTCTTCAGATTTGGTATCTTTCCTCCATCTATAAATAAGATACTACAGAAAAACGTTTTTCATCATAGCAGAACACTAAATTCGAAAATAAAATCAGAGGTGTACGAACTACTAACCAAAAGAATCGAAAGATGTCGCAAGTTCAGGCAGAAACCATTGTCATCCTTGGCAACAATAAAATTAGTCACCACAGAGGTCTGGCGTGCAGCAAAACTATAAACATCAAGAGTCAAATGAAGATGAAGATCAAGTTTGTGTGCAAGGAAGACGGGACAATAACATGTACGATGAAACAGAAGAACATCCATCTCGATCAAGAGGAAGAGACAAAAATGTTGTGGATAAATGTTGCACAACCAATTGATGAGCCATCCATTGATTTCAAATCCTACATGAAAGAGAAGATCATGGAGAATAATCCCAACGTGTTCATCCTATCCTCAACTGGTACGGGATATGATCCTGGATTGATGAAAAAACACATTGAGGCCATTGGTGGTACAGTCCATTTTCATAACAACATTGGGAATGAACCTGGTGGCTTTTGCGTCGCTACATCACGTGGTGCACTAAATGACAAAGGAAAATCTGTTGAGGTGTCTGGCTTTCGATTCACTTATGATCATACATACTGAATCATGATCATAAGCCTCGACCCCAATGATTCTCAATGTTCTTCTTTGATTTGTATGGTTATATAGATTATGTAATAACAATATTAATAAAGTTGTTTCAAATATTTTATCTTCTCGGTTCTACAAATACTTATATGCAGAATGCAAGTACCTGATGATTAATTTATATGCAGAATGCACATAAAATATTCAAATAAAAACATTCTTACTAATAATTGAAGTAAGAAAAATATTTAAAAACAGAATCGCAAAAGCTGTGGCGAGAGAGAATTGAACCCAGGTGGCATATACCATAATCATCACCATGTTCCACTCGGCCACAGCTTTTCAATCGTTCATTGTTGACAACATCAAGTATTGGTGTTCGGTTTCATATTTTATGCTTTTAATTTTATGTATTAACGATTAAGTTTTTTTCCGTAATAATTACTCTAGACTATTAATTATTAAATCAGTGATTGAACGAATAAATTATTTAACTGGAAAAAAAAAAAAGTTGTGGCCAGAGGGATTTGAACCCGGGTGGCATATACCATGAACATCACCACATTCCGCTTGGCCACAGCTTTTCAATCGTTCATTGTTGACAACATCAAGTATTGGTGTTCGATTTGATATTTTATGCTTTTAATTTTATTTAGTAACAATTAAGTTTTTTTCCATAATAATTACTCTAGATTATTAATTATTAAATCATTCATATAATCGAATAAATCATTTAATTGGAAAAAAAAAAAAGCTGTGGCCAGAGGGATTTGAACCCAGGTGGCATATACCATGAACATCACCACATTCCGCTCGGCAACAGCTTTTCAATCGTTCATTGTTGACAACATCAAGTATTGGTGTTTGATTTAATATTTTTGTTCGTAACAAAATCTTTAAGTTATTTTGGTAAGTCTTAATTTTTATTGTCTTTCCTTTCTGTCCATGCACGCCTCATCAATGCTGAAAATCAACATATATGGAGTGTTTAGATTTTTTGCTTAAATAATGTGGTAAGTAATTTTAAAATTCAAACGGAGCAAAAATTATGGAATGATTTTTAAGCCTTTTTTAAGCCCTAAAAAATCTTATATATAGCTAGCAATCGGGGTGCTCTCCTTCGGTTTAGAATCAGTGCTATATTTAATTCGACATTTTACAACCGACCCTATATTTATTTTTAATCGTTCAAGAATTATGGAGGGTCTGGTTGGTTTCGTGGCGATGAAATCTGTTGAAGAAGAGAGGAAGATTCATTTGAAGTATTTGTTGTTAATTGTGTTGGGTGGCTGGATCGACAGTATTTCAATCAAGATGTGGTGAGATTCATAGTATAATGAATTGTTTTATTCGTTACTTCTGATTTTAACGGTATGTGGTAATACTAATTAATCATTTCTTATTTTACGTAGCATGTATTGTTTTGGGCGTATATTCAATAAGGGTTTCTACTATGTGAGGTTTGATCTTGCATCCGTCCGTAATGAAGAACTAGCAACTCCAGATTTCTACTACATGATGTTAATCGTAAGTGCCATTTTTTTTTATACCACTGTTTCAAATATTTATCTTCTAAACCTGTTTGCTAATATTATTTGATTTTATATTGTAGATGGATTTTTTCCAGTATGAGATCTTCCATAGGGTCGAAGAGTTGTTGCGAATTCTAACTGAAGCATCACATCCAATGGCCAAATATTTGTCATGCATAGTTAAAATGTTGAATGGTGATGAACAAATTCGACAACATGGTTTACGTCTCTTCAAAGAGATTGCAACAATGCGAAGAGGGTTGTTCCGTTTGAAGATGTGTAGAAAATATTTGTTAGGCCAGCTTTGCGATTTAAATCGTGGTATGTTTGCTTTGGATTTCAATATTCCGAAATTTTACAACGATGATCATATCGTGGGGATGGATGATATAGATGACGGCTTGTGTTTTAGTTGTTTGGCAGACCAGGAAGTATTATGCTATAGTCGTGCATATGAATTTCATACGTCTATAGATGAGATTTAATTCATCGTATCGATGTATAACTCATTTTTTCTTATATCGATTACCTACGATTATTACAGTTTCTTTTTCTTTTTTCTTTTTTCTTTCGTGTTTTGTGTTTTTATTTTTTTACCTTTATAAAACAGATTCGATGATATAATTTTGCCATAATATTTATTATTTCCACTTGATCTCATAGTGGTATATCTTTGGTATGTATTTAATAATACCAAAGTTTTGGTAATTCAGCAAATCGTGAAGTCAACACATGTTTTGTTTAAATTAGGAGTTAGATACATACCTAATATTGTATTGCATGATCATTACCTAATATACTCTATACATTACATTATAAATTGTCTTTGCTACTATCATAGTTTAGGAGCAATATATATTGAAACCGAATTTAGGAGCAATATATATTGAAACCGACGTTCAGATGGATGTTGACGTCTTAAAGTCCAAGAACAGGATCTGTAGGGCCATCGTTCATGTCCGTAAGCGCAAAGAAATCACCTGTAAACATCATAGTCGGCTATTATCTATTCCAACCGATTTGGTTAGAAAAATCATTCAACGTGTTGCTGTGGACTCATCAGAATCGATTGCTGTACTTCAGTTAACGTGAGAATTTACAACAAGCTATTTCGAATTGTTTGATTTTCATATAATTTCTTTTTTATCGCATTGATCTATCTACAGTTGCAAACGGCTGAATAAACTATCAACAGAGCCCTTCGTTTACCGCTATATGAAGTTCGAGTTATTTCATTCAAAGAGTGTTTCATCATCCGAATTACTTCTCCATGCCAAGTGTCTTCAACATGGTAACCCAGACTTACTATACAGATACGCCTTGGTAAGTCGAACTTACTAATTGTTCAGCATAAACATTTTTTTCTTACATCATCACTAACACAAATTTCAATAGATATTGATGCAGATAGATTACTTCTTCTATAAAAAATATGAAACGGCCCAACAGTTCCTTCAACGGGCAATGTTAGTTGGTCATGTGGAAGCACCGTATTTGAGTTGTGTGTTCAAGATGTGGCACATGCATGATCCACGAGTTAGGGAAGACGGTATATCGATAATGCGTGCATATGAAGGCACATGTAGTGGACGGAAATATATAACTGAATGTCGCAAAAAAATGAATGAAATTCTAGGGGCCATGGAGGTTAGAATATTGTGGTTCATACGTGTTTCAATGTGTCGTATCCATACACCGAGTGGAAGTGGATCCAGCACTGGGTGTCACTATTGCCTAGCGAATAGAGAATTGATGATCCTATTCGACACCACCAATTGGCCCCGTTGCTGTAACTGTGGCTAATAAGTTGATATAATATCTTAACATGCAACATAAATATTGATTTTTATTTTTTCTATTAGGCGTCCATATTATTTAGTAACATGTTTGATGTACAATACTACGATAGTCTGCCATAATGTATTTAAACTTCAAGATAACATTTAAAAAATAATAGGTGCATTGATGTTGTGTTACAACAGATTGACAATGAGTTGGATTCACTCCATAGTCGATAGGGAATAACATCCGGTTTCCTGCAACACACAGAGTAAATTAAAATCCTGATTTACGCATACACGACAATCAAACAGTATATATGCATTATAGACTTGAAATTGCATGCATTGACAAGTGTGGTTGAAATTGCATGCATTGACAAGTGTGGTGAAGTTGCATGCATTATAATGCATGTGCATGCACAACTTCTATAAATTGTGAGCCAATTCACCAAGAATTATACTACTCATCTGTTTGATTTTAACTACATACACTTATTCACTAACGTTTTTGAGAGCTACTATGTATAATCAACCTCAGTTTGAAGCTATTTTTATGAACAACTTCAGCACATGCTCAAATGGGGCGTAAGGTAAAATTTTGTAGTTGTTTATTATTTTAACTATTTTTCATACTTTGTTCTCACATATTTTAACGTGTAGGTATCATGATGTTCATGGTAATAGGATTGAAAATCCTTCTCTACTTGAGCAACTTAAAGTTGTTAGAGCAAAGGCCGAACTACGTGAACATCAAAGAGGACCGATCTATCAAGGTGCAGATGTTGTTGCACAACTTCATGTTATATCATGCCAGAACCCTTCTGTTGAGGAGTCGGCTAGATGTTTGAAAGAAACGATTTTGGACTTGGAAAAGGATTATATTACATTCGGCCTAGGTGAGAAGAGCATGCACAACTATGTTGTGCAGTGTAGGGTTACAATGTTTCACACAGTCAAGAATCACGGTGGGTTTCGAACTCCAAGAAATGTCTGATACGATATCTATGATGACTCGAGTGTATGGTGTAGCATTTTTACACTTATGTGTTGTGCATTTATGTTTGTCGTCATTTCTGCATTTGCTACTAATTCCGTTATTACGAACCAAGTTAATTTATTTTGAGATGACAATTGTAATCCATGCTACATTAATAATAAAACATTATTTTTCAATGTTGAATTGAAAAAAATACAAGTGTTTGTGTAGAGGCTGAAATTGACAAGTGTGGATGGTGTTACAAAAATTCTAATAGATGCATTGACAAGTGTTTGTCACAATTCATGCAATGGTTATATAAATATAGTCTTCCACCTAAATCCTACTTCATTCACATTCTTCTTCATTTACTTGCTTCTTCACTCAAAGTCTATTCACTATGAATCAGTACCCTCAGTTTGAGGCGAGGTTTGATAGAAATCTCAAATTTATGCTAACAAACGGAGTCAGGTATTTTACTTATTGATAAAAATCTTTTTTGTTGAATATATTTATCCTGTCTTTTATCCACTAAATTTAGTTTGAAAACAGGTATTACGAAGCAAATGGAAGAGAGGATTCTGACCCTACTCTGCTTATCAAGCTTTTGGATGTCAAGGAGAAGGCTGAAGTCTATGAGCACCACTACGGTCCCATCTTTCAAGCTGCTGAAGTTGTTGCACAGCTTCATCTCATCTATCTCGAATATCCTGTGATTGAGCAAACCGTCAAAGATCTTAAGCAAAAAATATTAAATATGGAAAAACGAAACATTGAAAGGGGGTGTGCCGAAGCTTTCAAGTACAGCTATAAAATTGAGTTTTGCGGTCAATTGACTGAAATGTTGGCTCGATTCTGCCGATACGATTGAAATTGAATCGATTATGAAGTATCAAGTTCAAAAATCACGGTGAACATCTATGTTTTTTAATTTCAATAAGTGAAGTTGTTATTATAACAACAACACTCTGTCTTTTTCATTTGAAAGTTTGTTTTGTTTTCCTTTAGTGTGTAATAAAAACATTCTCCGGAGATGAACATTCACCGAAGGAGTGGTATGAAATAAACATTTGAGATCAACTATTTTCATCATAAACATTCACCGAAGGAGTGTTCAGACATTTCAATGTTTTAGGACAATGCCACACGTATCTGCTTGAGTAATTATTACTTTGAATGGAATCATTCAAAATGTGTAATAAGGACTTCAAGGAGATACGTGCGCCATTGTCACATTTTCATATAAATTGATTTTGTCATCATAACACTATTTTGAAAAGCATACATATCATGAAAAGGTACATCAAAACTATGGTTTAAAGTAAAGTAAAATAATATCAATATAAAATAATATGAAATTGTAAACTACGAAAAGGTAGAATGTGATAATCAAATTCGGGCTCTGACAGCTTCAAAAAATCAATTTAAATCGGAGGTGTGTTCAGATATTAATAATCTCATTGTCGATTTAATACCGCTCCTTCGCACTATGCTATTGTTATAATATCAAAATTGTTTTCGTATGATAATAATAGCATAGCCGAAGGAGTGGTGTGAAATAAACATTCGAGATCAATCATTTTCATCATTACACCCTTTTAAAGAGCATACACTATAACATGAAATTAAATAGATGGAATGATAAATATTTAATGAACAAATTGTTGTGTTCAATAAGATACAATATATCTACCACCGATTCTATTTATCACCATCAAAGTTTATTGTTTCATGGAATTGTCATCGTCGATTCTTCACAAAATAACACAGTTTAGGGATATTAGTTTAATATATATGTATTGAAATATAAATTAATTTTTAAAATAAAATAACAGCTATGAGTTAATCAGATACAAATAACCCTTTATTGAAACTTAGATAGTCCAAGAAGCCTCCGGCAAAGGCAATATTATTATTATTTCCAGCTAATCAACGTATAATAATGACTTCACCGGAGGCTACTTGCATTATCTTAGTACAAGGATTATTATCTCATCATCAAGTACAAAAAATATAGTTGTTACATTCCAGTAAATCGTGTTCACACAAATAAGTCGTAACAAATGAAATTACAATTCCTGTCACAATTATACATTTTATTGAATAGTGTTCAGACATTTCAATGTTTTAGGACAATGCCACACATATCTGCTTGAGTAATTATTACTTTGAATGGAATCATTCAAAATGTGTAATAAGGACTTCAAGGAGATACGTGCGTCATTGTCACATTTTCATATAAATTGATTTTGTCATCATAACACTATTTTGAAAAGCATACATATCATGAAAAGGTACATAAAAACTATTGTTTAAAGTAAAGTAAAATAATATCAATATAAAATAATATGAAATTGTAAAATACGAAAAGGTAGAATGTGTTAATCAAATTCGGGCTCTGACAGCTTCAAAAAATCAATTTAAATCGGAGGTGTGTTCAGATATTAATAATCTCATTGTCGATTTAATACCGCTCCTTCGCACTCTGCTATTGTTATAATATCAAAATTATTTTCGTATGATAATAATAGCATAGCCGAAGGAGCGGTGTGAAATAAACATTCGAGATCAATCATTTTCATCATTACGCCCTTTTAAAGAGCATACACTATAACATGAAATTAAATAGACGAAATTATAAATATTTAATGAACAAATTGTTGTGTTCAATAAGATACAATATATCTAACACCGATTCTATTTATCACCATCAAAGGTTATTGTTTCGTGGTCATGTATAAAAAAGATAGTTGTTAACTTGAAAGTAAATCATGTTCAGTGTAATAGAGTCTCATCGTCTTTTTATACCACTCCTTCGCACGATTCTATTGTTATTAAGATGATTTCTATATATTTTTTTTAATAATATTAATAGAATCGCCGAAGGAGTGGTATAAAAATGACATTAGACATTACTATTGTCATCATCACATATACTTTCAGTAATGAATACTTAATGAGAAATAGTGCATAGAGAAATATTAAATAGTGAAGTGGTGTATAGATAAATAGCATAAAAGAATTGGTGAAAGTAATAATGTGAGAAGTATATATAGAGAAAGAATGTATAGAGAAATAGTAGTGTTCATACAATTCAATCTCACCGTATTAGATAATCCTGCCAGTTGTCCCCAGAGGTAATATTAACGTGTTATTTCTTAGTCACCCTATAATAATGACTCTGAGGTCACCAGGCAGCATTATCTTAATGCAAAAATTGAAAGTTGTTCATCATCACACAATTTATAACATGACACACTTTGGTTAACCATAACATGAATTTTATACAACATTGATGAAGGAGTGGTGTTCAGACAATTCAATCTGTTTGAGAAATCCCAATAGCTGGCCCCAGAGGTAATATTGTTGTGACTTTGTCTTAGTCAGACTATAATAATAACTCTGAGGGCAGCTGGTGGCATTGTCTCAGTTGAAGGATTTTGAAGCTGTCATCATCACACAATTTATGCATCATCACACAATTTAATTCATCGTCGGAGGACTGGTATAAAAATGACATTAGACATTACTGTTTTCATCATCACATATACTTTCAGTAATGAATACTTAATGAGAAATAGTGTATAGAGAAGTATTATAAATAGTGAAGTGTATAGAGAAATAGCAGAAAAGAATCGGTGAAAGTAATAATGTGAGAAATATATAGAGAAAGAATGTATAGAGAAATAGTAGTGTTCAGACAATTCAATCTCACCGTTTTAGATAATCCTGCCAGCTGTCCCCAGAGGTATTATTAACGTGTTATTTCTTAGTCACACTATAATAATGACTCTGAGGTCAGCGGGCAGCATTATCTTAATACAAAGATTGAAAATTGTTCATCATCACACAATTTATAACATGACACACTTTGGTTAACCATAACATGAATTTTATACAAAATTGATGAAGTAGTGGTGTTCAGATAATTCAATCTGTTTGAGAAATCCCGGCAGCTGGCCCCAGAGGTAATATTGTTGTGACTTTGTCTTAGTCAGACTATAATAATAATTCTGAGGCCAGCAGGCGGCATTGTCTCAGTTGAAGGATTTTGAAGCTGTCATCATCACACAATTTATGCATCATCACACAATTTATGCAAGACACATTCTATTTGCCCCGTTCAATGGCACACGTGGGAAAGTGTGTTTCTAAATTTTATTTTATGCAAATCATATTAGACTTTAAATTAAAAATCTATTCCATTATATTTGTTGGCCAGGCGATCCGACTCATTATAACTGACAGGGTCCGTTACGTAGATGTAATGGTACCTGTCGATGATAATGAGTCGGAACGCAGGACCACCAAAGATAATGGAAATTTATACGATATGAGATAAACAACATTATGAGAGAAATTATATATTGGAGGTGTGTTCTGCAAAATGATGGAAATGGTTTAAGGATATAGTTGTGATCAGTAAATTCAAACCTTATTAACTATGTTTGTTATACACCATTACACTTACAATTATTGTTTACATGATAATCAAAGTACAAGCACACTCCCCCAAGCGACACCGCCTGCTCTTGATGTAAGTGCAGACGGTGCTGGTTGGGGAAGTGTGTTTGTACTTTTATTACGTGCAAACCTTATTAAATTGCAAGTGTATACAGCTACAGAATTGTGAAATGTAATTAATGAATTTTGTGTTTTCTGGCTTCGCAAGTCTTGATTTTAGACTTGTGAAACAGAAAACACCAAAATCATTAATTAATTTTGCACCGTCCTTCGTTATATAAAATAATATGAAATGGTAAAATATGAAAAGGTACAATGTGTTAATCAAATTCGGTATCCAAGTACAAACTATAGTAGAATAGAAAACTATTGTTACATGATAATCAAAGTACAAGCACACTTCCCCAACCAACACCGTCTGCACTTACATCAAGAGCAGGCGGTGTCGCTTGGGGTAGTGTGTTTGTACTTTTATTCCGTGCAAACCTTATTAAATTGCAAGTGACATTATTTTATATCCTATTCTTTGTGTTCAGCCAAATATAACCTTTTTAACTTAGACAATCCGACATGCTACCTGCAAGGTCAATATTAATATGACTTTCTTCTAATCAATATATTATGATGACCTCGCAGGAAGCAAGTCATATTGTCATAGTACAAAGATTATGATTTCGTCATCATCACACCACAAGTTCTATTACAGCAGTGCAACAATTGTGATCACGTCATCATCACAATAAGCAAAATAATATAAAATATGAAATAATATTAACACTTACAATTATGGTTTAGATGATAACCGAAGTTGGTGCAGTAACTCAAACCAAATATTACACTAGCCAATTTACAGAGAGGAAACAAATTTCATTACAGTTCACTCGAATTGCTTAGAATTAGCCGTGGAACTCACCGAGAAAGTGAGCAAGCCGTTCAAGTCCCTCCCGATTGCTAAAGACCCAACATGTACGCTCATTGAAGTGGCTCACTGTAATATTATTTACAGAGCATCATTTATTATGAAAATAACAGTAGAAACAGAACAAGTAGATATAAATAGAGATAGTTGAGCAAGTATAAACAGAGCATCGTGTGTATTTTAAAATTACATTGGGATGGATTAAGAGTATTTAGAACTCACCAGATCTGAATATAACGGAATGATGTCGGTCCAAAATTCATCTAAATCTGGAGCCTTCAAAATGTTGACAGTAAATACCTCATAATAAAAAATAACAGGGATCAATCCAATTGCAGAATAAGTAACAAGTAAAGGAGATATATGCAGAGAAAAATAAATCAACACTAGCCGAATAAGAAAATTAAAAATCTACGTCAAATAGATAAATTCGAATGGAACAACATCTAAACTTAATTTCTTTAACGAGCAAATATTTTTCGACTGCTCCAGTTTCATGAAACGACTCAAATCTTCAAAATTTCTATTGAAGTACCTATTTAACATTCAAATATCAATCGAATTACTATAACAAACATAGATCTCTAAAAATAAAGCATCGAATCAATATATATGTACTTACAGTGTTGGATCTCAGGTTGTGCTACAGGGGATACTCTGTTCGTTTTTAGTACACGAAATTCCTAATTGAATTACGGCATGTTAGACGAATCAATCACCCACCCCAAGTGTATGAATTATTCGATTTAAGAAAACGCGAAGAACATACCTGTCGAATCCGCATGAGGAAGATGGATATTGACATCCGGAAGTTTATTTGGATTCGAAATAAACTTTTAGATCGAATGAGAGTGTAATGCAGTTGCGATGATACAACAATAGATTATCCGTCGATATGAGAGGAGAAATTGGGTGAAGATTGAAAGAAATCGATTCGGGGTGGAAGAGACGTGCTGATGTCGATGATGCCGGAGGGTAGGAGGAGAGGCTGCCGAAAGAGGAATGTCTTGGGGAAGGAGACAACATGAACACAATCTCCTCTATATATAGGTAGGTCAAATCAGGTAATTCTTAATTCACTACCCTAATTCGCGAATTATGACTTGGTGAGGAAGAATTAAGTTTTGTTTAATTCACGTATTAAGGTTCAGCTGGATCATCATACTTTATTTACTACAATTCTCCTAAATGTTTTTTTTTCTTTCTTTATGAATTACCTTAAATAAAGTATGATGATACAACAATTATATGGATTATCCATTTTCATAAAAAATAAATTTACTATGCCAGAGTTATGTAGAAGATGGACCAATTATGGAAGTTGGGTTGTCTTTAATACTGTCACCGAATAATGAACTATCTGGTGAACTTTGTGGTGACGCTTGAATAATTGTAACATCACTTGGTGAAGGGTTGTTGATTGTTATTATATTTTTTTGTAATATTACTGATTTATTAACTTTTGTTTTACTCTTATAGTCGAATCACCTTTATATAGATAGACGTAAGTTTAGAAGTATAGCATTCCGTGATACTTCTTTAATTATCGAATTAGCTTTAATTCTCAATACATCTGCGTATGCTTTTAATAATATCATTGATACAACCCTCTTAATTTCTCCTCTTATATCGAGTCATCTTTTTTTATTAATTCATATAAGTTGAGAATTATATCATACCGTGGCATCGCCACGGGTATGTACTAGTATACAATATAATTGAATAGATGGAGGGATATATCAATTACTCTGTTCGTCTCACTTCAATTAATCTCTTTTAACTTTTCCAATCAACAAATTACCACATAAATTGTAAATTAATTTTCAACTTAGTGATAATATTTTGTTAAAGTTATGTTTTTAAATAATTGTAAAATAAACTTGTGGAATAAGATGGTTAAACATATGTATATAGTATCACATAATTCTGAAATTTTTATGGAATAAGCCCAATTGAGTACGATCCTACATCTATAATCATAGAAGACACGTCGTAGAACTCAAACTTGTATGGTAACGATATATAGTAAGTTGGATCTGACATGTTTTGGACCGACCCATATTAACACCAATAACATTTCACAAGTCCTCAGTTAGTCCAACTGCAGACCAACACATGACATTTCGAGTACCCATTTGGGATTCAAATTATACACATATATTCATTTCAAACCGTACATGAATTAGCATTTAGGGGAAGGGTATGAGTCCATGAAATTAATTAGCTAGTATTACTTATTTGCTATGTTCTAAAACCCGGACTTAATTTGAACCGGACAACTATATCGGAGTGGTCAACTTGGATCAATCCGAGTTGACTCAGAAGGTTGACGCGGGTGTATTTATTCGACGGGTCTATATATTTCCGCATAATATTAAAAAAAAAATTTCTCTAAATAAATATTAAATAATTTAAAATTATAAAATCATGCTCATATTGAGAATACATATCATAATACATAACTTGGCGGGGTTATAGTATGAATTATCTTTTACGACGGGATTATTTATCAATAATCTAAACGAAAAATTGTACTTGGCATGATATATTATTCCCCAACTAGCTAACAATATTGATCGGAATTATTTATAAGAATATTTGTATCCAACAAATCTATTTGTAATAATTTAGAACGCTAATTGTGTTTGACGTGTCTATTGCATAATTTTAAAACTAATTACGATCGACGGGTTTGTTTCGCAATAGTTTAGAACACTAATTGCGTTCCACGTGTTATTAAGCAATAGTTTCTAACACTAAATGCGCGCGACGGGTTTATTTCTCAATACTTTAGAACACTAATTGCATTCGACTGGTCTATGCAATTCATTTGATTATGTTTCATATGGATAGGTGCAATATCATACGTATAAAGTCTTGCCAGGTGTTGTTATATGCTAGGTGTTGAGTTAGTTTATTTACACTAACTATATTTGACGGGTCTATTTACAAATAGTTTTAGAACACTAATTGTGTTCCACATGTGTTGTATTACGCAATAGTTTAGAACATTAACTACATTTGACGGGTACTTTGGAACATTAATTGCACCAACTACGTTTGACAGGTACTTTAGAACATTAATTGCATTCGACAAGTCAATGCACTTCATTTGCTTATGTTATGATGGATTGGTATGATATCATGTGTGTAAAGTTTTTTCAAGGTATTGTTATGTGCTAACTACTAAGTTAACTTCACTCTAACTACGTTTGACGGGTCTATATCGCAGTAGTTTAAAACACCAACTGCATTCCTTGGGTGTTATACGCATTTGTTTAATTAGAACACTAAATACGTTCCACAAGTCTATTTCATTACACCAACTAATTGTGTGTTTTATGCACAATTGATTTCGACATGCATAAAACTACAATGGATTTTGCGAACCGGGAATGTCATTGTTGACCGTCTTGCCCGATCTGTAGAAGAGATCGATCTGGGAGAATGTGTAGGTGTTGGGTGTTTTGAAACACCCCCAACCTTTCTTTTCTCAATTCTAGCTTTGGATAAGCTTTAGGGGTTGTAAAACTATTGGTGTCAGATTTTTTATTTCCCAAAAAAAGTTATGACAGCACTAGAGGGTATTTGCAGGAAATTTTTGTGGACTGGAGTATGTGGTGATAGTAGGAAGGCGTTGATTTCTTAGGATGCAACTTGTCGTAAAAGAAGAAAGGGGGAATTGGACTTGTTCATCTTCCTAGCTGGAACAAGTTGTCGTTCCTTAAGCTACTTTGGGCTATCCATAAAAAAGCTGATAAGCTTTGGATACAATGGATGCATTCTTACTACATATTGTGACCCGATTTCCCCAAATTATAAATAGCAAAGCAAATAAGGATTGTAACCAACAATTATATATATATTCGAGTGATTGAGTTGTAGATTAACTGGAATTACAAATCAAAATGAAGTTCAACAATGAAATAGAAACAGGAAGATGGCCGGAGAATTCCACCAGTGAGCACCTGAGATTTGAACAATGAATTAGGCCAAATTTCAGTATATTTTAGAGAGAAGAAAAGGCTAAGGGACTTGAGAGTTTTACCTCACAAATCCAACTACAGATTCCCTTTGCTCCTTGTTGTATATAAGACAAAGAACAGGTGCAACGGACTGTGAGTGATAGTTGCAGAATGGTCCCACTGGCTAGACTGTTTCTAACGACCAAATTACCCAAAGTAAAAGACAATGACTAAAACTGTAAATAAAAAACAGTGATAAGTAAAATAATAGGAATGCGCTTTTTGCAAACTCGTGTTTCCTGTTGTTACGCCCAGTTCACTACATTGCCTTCCCCTTAGAATTGACTTGTCCTCAAGGCAATGTAAAGTGAGGAAATTGCACTCGTAGAGAATCAGCTTTCTCCCACGAAGCTTCAGCTGCTAGAAGATTATCCCATTGGACCAAATATTCAGTGACCGGCTCGTTGCGGTGTTGTATAACACGAGAGCCCAGAATAGCAGAAGGAGAGATAATTGGAGCACCTTCACTGTTGGTGGCCGGTAGAATTGGAATTGGTGTGAAACGAGTTTTGAGCTTCTTTTTAAGCAAAGAAACATGGAACACATCATGCATCTTGGTGGAGGAAGGCAACTCCAAACGATAAGCAACGGGTCCAATGCGTTCCATAACCTTAAAAGGTCTAAAATACTTCACAGACAGTTTGGTTTGTCTGCATAGCAAGTTGTTACCATGCTTGAATGGTTGCATCCTAAGGAACACCCAGTCTCCAACGCAAAATTCCCTCTCACTTCGATGGTCATCTGCATACGCTTTCATTCGTTCTTGTGCTAGAAATATATATCCTTAAGAACTTGCAGCATTCTTTGTCTATCTTGTATCATCAGTTGTGCATAAGTGTCAGCTGTTTGAAGGAAAGAACCCAAGGACAACTGAGGGGGCACATACCCGTAAAGAGATTGGAAGGGTGACATCTTAATGGAATGGTGATAAAAACTATTATACCACCATTCTGCCAATGGCAACCACTTGACCCATTGTTTTTTTATGATTGTGGATCATGCACCTCAAATATGTCTCTAGACATCTGTTCAAACGTTCAGTCTGCCCATCGGTTTGGGGATGGTGAGTTGTACTCATAGAAAGCTTGGTCCCTAACAGTTTAAAAAACTCCTTCCAAAATTGTGACTGAAAAACCACATCTCTGTCGCTTACTATAACTTCTAGAACCCTGTGAAGTCGGTGAATTTGCTGTAAATACAGCTCTGCTAAACTCTCTGTTGTGTATGGGTGGTGCAAGGCAATAAAATGACCATACTTGGTCAACCTGTCAACGATAACCCATATCACTTCCTTCCCGTTTGATTTAGGAAGCCCTTCGATAAAGTCCATTGATATATGAGTCCATGGGCCATTGGGTACTGATAAAGACTGCAGTAGACCCGGATAAGGAACAGCTTCATCCTTGCATTTTTTGCAAATGTCACAGCTCAATACATATTCTTTAATATCTCGTTTCATGCCCTTCCAGTAAAAGAGATTTTTAGCTCGTAAGTAACATGTGTGCATGCCAGAGTGTCCTCCAATTGCCGTGTTATGCAAATCTTCCATGATATTGATCTTTGCATCACCACTTCTGCCAATAACAATTTTGTTCTTGTAGCGGAGAATGCCATCAACTACAGAATATAAGTCGCCACAATCCACTTTCATAGAGAGTGCTAACAAGATATCAGTGATTTGTTTATCTCCTTGATAACTGGCTATCACTTCATCCATCCACATTGGTTTAACTTGGGATGTAAGGGCACACAACTCTGCTGGCCTGTCCTCCTTTTCAGCCATGTACTCAAACTTCCTGGACAATGCATCAGCCACCAAGTTGGATTTTCCCTGTTTGTACTCAATAACAAAATCATATCCCATCAATTTATATAGCCACTTCTGTTGCAATCCATTGATAATCTTCTGTTCCCTTAAGTACTTTAAGCTAGCATGGTCGGTTCTCACAATAAAACTTTGCTCCAATCAGATAACTCGACCACTTGCCAACAACTGTCATTATGGCCAATAATTCCTTCTCATAAGTCGAAATTGCTTGGTTCTTGGGACACAAAGCTTGGATAAAGAAAGCAATGGGTTTGCCTTCTTGCATTAAGAATGCACCAATCCCCGTTGGCTTGCATCAGTTTCAATCACAAACGGGACAGCAAAGTTTGGCAAGGCTAGAACAGGAGCTTTAACCAACTGCTCCTTCAACCGATTAAAAGCCTGTTCTGCTGCTGGAGACCATTTGAAAGCTTCCTTTTTATTTAAATCTGTAAGGGCCTTTGCTATCAAACCATAGCCATGAATGAATTTTCTGTAATAACCTGTTAGCCCTAAAAAACCTCTGAGCGCCTTTAATGTCTTAGGGATAGGCCAATCAACCATCGCTTGGATTTTACTTGGATCAGTTGCTACTCCAGCCCCACTGACCACAAATCCCAGATATTCAACTTGAGATAAAGCAAAAGCACATTTCGACCTCTTTGCATATAACTCATGTTCCCGTAGGACATGAAGAACTTGTTTCAAGTGTGTGCGATGTTCAGACAAGGATTTGCTATAAATCAAGATATCGTCAAAAGAAAACTAGGACTCCCTTCCTCAACATATGAGAAAACACCCCATTCATTAAGTTATGGAAAGTAGCGGGAGCATTAGTTAAACCAAACGGCATTACCTGAAATTCGAATTGGCCGTGGTGAGTGACAAATGCAGTTCTGGCCTTGTCACTGTCCCTCATTCTTACTTGAAAGTACCCCTGTCTCAAGTCGAGTTTAGAAAATACCACAGCACCATTAAGTTCAGACAGAAGATCTTCTATGACGGGCATTGGAAATTTGTCTTTGATTGTAGCTTCATTCAATTTCCTATAATCCACACACATCCTCCAGGTCGAATCTTTTTTCTTCACTAACAAGACAAGAGAAGCATAAGGACTTGAACTTGTATTGATCAAACCTCGGTCCAACATTTCATTGACCAATCGCTCTATTTCATCCTTGAGGACATGTGAGTATCTGTACGGTTTTTGATGTACTGGTGGCGCCCCTTCTTTCAATTGTATCTTATGCTCCAAATGTCTTACAGGAGGCAGACTTTTAGTCTCCTCAAACACATCCTTGTAATCTTCTCAAATTCTTTCAATACAAGCTGGAAGGTTCTTTTGTTTTTGATCAGTTGTGACCTGGAATAGTTGCGCCATAATTCCATGAGTTGTTTTATTGATCAATTTCTGAACCCACTGCCACTCATCAATTGAAATGAAGCATCATCATCTTCTCCTTGAACCTGGACCTTCTTCCCCTTCCTGGTAACTACAAGGCAATTTTTCTTCAAATGGAAAGTGACAGGATCATGGAGCCACATCCAGTCATGCCCAATATCACATCACATCCTCCTAGTGGTAAGATTCTCAAATCGGCCTCAAACATAGTTCCTTGTGTCTCCCATTGAAATTTACTGCATTTCTCCTTACTAACTGTTTTTTCACCATTGGCTACAGTTACTATCCATGGAGGAGTAGCTTCCAGTTCACATTTCAACTCCTCCGCAGTGGCCTGATTCAAGTAACTATGGGTACTGCCACTGTCTACTAATATAGACAGTTTCTTTCTTTTACACACCCCATTAATCTTAAGGGAACTTGAAGTTCTAGTGCCATGTAGAGCGTGAAGGCTTATCTCACTGTTCACTTGTTCATCCACTTCATGAACATTCACTATTTCCTCTTGTTCATCTTCCTCATCACAAACCACTTGGAACAGTCTTGAACACTTATGGCCATATGTGTATTTTTCATTGCAAGTGAAACACAACCCTTTCTCCTTCCTTGCGTTGTATTTCGCCCTTGATAACCTCCGTTCTGGCAATATCACATTATCTTTACCACTGGCAGTAGAACTGCTCTTAGCAGCAGAATTTCCAGAATCTTGCTTATTACTGTAAGAAGAATGGCCACCAGTTTTTTGCATAAACTTCCCCTTCTTTCCCCAAACATCTAATGTGTTCTCCATCAGTTTTGCTTGGTTTATAGCCACAATAAGATGTCTAGGCCTGAACATCTGTACTGGTACCCTAATCTCCTCTTTTAACCCCTTCATAAAGCAAGACACATAGAACTCCTCTGTTATAGCTGGATGTTTAGTCCTAACCAATGCTTTCATGTCTTCAAACTGCTCTATGTAACTAGACACATCTGACTTTTGACACAACTGAGTGAATTCCATTATAATATCTTCTAGGCCAGGGATTAAAAACTTCTCTAATAGCATATTACAGAATAGCTCCCAAGTAATATAACCCCTCCCTTCCACATATTCATAGAACCACATATCAGCAGCCCCCAACAAATAATAAGAAGCATGAGCTACTTTGTTTCCTTCCTCAATCTGGTGAACAGAAAAATACCTGGTAGCTTTACGAATCCAGGTTCTGGGCTGAGATCCATCAAACTCTGGGAATTCCATTTGGTATGTTGGCAGTTGTGGTTGGACTGGCGGTTGTTGAGGGAATCGGAGCTGTGAGTCATCCCGATGTTGAGGAATCTTGTAAGGTTCTCTGGTCTTTGGGCTAGATCCATCACTGGAATGGTCCTTCTCCTTAATCAACATCTCATGATGCAGTGCAATCAAGACTTCTACCTGAGTTTTGAGCGACGTCATATTATCATCAACAACAGTCACCTTAGCGTTCATGTCGGCAAGCTCCGCTGTGAATTTTTCCTTGAGCGCCGTCACCACCTGGCTACAAGCCTCGATCTCTTCGTTGTGCAACTGCTAGGTCTCTACGATTTCCTTCAGACGAGCTTCCTGAGAAACCATGGTCACAGATTCGCCGGAATATAACCTGGCTTATGATACCAAATGTTGTGACTCGATTTCCCCAAATTATAAATAGAAAAGCAAATAAGGATTGTAACCAACAATTATATATATATTCGAGTGATTGAGTTGTAGATTAACTGGAATTACAAATCAAAATGAAGTTCAACAATGGAATAGAAACAGGAAGATGGCCGGAGAATTCCACCAGTGAGCACCTGAGATTTGAACAATGAATTAGGCCAAATTTCAGTATATTTTGGAGAGAAGAAAAGGCTAAGGGACTTGAGAGTTTTACCTCACAAATCCAACTACAGATTCCCTTTGCTCCTTGCTGCATATAAGACAATGAACAAGTGCAACGGGCTGTGAATGATAGCTGCAGAATGGTCCCAATGGCTAGACTGTTTTTAACGGCCAAATTACCCAAAGTAAAAGACAATGACTAAAACTGTAAATAAAAAACAGTGATAAGTAAAATAATAGGAATGCTCTTTTTGCAAACTCGTGTTTCCTGTTGTTACGCCCAGTTCACTACACTACATAAAGGGTCAGGATCTTAAAACAACTCTAGTACATGTTCATGCTTCTGTACTAGTGAAGAAAATTCTGAAGGTAAGGGACAAAGTGTAGAAACAGGTCAGTGGGACAGTTTGATGCAAAAAGAGTATTTTGATAAGCATGTTGCTTATAAAATTCTTAGGCCTGATATTGAACCTGTTCCATGGAGAGAAATGGTTTTAAATAATCGAGCTACTCCTCGTGCAAGATTTTGC
>CM051458.1:76857252-76875984 GCA_028274465.1 Plantago ovata
AGCTAATTACAGCTCTGATCGGAACTGTAAATAACTCCGTCGGAGCTATTTACAGCTCCGATTGGGGCTGTTTCAACCCCAATCGGAGCTGTAAACAACTCCGATTGGGGCTGAAAACAGCCCCGATCGGAGCTGATTTACAGCTCCGTCGGAGCTGCAAATAGCTCCGATCGGGGAGCTATTTACAGCTCCGGTTGGGGCTGCAAATATCTCCGATCGGAGCTATTTACAGCTCCGGTCGACGGAGCTGTGTGGGGACAACTCCGGTACCGGAAAAATTCCGGTACCGGAGTTTAGAGCTCGAAGAAGAAGATGATTAATGAAAAAAAAAGGAAAAAGGAAAAGAAAATATTGAGAAAAGAAAGGAAAAGATAAATGAAAAAATAAAAATATTGGTAAGGGCATGTTTGGGGAGAGAAGATTTATAAGTTGGTCAACATTTTTGGATAAAATGGGGCTAGATGTAATTGTTGAACTAGCAGGGGAAGAAACGTAATTAGGTGCAGCAGTGGGGGTAGTTTTTAGAAAATTCCCTTGAATCTATCAAAAAACTTATGAACAAAAACCATACAAATTATAACATGGATGTTGGTTGAAGAATGCCCCGATTGACTCATACACATTCACATATGCACTTATGTCAAACAAGATAGTCTCTCGTAACATTCTCTACCAGGACCTAGTCAGTGACGACGTAATGAAATATGTTTAAATACGAATGGTTGTCTTGTGCCTATGAAACTGAGGACTTACTGCTGTTCACCAAGTTAAGACTTTTCCTCAAAGAGGTCGAACCAATACTGGCTCTCATCAAACGAATGAGGGTTCCCTAAAAGTTCACACTCCCCTATTCTACCCATCTGTCAAGCAAGCCTTAAACTATTCACCACTTCCTGAATGGCAGGACGAGGGTGGTCTAGAACAGATGACACTCAAACAAAAAAAATACAAAAATTACAACTCGATTACGAACATTACAAGAATTGAAAAACGAGACAAGCACTTTGCTAAACTGCTTTTTAGCTTTGTTTGGACCCTTTTTTGCTTTTTTGGGGTCTTTTCTTTTTTTTTCTTTTTTTTTATTTTCGAGATTTTTTTCTTTCCTGGAATTTTTCCTTCTTTTTTTTTCTTTTTTTTCCTTCTTTTTTTTTTAGCCAGCAGTAGCACAACAAAAAAGAAATTACAAGGACACATAAACGACCTCCCCAAACCTATTCTTGGAGCACAAACTTTACGAAAAAGGAAAACAAACTCACAACACTCAAAAAGCGAAAAACAAGTCTAATGATAGTGTAACCCCCTCCCCAAACCTATTCGAAGGAATAGGTTGCAAACAAAGGATCACACAATCTCACACTACCTCCTTCCTAGGCATTTAGCAATCTCAAAGCAAGGTGAAAACTGGTTGCCTCTTAGGTACATAATTACTCGGGAAAACAACCATAAGATCCTAACATGCATCATCCTATTATAAAGGCATTCGTGAACCGCAGTAGAGAAAACACCACTAAGTGATGTCAAAACTACCAAGCTTAACTAAGTGCAAACATAAATGTGACAAGCCAAGCGAGAAAAACCTCAAACAAATTCATAGAGATGAAGCATATGATTAATGTCATAACTAGTTAATCTACCCAATAAAAAAAGTTCAAAAAATTTGACAATAAACTCCACATAAAACATGCAAGACTATACTAGGATGAATGTAGTGTATGTAGTGTATGTAGTGGAGAATTCCTTTCTTAACTAGTTTATTTGATGTGAACCATGATGTTAAGTATTGTTTGGCTTTATGATGTTGAGTATGGTATCTTGTATTTTGTTTGCATTTGCACGTTTACCGCTTTCTTAGTATTTAGTTGCATACACTACATTCATTCTAGTCTAGTCTTGCATGTTTTTGTGTGGAGTTTATTACCAAATTTTTTGAACTTTTTTATTGGGTAGATTAACTAGTTATGTCTTTTGACCATGTATTTCATCTCTATGAATTTGTTTGAGGTTTTTATCGCTTGGCTTGTCACATTTATGTTTGCACTTAGTTAAGATTGATAGTCTCGACATCACTTAGTGGTATTTTCTCTACTGCGGTTCACGGATGCCTTTATAATAGGATGATGCATGTTAGGATCTTATGGTTGTTTTCCCGAGTAATTATGTACCTAAGAGGCAACAAGTCTTCACCTTGCTTTGAGATTGCTAAATGCCTAGGAAGGAGGTAGTGTGAGATTGTGTGATCCTTTGTTTGCAACCTATTCTTTCGAATAGGTTTGGGGAGGGGGTTACGCTATCATTAGACTTGTTTTTCGATTTTTAAGTGTGTGTTGTGAGTTTGTTTTCCTTTTTCGTAAAGTCTGTGCTCCAACCTATTCTTTCGAATAGGTTTGGGGAGGTCATTTGTGTGTCATTGTAATTTATTTTTCGTTGTGCTACTGCTGGCTATAAAAAAAAAAGAGGAAAAAAATTGAAAAAAAAAGAAGAAAAAATTCCAAGAAAAAGAAAAAAATCTGGAAAAGTAAAAAAGAAAAAAAGACCCCAAAAAAGCAAGGAAGGGTCCAAAAAAAGCCACAAAGCAGTTTAGCAAAGTGTTTATCTCGTTTTTCAATTCTTGTAATGTTCGTAATCGAGTTGTACTTTTTGTCTTTTGTTTGTTTGAGTGTCATCTGTTCTAAGACCACCCTCGTCCTGCCATTCAGGAAGTGGTGAATAGTTAAAGGCTTTGTTTGAGAGATGGGTAGAATAGGGGAGTGTGAACTTTTAGGGAACCCTCATTCGTTTGATGAGAGCCAGTATTGGTTCGACCTCTTTGAGGAAAAGTCTTAACTTGGTGAACAACAGTAAGTCCTCAGTTTCATAGGCACGGGACAACCATTCGTATTTTAACATGTTTCATTACGTCGTCACTGACTAGGTCCAGGTAGAGAATGTTACGAGAGACTATCTTGTTTGACATAAGTGCATATGTGAATGTGTATGAGTCAATCGAGGCATTATTCAACCAATATCCATATTATGATTTGTATGGTTTTTGTTCATAAGTTTTTTGATAGATTCAATAGATTAGTTCATTTCATTTGGCATGAGACTCCATTTTTTGTGTTGCATTGTTTTTTGCATTAGAGTCTAGCTTAGTTTCTTGAGGACAAGCAAATGTTCGGTTTGGGGAGTTTGATGAACGTGTATTTTACACCTTCATTCGAGTCTTTTTTCACCTATTTAGCTATCCTCTATGTTAATTTAGCTATATTATAGTGCATTTTATTAGAATAGTGTCACGTTTCCCTTTAGTTTGCATTTTTCAGGTTTTAGGTGAAAAACGTAATTTTCCGGGAAATTATATTGAAGAGAACGAAGAATCGGTGTTCCGAGGACATTCGTGGATAATCCTCCAAATTGATAAGAAAAATAGTTTCCTATGCTAAGAATTCCCAGAACAGGCTCTGGAGAATTCCTATCTAAAACTATGTGAAAAGGTATGAAAAAAGGCCTGAGAAAGTATGAAAAACGTTGAAACAGAAGCAACTATATATAGGAGTTCGGAACGCGTGGGGCGAGTCGTCCCAGACATCGGGCGAACCGCCCCACATCCCGGGCGAACCGTCCCGGAGCTCCAGTCGACGGAAATGCATTTTTGACGCGTTTTTGGTCTTCGTTTCGTTTTCGGACTCGGATTTTGCCTTCTAGTGACCTTTGAGCCTTGAAACTCGACCCCTAGACCTCAAATCTCGTCCGGAACCTTCCAGATAACCCATGGATGACCATGAAACACCGATTCTTCGTGCTCTTCAATATAATTGCCCGGAAAATCACGTTTTTCACCTAAAACCTGAAAAATGCAAACTAAAGGGAAACATGACACTATTCTAATAAAATGCACTATAATATAGCTAAATTAACATAGAGGATATCTAAATAGGTGAAAAAAGACTTGAATGAAGGTGTAAAATACACGTTCATCAAACTCCCCAAACCGAACCTTTGCTTGTCCTCAAGCAACTAAGCTAGACTCTAATGCAAAAAACAATGCAACACGAAAAATGGAGTCTCATGCCAAATGAAGTGAACTAATCTATTGAATCTATCAAAAAACTTATGAACAAAAACCATACAAATCATAACATGGATATTGGTTGAAGAATGCCTCGATTGACTCATACACATTCACATATGCACTTATGTCAAACAAGATAGTCTCTCGTAACATTCTCTACCTGGACCTAGTTAGTGACGACGTAATGAAACATGTTAAAATACGAATGGTTGTCCCGTGCCTATGAAACTGAGGACTTACTTCTGTTCACGAAGTTAAGACTTTTCCTCAAAGAGGTCGAACCAATACTGACTCTCATCAAACGAAGGAGGGTTCCCTAAAAGTTCACACTCCCCTATTCTACCCATCTCTCAAGCAAAGTCTGAAACTATTCACCACTTCATGAATGGCAGGACGAGGGTGGTCTAGAACAGATGACACTCAAACAAACAAAAGGCAAAAATTACAACTCGATTACGAACATTATAAGAATTGAAAAACGAGACAAACACTTTGTTAAACTGCTTTTTGGCTTTCTTTGGACCCTTCTTTTCTTTTTTGGGGTCTTTTCCCTTTTTTTCTCTTTTTTTCTTTTCCAGATTTTTCTTTTTTTCTGGAATTTTTCCTCTTTTTTTTCGATTTTTTTTTCTTTTTTTTTAGCCAGCAGTAGCACAACGAAAAAGAAATTACAATGACTCACAATTGACCTCCCCAAACCTATTCGAAAGAATAGGTTGAAGCACTAACTTTACGAAGAAGTAAAACAAACTCACAACACACACTCAAATCGAAAAACAAGTCTAATGATAGCGTAACCCCCTCCCCGAACCTATTCGAAAGAATAGGTTGCAAACAAAGGATCACACAGTCTCACACTACCTCCTTCCTAGGCATTTAGCTATCTCAAAGCAAGGTGAAGACTTGTTGCCTCTTAGGTACATAATTACTCGGGAAAACAACCATAAGATCCTAACATGCATCATCCTATTATAAAGGCCTTCGTGAACCGCAGTAGAGAAAACACCACTAAGTGATGTCGAGACTACCAAGCTTAACTAAGTGCAAACATAAATGTGACAAGCTTAGCGAGAAAAACCTCAAACAAATTCATAGAGATGAAAAATATGATTAAGGTCATAATTAGTTAATCTACCCAATAAAAAAGTTCAAAAATTTGGCAATAAACTCCACATAAAACATGCAAGACTATATTAGGATGAATGTAGTGTAAGTAGTGTATGCAACTAAATTACTAGGAAAGCGATAAACGTGCAAATGCTAATGCAAACGAATTTTAACAAAATGCAAGGTACTATACTCAAACTACCAATGTCAAGCTCCAAACTAACAACAATAGTTCACTTAAAGCCCATCCCCCCTCATGAAACTAAAGCTAGTCCCTAGCAATAAGAGAATGAGGAAATAAGATGTGATACTAGATGTTACCGCGTGGTTTGGCCTCGGTCGGCTGAGTACACTAGATGTAAGGTGTTGAGATTGCTCGAGGGCCCTTGTTGGTGATCATCGGAGCCCGTGGTGGTGGTGGTGGTTTCACTAATAGATCGAATAGGGCCAACTCCTCAATCAGTATTCATGGCATCCTTATTGTCCTTATTGTCTTCATTGTCACTGAAACGCCCCAGATTTCAGAGGCTTAAAAGGGTTGAGAACGCTACTCATACCAACAAGGTGCACCTTTCTTTTCGGAAATCCACCTATAAGAACTTCAGAGTTAAGCGTGCTTGCTCTGGAGCAATTCTAGGATGGGTGACCCACTGGGAAGTTCCCGGTGCGCGCACGAGTGAGGACAAAGTGTGCGGATTAGAACCCGTGTTGGTCTGTGGGGCCAGCATATCACCCCGGAGAGCGCCCATGAGTAGCGTTGCCAACCCGTTGGGCTGGGTCTCGGCCCGTTAGTCGGCCGGGTCGTTACAGTCACCATCATCATCATTAGAAGAATTGCATTGTCGAAGAGAATCCTCAAGATTAGCCGCTGCAGTTATGGGGTTTTCCATCCGGTATCTCTCTAATAGCCCGTGAACTGTTGAAAGGGAAAGAGTTGTGCTCTTAGAGTCTCCCTCACCAACGTTCTCTACCCCATGGAACTTACAGTAAGCTGCGATGAAACTCGGAAACTCAGAGGTTTTCTTTTTCTTTGCCAATGTCGCCCACATTCTCTACGGTTGATGCTCCCGATGTCTATATGGTGCTCCCTCAATAAGCAGTCGAGGGGCACCCCAAGGAAGGTCTGGGTGTCCATGTCATTATGTTTTGGAATCAAGTTAGCGATACGGAACTTCATCACCACTGTCGACTCAAGACTGAATCTGTTGTGATGAGGCCGCCCCGGTTGCTTCCTAGTCTCTCGGACCTTGCAGTCCTTGTGGCAGATTTCTACTGTAATATTGGTTTCAATCCCTTTAGTGGTACGTGAATAGACATAAGAGTGCTCACTCCCGGTGGATTCTTGTTCCTCTTTATGGATAAACCGCGAAGTTGTTGCAAAAGTCCATGGCTCGAACGCACCTCTAACGAGATCACTCTCCTTCTTTTGAAGATTAGTAGACCCAACATAGAACTCATGAGAACGTCCTTGTCAAACCCTTTGACATGGTTGGAATCGAACCACCTCCAATACCTCATTGTAGCCAAACGGAAGTGCTCCTCTCCCTTTGTGGCATGGTTCCTACAAACATCCATTAGTACCTCGTACAACAAAAAGCTTCATGCATATGCAAATGCAAGGGTGAAACAAACGAGTAACTTCATTATCACGCCTAATCTTCAAAATACAAAGTCTAATCTAGCTACCATAATGCAACTTATCAAAATATGTAACATATCTCAACAAGCTTAATGCTGGATAACTAGTAACCTCAAATCACAAAATTCATTCAAACCATAGTACTCAAAAAATTTCACCAAAAGGTCCCAAACCCCATCAATCAAGTGTTCTATCAACATGTCTACCTTTATCATACCAATAATCTCATCATATAACATGGAATGAAAGAAAAGAACCAAGGCAAGACGAGACATAGACATCAAGTAAGCAAAATTCCCAATTTATCAAACCAAGCATAGATGAGCAAGCAATTGGTAACTAAAATTGATTCTAATCACATAAACAATCAACCCATACATTATATAAGCTCAATTGAAGCATAAATCAGAAAACCCCCAAATTTGAAAAATTAGGGTTCATGTGAAGATACCTCAGATCTGAAAAACAAATGAACTAGGATGAAAGTTGTTCAGATAGAATTAAAGAGCATGTAAAGGGCTTCGATTGAAGCTAAAGAACACAAAAATTGATGGAGAATTGAAGAAATTATGGAAGAAAGATGATTTTTCGAGTTTTTGGGTGTTTTGGAGAATGAGGGTTTGGGGGAGAAATCCCGCATTATATTCTCAGAAAACGGGGGGCGATTCACCCCGTGTGTGGGGCGATTCGCCCCCACTGCCAGAGGTGGGGAGACGAAATTTCTCGATAAACTCAGTTTTTTTATCCCCGAAAACCATTCTCCTCATAGAAGACACTCGAAAAAGTTCACTCAAACATAAACATAAGCACAAAACGACACATAAACGAACAAATTCACAGAAAGGCAAATTGTTCAATGTATGAATGCATGCAATGCAATAAAGCGATAAAAACTCCGGGTTGCTTCCCGGATAGCGTCATTGTTTATAGTCTTTGACTCGACTTCTTCTTGCTCTTAGTTCTTATTTTTGAGGGTACTAGACTTCCCCTTCATGGATCGTTTCCTCATGCCACGAACCTGTGAATGAGAATGAACATAGACAGCAAGACCAAAGTAGTTAATTGTGTGAGAAGCGTTGAAGTGAATATTTGGATCAGATATGGCTCGCAACACATGTTGCTTGCCATCCACCTCAATGGTGCAAGTTCTTCGGTAGATGTCTATCACGGAGCATAGCTTAATCAAGAACGTTCGCCCCAAGAGAACAACATCCCCCATCCCAGGTGTAGACGCCGGCATAACTACAAAGTTGGTGTACACAGAAGCTTCACCAATCTTAACCAATACGTTCTTCACAGCGCCTTCGGGTCGCACAAAGGATCCATCCGCCAATTGCACAATAGCCTTATGCTCAGATAGTTTTCCAAGGCTACTCTTCTCAAACACATTCATTGGGAGCACATTAGAGTAAGATCCCGTATCTAGTGTAGCACGAACATCTTCAAGTTCACCAATCCCAACCTTAACATCGAAACTCTCAGGAATTGGCTCGGGAGCCTCTTGCTCCTCATCACTCACATCAGAACCAAGGTCCTTCTCTTCTTCCTTGGCTAGTGGGGGTTATTTATCCTTGCAACGCTCACATTTAGCAACCTTCTTGATGGTGATTTCAACAGGAAGATCACCCACCAAGGTAATAGACATCGACTTCTCAGTGTTGCTAGGCAACTTCCCTTGCTCCCTACTTGCTCCACGGTCAATCAACTCTTGCATCTTTTGATGGGCAAGCCTAGTGCTCTCTTCCAAACGATCCAGCCTCACCCTAGTCTTCTCAGAATCTTTTTCATAACGCTTAAGAAAACTTTGGGTGTGATAAACCATTTTCTACAAGTTTTCCATAAGTAGAGCCGTCTTCGACTTCGGTTGCTCTTTGGGAGCGGGATTTTCGCAGTGATCATTACTATAGCTAAGCTCACTACGGTCTTGGTTAGGGCCATAAGTTTGGCTAGCCGGTGCATATCCTTGATTGTTTCGGAACCCTCTTCTCCAAAATCCACCTCGAGGATTCCTACCATCTTGTCCGTAGCTAACTTCTTGAGTACCAAATTCCGTAGCAAAAGCTTCCTCTTCGCTTCCTTGAACCCAATTGCCATCATCATATGCAAGCTCCGATCTACACATATGAGCTCCATGCCCATAGTTTTTGCATATTCGGCAAACTTCGTTCGACATAGCTGTTCCAACGGAGCTCTTGAGGACTTGTTTCAACTCATTGGTAAAGCACTCGAATCGATCCCCATTCCCCCCATACATAGGGGCCTCCTGAGTAGGTGGAGCTTCAGGTCCACGTCTCCTAACCATCGCTCTTGGATCCTTGAATTGCGAACCCTTAGCAAGCCTTTCGAAAACCGCCCAAACGGCTTCCGCGGTTTCCTCCCAAATATTGTCGCGGCATTGGAAATCCACCACTTGCTGATTCTCAAAGGTTAGTCCATTGTAGAAGTGTTGGACAAGATCCGAAAGCTCAAAACCATGGTGAGGGCACTTGTTCATGAGGTCTTGGAACCTCTCAAACGCGGTGTAGATGGTCTCATCATAGTCTTGTTTGAATCCAGTGATTTGCGCCTTAAGCGCGGTAGTCAAGGTGTGATGAAAGTATTTCTCCATGAATGCTGAAAAAACCTTTTCCCAAGTGGCAAGCGAACCCGCCGGTAGAGAACTCAACCATGACTTGGCCATGTCGCCAAGCCCCATAGCAAAAACCTTCATTCTCAACTCATCCGCAGTTATTTCAGTTCCGGGTCGTGGGAGTTGGTTGACGAAGTCATCGATATCGTGCAAGTACCCCATCACATCTTCCCTTGCTAAGCCATAGAACCTCGGAAGTTGTTGGAACGCGTGGTTTTTTATTTCCAGATCTCGAGTTGCAGGCGAAAGAACAATCGTCGGTCCCCTCATACGATCCTTGGTGGGTTGAACCCACGATTTCAGTGGTCTAGCTTCTGCCATTACGACGATTTCCTTAAGAAGACTGTGTAGAGATTCAGAGAAATCGGTATCCTCTATTTCCTCTAGTTCACGACATCGAAGTAGTCGCCTTCTTTGGTAGTAGACTCTGTCGATTTCAGCGAATGGTTCAGCAAACGGTGTTTCCCTATATCGTGTACTTCGCATACACTGTCTGTAACAAGCTAAGAAGAGAGTATCAGAGAGATCAAATAAAATAAAACTACTAAAACTAGGAATTGAATGCTGAAAATATATATAAGCTAAACAGAAAAAAGGAGTATAGTCCCCGACAACGGCGCCAAATTTGATGAGCCGAAGTTTGTCAGACTCAATTAATCAAATAAAGTTATTTTTAGCCAAAGGCAATTCACAACTACAACGAAAACCGTAGTGTAGCAGTAAAATAACCTCGAGTGTCGATCTCTAAGGACTATAACTAGCTTTATCTAATTTAACTTAAACTATAAACTCAACAAACGACTTAGCACAGGTTTTTCTTATCAAAGATAATGGAAGTTAGTGATAGTATGATCATTCAAAGCATCAGGTTAATAATCATGCATGAAGTACCCGATCGTTTTGCATAGAAATCTAAGATCATGAATTGTCCAATGTGTTCCGTTCAATTCAACACTACGAAGATAGAGGGCTTAGATAGATCAAAGAAATAAATCAATAACTCAGGTCTGATTCGCGTTACTGCCATCATGCATAATTAAGAACCCTAGCTAAGAAATCACATACTATCACCAACGATAGATTTAGCTACTCATAGATGACATGCAATCAACAGAAATCAAAGCACGATTTAATGAAAACATGTTGAAAGATATAAATATAAATAGAAAAATCATGAGATACAATGTTACCGACGAAGGTTGTCAATCTCCGAAGAATTGCAAACTCACAAGCAAGATAATCCTCCAAATTGATAAGAAAAATAGTCTCCTATGCTAAGAATTACCAGAGCAGGCTCTGGAGAATTCCTATCTAAAACTAATGTGAAAAGTATGAAAAAAGGTCGGAGAAAGTATGAAAAACGTAGAGAAACTGACAACTATATATAGGAGTTCGGAACGCATGGGGCGAGTTGCCCCAGACACCGGGCGAACCTCCTGGTGTGGGGCGATCCGCCCCACATTCCGGTCTTCTTTTCCTTTTCGGACTCGGATTTTGCCTTCTAGTGACCTTTAAGCCTTGAAACTCGACCCATAGACCTCAAATCTCATCTGGAACCTTCTAGATACTCCACGAATGTCCTCGGAACACCGATTCTTCGTTCTCTTCAATATAATTGCGAGAAAAATCATGTTTTTCACCTAAAACCTGAAAAATGCAAAATAAAGGGAAACATGACACTATTCTAATAAAATGCACTATAATATAGCTAAATTAACAAAGATGATAGCTAAATAGGTGAAACAAACTCGAATGAAGGTATAAAATACACGTTCATCAAACTCCCCAAACCGAACCTTTGCTTGTCCTCAAGCAACTAAGCTAGACTCTAATGCAAAAAACAATGCAACACAAAAAATGGAGTCTCATGCCAAATGAAGTGAACTAATCTATTGAATCTATCAAAAAACTTATGAACAAAAACCATAAAAATCATAACATGGATATTGGTTGAAGAATGCCTCGATTGACTCATACACATTCACATATGCACTTATGTCAAACAAGATAGTCTCTCGTAACATTCTCTACCTGGACCTAGTCAGTGACGACGTAATGAAACATGTTAAAATACGAATGGTTGTCCCGTGCCTATGAAACTGAGGACTTACTGTTGTTCACCAAGTTAAAACTTTTCCTCAAAGAGGTCGAACCAATACTGGCTCTCATCAAACGAATGAGGGTTCCCTAAAATAAATGAGGGTTCCCTAAAATTACAACTCGATTACGAACATTACAAGAATTGAAAAACAAGACAAACACTTTGCTAAACTGCTTTGTGGCTTTTTTTGGACCCTTCCTTGCTTTTTTGGGGTCTTTTTTTCTTTTTTTCTTTTCCAGATTTTTTTCTTTTTCCTTGAATTTTTTCTTCTTTTTTTTCGATTTTTTTCCTCTTTTTTTTTATAGCCAGCAGTAGCACAACGAAAAAGAAATTACAATGACACACAAATGACCTCCCCAAACCTATTCGAAAGAATAGGTTGGAGCACAGACTTTACGAAAAAGGAAAACAAACTCACAACACACACTTAAAAGTCGAAAAACAAGTCTAATGATAGCGTAACCCCCTCCCCAAACCTATTCGAAAGAATAGGTTGCAAACAAAGGATCACACAATCTCACACTACCTCCTTCCTAGGCATTTAGCAATCTCAAAGCAAGGTGAAGACTTGTTGCCTCTTAGGTACATAATTACTCGGGAAAAAACAACCATAAGATCCTAACATGCATCATCCTATTATAAAGGCCTTCGTGAAACGCAGTAGAGAAAACACCACTAAGTGATGTCGAGACTACCAAGCTTAACTAAGTGCAAACATAAATGTGACAAGCCAAGCGAGAAAAATCTCAAACAAATTCATAGAGATGAAATACATGGTCAAAAGACATAACTAGATAATCTACCCAATAAAAAAGTTCAAAAAATTTGGCAATAAACTCCACAGAAAAACATGCAAGACTAGACTATAATGAATGTAGTGTATGCAACTAAATACTAAGAAAGCGGTAAACGTGCAAATGCAAACAAAATACAAGATACCATACTCAACATCATAAAGCCAAACAATACTTAACATCATGGTTCACATCCCATCCCCCTCATGAAACTTAAGCTAGTCCCTAGCAAAAGAGAATGAGTAAATAAAAAGTGATACTAGATGTTACCGAATGGTTTGGCCTCGGTCGGCTGATTATCTTGCCTCACAAGCAAGATAATCCTCCAAATTGATAAGAAAAATAGTCTCCTATGCTAAGAATTTCCAGAACAGGCCCTGGAGAATTCCTATCTAAAACTAATGTGAAAGGTATGAAAAAAGGTCTGAGAAAGTATGAAAAACGTAGAGAAACCGGCAACTATATATAGGAGTTCGGAACGCGTGGGGCGAGTCGCCCCAGACACCGGGCGAACCGCCTGGTGTGGGGCGAACCGCCCCACATCCCGGGCGAAGCGCCCAGGAGCTCCCGTCGGTGGAGACGCGTTTTTGGTCTTCTTTTCCTTTTCGAACTCGGATTTTGCCTTCTAGTGACCTTTAAGCCTTGAAACTTGACCCCCAGACCTCAAATCTCATCCGAAACCTTCTAGATACTCCACGAATGTCCCCGGAACACCGATTCTTCGTTCTCTTCAATATAATTGCCCGGAAAATCACGTTTTTCACCTAAAACCTGAAAAATACAAACTAAAGGGAAACGTGACACTATTCTAATAAAATGCACTATAATATAGCTAAATTAACATAGAGGATAGCTAAGTAGGTGAAAAAGACTCGAATGAAGGTGTAAAATACACGTTCATCAAAGCCCACACATGCTATGCACGTGACCCCCCTTGTTTGGCCGGCAACAAAATTCAAATATCTGGCGAGGGTGAAAAATTACTTTCCAAATTTAAGAGCGTGAAAAGTCAAGTTTGTGTGCTTATATGTAATGAAAATTGAACAACAAGGTGTTCAATGCAAATTTGGGAATAAGACAGGTTTTGATATAATTACGTTGAATAAAAGGGTGTTGTATATAAACCACCCTAAAAGACATAATATCATACTATTTATCAGGTTTTAAATGGCTTACTAATTATTAAAGTAATATAATAACATGATTGATTTACCCATTGATTGACGTGCCAATCAATTCTAATCCGTTTGACCTTACTTATTCAATTTCAATTTGGCGCGTACATGTGTCATTATTTAATTAAAAGATGTAGGGTTCGAATCTTGTTGACGTGATTTTTTGCTTCATTATTTTTATTATTTTTATTATTGAAGGTGTTTGGTTCGAATCTTGTTGGCGTGATTTTTCTCAATTATTTGTATCATTATTTTAGTTGAAGATGTTGGGTTCGAATCTTATTGACGTAAATTTTTCTTTTTTATTTATTATCTTCTTATATCTTTATCTTTCAACACAAAGTTTTATGGTTGTACTATACTTAATTTATAAACAATCATGATATGTTCTTATGAAAAAAGACATACTTCAACCAAAACGCCAATTTAGCTCTGATGATGAAGAACCTGAGGATACTAGGCCATTTGAAATTTGAATATTGTCCATATTGCGGCATCAACATAACAAAAGAACTCGATGAAACAAAATGGTAAGAGATAATGACGCCCATGACAATATATTCAACTGATGGAGAACACCAATTAACATGCGAAAGTTGTATTGCAGATTTCGAAGTTGAATGTTTCCAAAGCCTACATATGTATCAGATGGTTCTTAACTCATCGGAAGAATACTTTTTGTATGTATTATATCGTTCAATTCAAAACTATTCATTGCATAACTACAAAAACTATATACATTTATAGGACACCATTTATGTTAAGTTCAGTTACACAATTAGTTATTTTTTTTGTTACGTTTGAAATCATTTTGTGAAGACTATATATTTACTCCATTCATTTCAATACATTATTTAATAAAACCACAATGTTTTACAAGATTACGCTTCACACGTAAGGGTGTGGCACAATTTCTAGTAAATACTAAATTACAAGCATATTACGTGTTGTGTTTTATACTTCCTCCGTAGCTTCCCATTTGTCATATTTGGTTGTCCCTCACAAAGCTTCCCCTTTCCATTTATGGACATTCCCCCTTCAATAATAATGTTTTATATATTAAACTTTCTCCCAAACCCTCAAACCCTCAAACCCAATTCATCCAAACATGGGGAAAAGACAAAAGGTTGAAATTCCAACCGGAGACTTGCTTGAATCTGGTAACTCGGCTTATATGATTACTCCAGTTGCCTTCAGTTCTCTGCTCGACTCAGTGGAGGGTTCTATGTGTTCATTTGAATCAGAGGTTGTACCAGAGACGCCTCTATTTGATTCCTTCGAGTTGATGGCAGACTCTGTAGAAGCTTTGATTTGCGTAGTTACGTTGGATCAGAGATTGTACCAGAGACGGCTGTATTTGAGTCCGACAAGCTGATTTTTGAACTAATTGATCTATACGTAGGCTCTTCCCCTGGGACTGTGTAGTATCATATTGTTGCTTGTGTCATAAAAAACAATTTTTCGTCAATATGAATTGTCGCCTTCATGCTCCTGAACTTGATTTGATCGAGAATGCAGTCTACTTGCAGTGCTCTTAAACTCCATTTTAACCTTAATAGCTTGTTTGTGGCTGGTAAATTTGGCTTGATGGTATTGGTATGAGGTAGAAACACTCCAGAACGGAGCCATCTTGCAATTGTGGTCTTGCTTACTTTGAACCCTTTTTTTGTTAATGACTTTGCTAGCAATCTGATGTTTTTCCTCTTTTTGATCGTCATTACCACTTCCTTGCTTGGTGGCTGAAGGCGAGGCCGAACCCAACTAACTTTTTCATTCTCTAAATGGATTGGCAACCCCTCATCCATTTGTTGCTTTGCTTTTGACCATATGCTATGCACAATTCTTCTGCTAATGCCCCATCTCCTTGCAGCCTCATTCATCTTCCCATGTGCAAGTTTCCCTTGGGCATTTACATTTTGGAGGAGAAACTAAGCTATTGCATTCCTGGTGTTGTTACAGAGATTTGGTTTGCTGTTGTTCGACATATTTGTAGTGTTTGATGGGATAAGACATTGTATGTGGTAGATGAAATTGTAATGAATGTTGTATGAGAAATTAAATGCTTGTGAGTACTATCTATTGTATAATTAGGGTATTTGCAGTCTATTGGATAGAAGGATTGAAATATTCTGGATATTCTGTAAATTTGAATTTGAAACGACTTTTGAAATGGTTTTAAATATTTGGTGGGAAGGATTTGGCTCCGGTATTGAAATTCAGTGGGAAAACTTAATTCCTAATGACATGACACCATTCAATCTAAAAAAGCATTTGTCCATCCCACTAGCATTATTTAATCTAAAAGTAGTACAATGCTTATTTTGTTGACTAAATGTCAAAGGGAAAGCTATTGAAAGGACGGAGGAAGTACTATTCATACAAATTAATTTTTCAAAACAGCCGATTTCAATAATCTAAGTACTTCATAGATACACATATCATATATGAAATGTCCAACTTGTAGATATATATATCTTACCCCCTCCGTCTTACTCCCATTATAATTTACGTACTTTGACTTTTTCGATCAATAGTTTTTTAACTTTGACTCCCTATTACTGTTAAACTAAAATAATAAAGTATTTAATGAAATTATATTATGAAAATATAGAACCTAAATTTTCATAATATAATTTTATTAAATATTTTATTATTTTAGTTTAAGAGTAATCAGAATTCAAAGTTGAAAAATATTGATAAAAAAAGTCAAAGTTAATAACTTATAATTGGGCAGAGGGAGTATTACGTAGATGCCACAAAATAATGGATATAGTAATTATTTACTTTAAATGTACAGTATATTATAATTATTACAGTATTTATTTTGTTATTACTTACCATGGTTTAGTACTATACTAATTTCCGTTTAAATTTCATACTGTTTTGTGCGCAATGTAATTATAGAAACTTATGAGTTATGATCAAAGTCAATTTTTTACTTTACAAAAGTACAAATTGTCACGAGCGAATTCCAAAAAATGAAAAAAAATTAAAGATTTAAACTATAAAAGCATTATCATATTGAAAAAAATATAATAATAAGAAATTTTCATCTAGTACCCCTGTTAGTTTTTTAATTACGTTTTTGTCCATCTTAGTCTAACAATTACATTTAACCCCATGTTCGGAAAAATCAATTACATATTACCCCACGATCTTGACTTTTCGCGAATTAAGGTCTGCAAAGTACCATTTCGTCCCTACCGGATTATTGGATTATTTCCCCAGCCAACACTACAAGAAAAACAGGATTTAGCGACGGATACATCCGTCGCTATATGTGAGCGATCCGTCGCTAAACGCCATTAGCGACGGGCTTCCCGTCGCTAAATAGGACGTCGCGAAAAGTGGCGTCGCTAATGAAATAAGCGACGGATAATGTAATCCGTCGCTGTTTTTAGCGACGGATTAGACGATCCGTCGCACCCTTCATCGTTGACCAAAGTTGAGACGGATTATTGATCCGTCCCCTACAATATGGCGACGGATGAAATTATCCGTCGCTATATTGCTGGAACACGTGTCAGGTGCTGGGCAGACGAGAGTTGACGACGGATGGTTTAATCCGTCGCTAATTGGTTTGGAATATATTTTTTTTTTATTTGTTTATTTATTTAGTTATTTATTTATTTATTTTTTTATAGTTGTACACCGCAAATACGTAAACATTTTCGTAACTAAACATTATATACAAAAAATATTTGTTCTAAGCATTAATAAATGAAAGTACTAATTGTCTTAAGCAAAGGAACATGAAAGAAAATTGTTCGAAATAGAAAAAAATTGTTCGAAAAATAAAAAAAGAGTACTACTGCTGAGATCCTGGGGGGCATCGGCATCTGGGGGGCATTAGGGGGGGCATCGACATCATCGAACATGAAGAAGTCGGGAGGTGGCGCTCCACCGGGGGGGGGGCATACTGCGCCATGATCCACTCGATGAATCTCTTGAATCCATGCCTCATCTTCGTCTGCTCTGCCCTCAACCGAGCAGCCTCCTGGCATGCTCCTGGACAGTCGCCTTCAGCTGCTGCTGCTCCTGGAGGAACTCGGGAGGCACATCGGCTTGTCCCTTCGGCGCTTGGAGGAGCTGGAGGAGGAGCCACCCTGGTTCACCGTCTCTGCTATCGCCTGCGAGAGGTTTCCCATGCCGAAGACACGTCCCTTATCATCGAGATTCGCGATCTCGAGATAGATGGCGTTCTCCTCCTCGACCGTGAGATCAAGGTTCTCAGTCCTGGCCAGGAACTCCCCTGAAAATTCAAACAAACAATTAACGATTTAATTAGTACGTTATTCATCGAAGAATCAAATATTCAACAAGAAGCTCAGGAATCAAAAAAATATAAAACATACCGCGATTGTTTTGGCCCTATCAGACTGGAAGGTCATCTTGCCATCCTTATCCAGCTCCCCGTGAGCCTCACAGAAGTGATCCTTCATGAGACCTCTTTCTCTTATTTTTGCTTTGTCCAGGAGCATTTTCCTACAACAGATACACAGAATTTAGTAAGATCGGGCGGACACAATAATCAACATACATCATTTTCAAGGAGCATTTTCATACCACATAACACCAACATTTTCCTACCACAGACACACAGAATCCAGGAGCTTTCAGTACTAATATCAAGATTAGAATAGTTCTATAATCAACTACACATCATTTTCCCACAACAGATACATCATTTTCCAGTACTAATAGTCTTAATAATTAAGATCAGATCAGTCCTAATAATCAACAACATACCACAACATTTCAAACAACAGACACAACATTTTCTAGCATCATCAAGATCAGAACCAGTACTAACCTGTATTGGGACCTCAGATCTTATGTGAGCATTGGTTTCAGTTCTGGTGTGAGTTGGAATTTCAGTTGTTGAACCAGTAGGAACATTAGGATTTATATCTTCCATCCTTTTTTCTGCAAAATGTAAATTAATCCAACAAGTCAAATTGAAGAAGAAGAATAAGAAGAAGGGAAATTAGTTTACTTACAACTGGGGACATTCTTTGCAAGTATGACCACTCTTCCTACATAGACTGCAACATGGACCTCTTCTCTGCTTATGAGTGCTACTTTAGTTTTTTTTTGCCACCCTCAGAGGATGCTGATCCTAACCACTTGTGGCCTGCTTTTTTCTTCTCAATGATAGGTGGGGAACATTCTTCATTTGTAGGTTTTTGGCCAGAATCTATAGTCATCAATTGGCAAGAGGGTCATGTTATATGCCCTC
>CM051458.1:76876084-77078584 GCA_028274465.1 Plantago ovata
ATAGAGATCTACTTTTGTTTATGTTTGAAGACTAAACTTGACGCTCAAGTTTACTGATGATGTATATATACTCATTGTATGCTATTGGAAATAAGATAACCTACTTCCACATATATTGTGAATCTATAGTTACAACTGAGAGTAAACTGGTCCAATGGGGATGAGGTCGTAGCGAGATTAACTGCAAAATCAAAAGTGAAAGGTTGGAGGGCAAAGTTGTTAAAGGCATGTATGTATTGTTGTGGCCGTTTATGCGATTTGGACTGCGCGGAATGCGTTTATCTTCCAAAAACAGCAACTGAATATTAAAGAGATGGAAAGAATGTGATACTTAGAGTAGCCCAAAGGAGTATCTTACCGCCAGTTTAGCCTCCTTGTTCATCCTTTCTTATCCGATGTACTTGTTAACAATGTTGGAAAGGTCTTCCGCTGTCTCAGGCTTCTCCCTCAAGACCTTTGAGGCCAAACCATTCGAGTGTTTGTAAACAAGGTTTGCCTTCGGAAGTACATGTGGGGTCATCTACTTGCAAAGCTACAACATTGGATCGTTGCCACCACCGCCGAAGCGGTTCATCTCTCTTTTGTACGATATCTTGCAAACAACTGATCGATTATTGCGATTTCTTGTAGTCGGTGAAATGGCCCAGGAACACATGGACTAGGTCTGCGTAGGATCGAATGGATAATGCGGGCATTTTGTAGTACCACTCGGTGGCGACACCTTCGAGTGTCCCGGGAAAAACGATCACCATGTCTTTCTCGTCGTGACCGTAGGTCTGCATCATGTTCTCAAATTTCACCCTATGCTCGTGGGGGCATGTTACGCCTGAGTATTTTCGAAGATTTTTGGTGATCCTTCGATCCGTCGGGATCGAGATCGAATGGCTCATCAGCCTTGTCAACAGTGGGTTGGGTGCGACGCCGGTTTCGCCACTTGGGCGTCCTTTGGTTGTATCATACTTTCGGGCCTCTCGCTCGTCCCTTTTTCTCCAATCGTCCGCGTCGCAACGGAGCCTTTTGGTTTTTTGATCCTCGTGTCTCTTTAGATCGTGGGCCTTGAATAGCCCTTCGTACTTTCCATCTTTTTTTCGAGGGTCTTTCTATCGAATTCTGCAATGCGCCGTCAGAGATTACACTATCTTCAGGGATCGTGTAAACCGATTGGGTTCGAGGCCTCCTTTCTTTCCGCATCGATCCTTTGCCTTCGAGGTCCGGGTTTCTCGCACGGGGAATGACCACTGAGCTGTCCATCAAGGTTTCCTCACTGCTTCGAGGGGGTGGAACATACGTTTGGTCGGCAGTTTTTCCAGATGATCTGCCGGAGCGTCCGCATCGTGTGGAACGCTTTCTTGGGGTTTCTTCTCTTGGGGCATCCGGCTATCGACATAAGTTTCACACAATGTGATGACGACAAATTTGTTACAGTCATCAAGAGTCTTTTTAGATCTTTTGCTGCTCTTTTACTTTATATTTCTTTAGAATAGTTTACTTTTAGTATGTTTGTGTCACAGGTCCCTCGGATGCACTTTGGTGAAAATAGCACAAAATTAACTTATTTTGATGCATTTGGAGCTTTTTGGAGGCTTGGATTTTCCATGGAGTAACCGGAGGTCCCTGAGGCTCGAGGAGTGAAAAATCTGGCTTGTACGAGAGTTTGGATCACTTTGAAGTCGCCAAAGTTCAACAAAATTATAGGTTGCACATTTGCTACTCGCCAAAGGAGGCTGGCGCCCAACCACTGTAGTTGGCGCCCAGCCATGGCGGCGTTTTAGATTTCGGATTTTGTATTTAAACTCATTTTTCATCATGCTATTTAGGTTTAGGGTTTTGTTTTACACCCTAGCACAAACCCTAGAGAGAAGACACACTTTGGAGACATATCCTAGCCTCCAAACCTTTGATTTTCATCTAGAGATTTGCTACCGTTACTAGATTTCATTGCTTTGATTGGATTCGACATAGGATTGCTATTGCTCAACCATGACATTGAGTATTTTCGTATCAATCTCTTTTCTTTCCATCTCTTATCATGTTTTCTATTGCTTTGCCTATGATTATGAATATTGTTTATGCTTTATTCGTTATGAGTAGCTAATCGGTACGTGTTGATGGTAGGATGTAGGTTTTATTAGGATGATTTCGATTATGTTAGCATGAGGCTTTGAAAGGGTTGCGTATATGTATGTGTATGGCATGATTTATGGTTTGCTAACACCAATACGTTCGAATTAGGATAGTGACATGATCCTAGGTCAATTTCTACCGTAAACATAGCCAAAACTATATATACGTAATGCTGGAAATTAGTATGTGTTTGAGTTTCTCCAATATGTATGATTGATGTTTCTAAGTAAAGTGCCTCGTAATTGCCTTCAATGATATTGTATGCTTCGTTATGTAAGTTATTGATGATACATATCTACAAAAGGTGTGACTACCTACGTCTATCTCTTGCTAACATATGAGAATCCATGTCTAATAAACTTACTATCTACTATCAACCGCTTTTCTCATATTTGAACCTCGTAGTATTTATTTCCAACTTTTATTGTTAAGTGTTTACAAACCAAATCAACTATTCCATCATATTCCGTTGATTGAATTAAGTAAAATTAAAAATTAGGGATAACTTGGTTAAATCCTTAGAGACCGACACTCGAGTTAGCTTGCCATTGTAAGAAAATATGGTTATGTTCACCCCTAGGGTCGTGCAGCGGAATTTGAAAATTTTCTTAACAATCATGCTAATTGATTATCTATGCTACGTATATTAAATCACATCAGAGTTTAACAAACATACCTGAGAATCTGTAGCCCCTATTCTACATCGAATTCCCAAGTATTCCCCCGTCGATTTCTATTCCCTTTTACAGAAAGGTAGTTGGACATGTCTGGAGTATTCTCCAACTGATTTCACCCCAATCGGATATATAACGAAGCGGGAATTGATTTTACAAAATCGTTGCGCAGTGTAGAGAATCTGCACTCGGGAATTCTTTCTGGAAGACAGAAGTTGAATAAAAAAATAAAAATTGAGATTCCTCAACCTTGGTATCCACGTATGGACTGGTTGCTTGTTGGAGAATGCTAGGATATTCTCGGAATCGTTCCTCCCGGTACAAAGGATGGTGGCGACGATGGCGGTTTGGGAGGAGGGAGCGAGCTCTTCTTTTTCTGTCTAACAGAGAATAAAATGATTAGTAATCAATTATGAATGCCCTCTATTGGAATACTTTAGAAGCCAATAGAATTCTGAAATAAATAAGAACTTCAATTCTTGTTGCACAAGTAAATCTATGTCTAGATTCATCCTAATCTTCAATTAGAAAAAACTTGTTCCTCAAGTTTTATTAGGAGAAGGAGTCTCCTTCTCCATACACATGCACACGCCACACGGCTGGTAGGAGGAAGGTGGGCCTATATGCAATTTGGGATATTTAAATTCAATTTAAATCTTGCCCAAGTGCATATATTAATCCAATTAATATATCCTTTCAATTAACCCATAATTGCATTCTCAAAATGCAATTAATATATTAATACATAATTAATATATATAATTAATATTTACAAAATATTAATTATGCCACAATCAATTATAATCAAACATGTTAATTATAATTCTTCCTATAGTACTTTTGACAAGCCGGTCAACCGAATAGTGTGACTCATAGGGCCTCAATGTATTAAGCTAGACAAGATGACTAGGCATCGTGGAATTCCCAGACGATTCTACTTGCAATATTAATACATGAGGACGTTTTAGAGGAACCTCAAAGCTACCTTTCGTTGGGAAGCCTGTTGCACTCAATGCGACGATGGTAAGGTCCTTTCATCTGACTTACTCGAATGCATCTAAGACCAATGAAGTGTCTATCCTAATAATGCACTCATTGGCGTCTTCAGTGAGTTGTTTGGTTACCGAGATATAGTTAGGACATCCTAAATGTATCCATGCGTTGGCCAATGAATTTACCAATACAACTATGAACGACTTGAGTAGTACTCTCCAATGTTGCACATGAGAGATGAATCCTCTTCAGAGACCAACTATCACCAACCCTATGCATATTGCCAAGTTCCCAGCTGGACCATATCTACACGTATTTCAGGGTGCAAGCGTTGGTTACATCCAAAGAACAGGGCCCATGATATGTGATAATAAAGACTGGAGAGTCTAAGAACGAATGACATCACTTCCACAACTCCGGTTCCCATAGACACCTCGGTGTAGACTATACATCGATGGGAGCTCCGGTGGGTTCTTCCATTGTTCGGATTTCCTCATTGAACAACCATGCACAGTTATGAGAACATTATGGACTCACCCCAACGATCCGTTCAGTGGGATCGACCACACTCGCTCCAATGAGTATAATTCCAAACGCATGCTAGTCTCAATCGCGTCATTCAGACTCCCATCCGAGATGACCTTCGACTAGGGAGAGTTCGGGATATATGACGTTTCACATAGCTCCCACTTACTATGTGATAATACATATATCCACTGGGGACATGTTTATATATCGATACAAACAAAGTAGATAAAGATATGACATGTTGTTGCATATTGTAATATATATATGTAAGTAAACATAAACATGAATAAGCAAACATACATATATTACATTGATTGTTATGTAGTAGTATATATTGTCCTTAATGCGGTTGTCTCTAGGACATATTACTAACAACCATTACAATGAGTTTCCATGTGAACGATCGTCACACTGAGCGCACAAGTTTCGTCTGTTGTCCTTCGGTCATCAGGATTTGTGGTTCAGGTCGATCCGAATTTTGTCCTGAGCATTCTTCAGAGTGGGAAAGGGCTGGGTGAGTTGCGTCTTGGGATACTTCATCATCTTCTGCATCTGCGTCTTCTTTGTGAGTGGTATTCTCGGGGGCTTTCTCTTGGCTAACTTGGGTTCTTCTTGCTCTTTCTTGGACACCTCAGATTTCTTCTTTCATTTTGCCGTAGCTTCTTGTCACGTTCCCACATACGGCGCCAAGATGATGAGGTTAGAACCTGTTCAAGGGCCTAAGGCCATCTCTCACTCCATAGAAGCGTATGGGACGATTATTTGAGAGTGTAATGAGACGTGAGCACCTGCAATAGGGGAAGATAAGGGGAGAGGGGATGCAGGATCGATCTACCTCGGTTAGATTGATTTGAATAGTTAATGTGTGGAGTGTTAGTAAAAGTGAGAAAATGTGCCTCTAAGGCTAAGCAGCGGAAGTTTAAAAATTTTAATCTCACTAAAACTGATATGACTATATTGTTTATTAAACTGGAAGAAATCACTTACGTGTCCTCTAGTAGATAAGCAAATTGACCGGGTAGCTGTTCCTCAATCTCCAGACAAAGCCTTGCAATCTCCTCGTCCGGCTGGTTGATTTCTTCTTCGTCAGAGATGAAATCTTCGTCAACAAAATCTCCAAGATGGCTCATCAACAGGTTGATTAATTCCTTCGACCTTGGTATCCACGGGCAATGTTTCCACAAGAACGCTAGGAGGTTCTTCTGTGTTTTTGAGCTACTGAGAAAAATTATTCTTTCTGACTATCAGAGAATAATATTTTTACGTGTTGTTGGAATAGAATAGAAGACTGACTTTCTTTCTTTCTGATTTAGTCAGTTAGTTAGTTCAGAAAATCACGTAAGATTTTACCAAGTAAATCTTACTGACTAAAAGACTTCAAAAGTTATCAACTGACTAACAAACAGATAAGCCTTTTTAATTATCTCAATCAAAAGAGAAATTAAATCAAAGACTTAAAGAAGAAAAGAAAAAGGAAAATAAAAATCAAAAAGAAAAATGAAACAACAACTCACGTTGACAGCCTATGCTGTCAACGTGATGCTGGGCCGCTTGGCCCAGCCCCACATATGCTGGGCCAAATCGGCCTAGCCCAATTCTTTTCTTTTTTTTTAAAATTCATTTTCTTTCATTGGGCCATTAATTCTAAATTCCGTCCAAATGCACAAGTCTTCAATTAATTAATTAAATCCAATTCAATTCAATTAATTATATTTCTAAATATATTCCATATATATAATGAATTAATACTAATCTAATTAATAATAATTCCATTATATTTATATATAGTAATTCAACATTAATCTAATTAATATTTAATCCTATATACATAGCTCGTTTGTAGAAACACCACCTTGAAGTGTGACCCATAGGGCCTTGCATATTAAGCAACAATCTAATTAAGATCATAATAAATTCCTAGACAATTTATCAGACAATATTAATATGCAAGGAACGTTTGTGAGGAAAACAAACCACCTGTAGCGTAAGGTACTTTGATGATACGGTCCCTTCATTCACGAATACTCGAATGAGTCTAGAATATGGTTATGTGTCTATTCTAATAACTCATTCATTGTCTCTCAATCTTATTAGTCGATCTATGAATTATGTCCAAACACCATTTTGACATATTCACATACGGTGGCCACCGGTTTTGTGATCGTACTAAATATGAGAAGTGAGTATTCTCTCCTTGTATCTATTATGGAGGAATGAATCCTATCTTGGCCCAATCACTCACACCATATGTTTCCTAATGTACCCAACGCATGCCGTATCTACCCTACTTTAAGAGTGCAAGCGCTGCGCATGGTCAAAGTACATTATTCCACATATGATGTAGTATTGGCCTCAAGTCTAAGGACTACTAACATCACCCTACACACCGATACTACCATAGACATTTAAATAGCTTTACCAAATGGTTTCTCGGTTGGGTATGCAACACTCTCCAAAGTGTCCATATGTTAATCATGAATAACCAAGTTCATTCGTAGCACTGAGACCTACTACATCCTCGAAGGATCTAATGCAACATATGCTAGCTTCAATCGCATCATTGATATCCCGTATCTCAATGACCTTCAGCTAGTGGCTTATTTTAGGACTTAATTATTGACACACAAGCTCCCACTAACTTGGTGATTACCTTAAGTCCTTGGGAACATTTTATCGAATAATTCAAACAACCAAATAATGTATTCATAAAATGTAATGCCAATTGTATTTAATAATGTATAAATAAATGAACATAAATAAAAGACAATAACTGAATGTGATCAAGTACATATCGTCCCTATCGTAGGTTGTCTCTAGGACATATATACTTTCAATCTCCCACTTGGCCTAGAGCCAATCACCTACGTGTCTAACACCTATGTTGTTGAAATGTCTAACATGTTTGTCAATGTTCAACACTTTGGTGAAAGGATCTGCCACATTTTCCTCAGTGGAAACTCGTTCTATAGATACTTCTCCTCTAGCTATCATCTCTCTAATTAGATGATACTTCCTAGGTACATACTTATTCTTGTTAGTGGATCTTGGTTCATTTGCTTGTGCAACAGCGCCTTCGTTGTCGCAGTAGACCGTTATAGGACTACTATTAGGAACTACCCCTAGTTCCTTTAGGAATTCTGAAATCCAGACAACCTCCTTTGAGGCTTCTGCAGCAGCAATGTACTCGGATTCGGTCGTAGAATCAGCCAAGGTGGATTGCTTTGAACTCTTCCAAGTGACGGCTCCACCATTGAGTGTAAACACATACCCAGTTTGTGATTTGTAGTCGTCTGGGTCCGATTGGAAACCAGCATCGACATAACCACTCATTCGCAACTCTTGTTGTCCACCATATACCAAAAAGGAATCTTTAGTTCTTCTAAGATACTCAAGAATTGCTTTCACAGCTGTCCAGTGTTTCATACCTGGATTCTGTTGGTGTCAACAAGTACAGCTATGCGCATATGCCACATCTGGCCTTGTACAATTCATGGCATACATGATAGATCCAATAGCTGATGCATATGGGATTCTTTTCATGTGTTCGATTTCCTCATCTGTAGAAGGACTATCCTTCGTAGTGAGAGCAACGCCATGTCTAGATGGTAAGAAACCTTTATTGGATCCATCCATATTAAAGCATTTCACTATTTTGTCGACATATGTGGACTGTGACAACCCTAACAATTTTCGGGATCTATCCCTATGGATTTTGATTCCAAGAATGTAACAGGCTTCACCTAAGTCTTTCATCGAGAAAGTCTTAGATAACCACTCCTTTGTGGATCGTAACATTTGGACATTGTTTCCCATGATTAATATGTCATCAACATATATAACCATGAAAACAATTCCAGCATCGTTGCGTCTAACATAAACGCATGGATCTTCCGCACATCTGATGTAGTCAAACGATTTGACTGCCTCATCAAAGCGAATATTCCAACTCCTTGAGGCTTGCTTTAGTCCATAAATGGATCTCTTTAGCTTGCAAACTAATTTAGGATTTGACTTAGATGTAAAACCTTCAGGTTGTATCATATACACCTCTTCCTCGAGATTTCCGTTAAGGAAAGCAGTTTTCACATCCATTTGCCAAATCTCATAATCATAGTATGCTGCTATAGCAAGTAAAATTCGAATAGACTTAAGCTTGGCTACTAGTGAAAAGGTTTCGTCATAATCGATACCATATCGTTGACTATAACCTTTCGCCACCAGCCTAGCCTTGTATGTCTGTATGTTGCCATCAGCATCTGTTTTCCTCTTGAAAACCCATTTGCAACCGATAGGTCTAACCCCTTCTGGTGCATCAACCAAGTCCCATACTTGATTCTCATACATTGAGTCTATTTCGAATTTCATGGCTTCTTGCCACCTTCTTGAATCAATGTCCAACATTGCTTCTTTGTAAGTCTTAGGGTCATCTTTGTGAGATAAGTCAAGTTCAAACTTGTCATCCTCCAAGAGTAAACTTATCTTCTTGGAAGCTCTCACTTCTAACCTTTTAGACCGACGGAGTGCGGGTTTGTTTGGTTGTACTGGCTGTATATTCTGATTGTGAGATGGTTCAACTTGTTCAATCTGTTGAACAGTTGAAGGCGGGTCAGATGCAACAGTTGCACGTGGTTCAGGTGCAACGGTTGCAACTGTATCCTGGGGAGTTGGTTCCGACATGACCTGTTGAACCGTTCCAGTCGGTTCAGTCAATGTCGGCTTGGTAGGGGCATTTTGGGAATTAGTCAAATTTCCTAAAATGCTCCCACTGGCTGGCAGATATCTTCCCAGAGATGTGCTCGAGCCATAAGATCCTCCTTGAGCTCCCACTGAATCATTGTCATAACTATTTGACAATTTATTAACCTCAATGTTATTTTCTTGTTCTTGGATTTCCTCGAGTTCTATCTCATTTCTACTATGTTGCTTGAAGACATAATCATCTTCCAGAAAGGCAGCCTGTCTGGAAACAATGATGTTATGTTCCTCAGGCAGATAGAAGTAGTAACCCTTGGTTTTCTTAGGATATCCAATAAAATAACATTTCTCACTTTTGGGTTCCAGTTTCCCTGCGAGCATTATTTTCACATATGCTGGACAACCCCAGGCATGCATATGTGAAAGACTTGGCTTCTTGCCATACCATAACTCATATGGTGTTTTCTCGACTGATTTGGATGGAACCCTATTCAGAATATAGACTGAGTCTAGTAACGCGTATCCCCATAAGAAGATTGGAAGAGTTGTGAAATTCATCATGGATCTTACCATGTCTAACAAAGTTCGATTTCTCCTCTCAGAAACACCATTCATTTGTGGTGTTCCTGGTGGAGTCCATTGTGATTGAATTCCATTAAGTTTTAAGTAATCCAAGAATTCCTTACTTAAGTATTCTCCTCCTCGATCTGATCGAAGAGTCTTAATACTTCTTTCAAGTTGTTTCTCTACTTCAACCTTATATTCTTTGAATTTCTCAAAAGCTTCAGATTTGTGTTTCATAAGATACACATAGCCAAATCTAGAGAAATCATCGGTAAAGGTTATGAAGTAAGAATACCCACCCCTAGCTTGAGTTTTAAAAGGTCCACACACATCAGAGTGAACTAACTCAAGTACTTGTTTAGCATGAGTACCTTTTCCGGAAAAAGGTTTCTTGATCATTTTTCCTTTAAGACATGATTCACAATTCCCATATGATTCAAAATCAAATGGTGCTAAATAGTCTAACTTTCTTAACCTTGCAATTCTTGTCTCATTAATGTGACCAAGTCTACAATACCACAAGTAAGTGATATTTCTTGAATTATCAAGCTTTGGTCGTTTGTTTTGTATATGAAATAAATTATGTCTACATTCAAGTAAGTACAAACCATTCATAAGAGGAGCACTTCCAATATCAATACCATTATGCGAAAAATAACAATTATTATTGGCAAAACGGAAGGAAAACCCTTCATTGTCTAACATAGGAATGGAAATAATGTTTCTTACAATAGAAGGAACGAAATAACAATTATTCAATTCTAAAACAAAACCCGAGGGTAAATTTAATCTATAAGTTCCAACACGTAGGGCAGCAACGGACGATCCATTTCCTACGTGTAGATCAATTTCCCTTGGTCTAACCTGTCGGCTATCAATGAGCCCCTGCAAATTGTTACAAATGTGTGAGCCACAAGCAGTATCTAATACCCAACAATTCGAGTTTTGTGTAGACATATTTATCTCAATGACAAACATACCTTGATGGGAGCCAGATGCACCATGCGTGGTCACAACTCCATCAGCAATTGCCTTTGGGCAGTCTCTCTTCCAGTGTCCTTTCTGCTTGCAGTAAAGACACGTATCCTTCTCCATGTTCACCACCTTCTTCTGATTTCCATCCTTACGCTTAAAAACCTTAGTCTTAGGTCCAACCTTTGGCTTCTTGGTTTGCTTAGTCTTACCCTTTGAGCCATAGCCCTTAGGGTGAGCCTTCGTAGATGATCCAACCAACATAACAGACTTCCTCTTAGGTTGAGCCTGTTCATAGGTCTTAAGCATATTGTGGACTTCAGGAAGTGTAGCATCTTTGGCATTCATATTGTAATTCATGATGAATGTGGAATATGAATCCGACAATGATTGAAGGATGATGATGACTGAAACACGGTTCTCAAATTTGATTTCAGCAGTTGCCAGTTTCTCAATGAGTCCAATCATCTTGAGCACGTGTTCAGATACATTTCCTCCTTCAGACATCCTCATTTTGAAGATTTCTCTAAGAAGATCAAATTCAACACTCTTAGAAACAGTTCCAAAGAGGCTTTTGAGGTGCACGAGCATTTCATATGGCATCATGTTTTCATGTTGCCTTTGCAGCTCCATAGTCATTGCAGCTAGCATAACACACTGTGCATAAGCAGCAGCATCTTTGTGCTTCTGGTGAGCAACTTTGTCAAACTTAGCAAGCTCAGCAGCAACAGTAGGAGGAGTGGGGATTGGTTCGTCCAAGACGTACTCAATTTTCTCTTGCCTAAGCACCAAACGAATGTTACGGATCCAATCCATAAAGTTTGGACCAGTAAGAGTGCATTTCTCCAAGATCATTCTTATGGATAAATTGGCCATCTTTTCAGACCTAGAGAAGTAAATAAATAAAACTGAAATTAATACTCTAAAATAACTTCTATGATCACAATCAGCGACTAAATAAACTAGGGCTTTAGCTTTATTCAGTTCTCACTATTTTCACATACTCCTGACCCCTTTAGAGAGTACGAACCATTATTTTATAATAGTTGTAGTGAGCCAAGATCCATGCTTGCACTATTATAGCCCCAGCTATGGCTGATCACTATAATAACCAAACAGGTAGGTCTCCAAACCAATTGTACAATACAACTCTTGGTTGATCAAAACCATTTTGATCGATGTCCTCAAAATATGTCTGACGCTATGGCGAATCGACATAATTCAAGTAAGTCATAACCATCATACGACACCAACAATGGCCCTATGAAGGCAACTTTCTTACGACAAACGGAGTAAGCACTATGGTGCATATTACCCACGAGACTAGTAAGTCCATTTAACCTTCAATTATGATGGGTGACATCATGCGATTTAATCGAGACTTAAATTAATTGGGGAACATTTAAATGGGGTATTTAATCGCTTGACCAAGATCCCTAACATGCATCACATAATGGGTGCCGCCTACCCAGGGCTCATGCAATGCGGTCCAACAAGTAATGAGTGCCGCCTACTCATACATATCAATTGCGGACTAGCAAGTAATGGGTGCCGCCTACCCATGCATATGACAGATACGGTCCGAAAACTAATGGGTGCCGCCTACCCATACAATAAAAGCGGACTAACGATATTTAAATACAATATTTAAATATTAAATTGCTCATGTAGACATTCAATACATGTGATACAACCAAGTTGGAGCATATAAGTAGTTGCTGTGGATTATTATCATCATATGTAAGTTAAAATCTCATTTATAAGTTCTCTAAGAATTTTCAAAATATTTAAAACAAATTTTAATAATAATATAATCTTCTAAAGCAATATATTATTATTGAAATGTAGTTCATAAATCATCATAAATCATTTATAAACCAATAAACGTGTTATTAAATACTATGAACTTATATTCATGTCTCTAAACATTTTAATCACTTTCCAATTCACAGAGAGCTGAAATTAAGTTTCTGGGGTCAAATTGAAAGTTTTCAGTATTTTGGGGCAAATTCGCAAAGCACAGAAGTTCAAGGGTTTGAGCCCCAATAAGACAGCGAGTGTCAAATTGGATAACAAGTCCCTGAAATTGTACCTATTGGCCACCTACAGACCTCTGAAACTCTTCAATTGAGTCCCTGTAAATAAGAAAACCTTTCAAAACCTTTAAACTTCATCTCAACTTCGAATTGAAGGTCCAAATCATGTTCTAAACATAATAACACCATCACAAACGAATTCGCAAGCATCTAATTTTCCCAGAAAAACGAAAATCAATTTTATTATTTTTTTTTTAAAAAACCGATCGGGTTGATCGGAACCGACCCAGTCGATTCCGTTCGATCCGATTCTTGCTTGTTTCGTGTTCTCCGTGTTTGTACGAGTCTGTTATACCCAATTTTGATTTGGTTTGGACTCAAGGATGGGAAGTTTGAAGAAACCCATTAATGGAGTTTTCAAATTCCATGAACCCTAAGCCAAACCTTATCTACGAATCTCTAAATTAAATTTTGATGGCATAAGGTGAAAGAGGACGAAAAATGGAGAAGAACCATATATAAAACCCCTAGGTTTTGATGAAAATCGAGAGGAGCTCCAAACTTTTCCCATCTCCATCCATGGCGGATGAATAGTGCCGCGGGGTACTGTTCATCTTCCCCAAAGAAAAAAATTTTTTTTTTTTTAAATTTTCCTTTTCTTAAAATCCAATTATAAGATATGGAAATAAAAATTTAAACCCATCTTTCTTTCTTCTCTTTAAATCCAATTAAAGAATCTAAAATTTTAACTAAACATATGTATATAATAATTCACAGCAACAATAATTGAAAGATACATAAACAATATAGTCATGATTCAGCCTAGCTCTGATACCACTGTTAGTAAAAGTGAGAAAATTTGCCTCTAAGGCTAAGTAGCGGAAGTTTAAAATTTTTAATCTCACTAAAACTGATATGACTATACTGTTTATTAAACTGGAAGAAATCACTTACGTGTCCTCCAGTAGATAAGCAAATTGACCGGGTAGCTGTTCCTTAATCTCCAGACAAAGCCTTGCAATCTCCTCGTCCGGCTGGTTGATTTCTTCTTCGTCAGAGATGAAATCTTCGTCAACAAAATCTCCAAGATAGCTCATCAACAGGTTGATTAATTCCTTCGACCTTGGTATCCACGAGCAATGTTTCCACAAGAACGCTAGGAGGTTCTTCTGTGTTTTTGAGCTACTGAGAAAAATTATTCTTACTGACTATCAGAGAATAATATTTTTACGTGTTGTTGGAATAGAATAGAAGACTGACTTTCTTTCTTTCTGATTTAGTCAGTTAGTTAGTTCAGAAAATCACGTAAGATTTTACCAAGTAAATCTTACTGACTAAAAGACTTCAAAAGTTATCAACTGACTAACAAACAGATAAGTCTTTTTAATTATCTCAATCAAAAGAGAAATTAAATCAAAGACTTAAAGAAGAAAAGAAAAAGGAAAATCAAAATCAAAAAGAAAAATGAAACAACAACTCACGTTCAGCCTATGCTGTCAACGTGATGCTGGGCCGCTTGGCCCAGCCCCACATATGCTGGGCCAAATCGGCCTAGCCCAATTCCTTTCTTTTTTTTTTTAATTCATTTTCTTTCATTGGGCCATTAATTCTAAATTCCGTCCAAATGCACAAGTCTTCAATTAATTAATTAAATCCAATTCAATTCAATTAATTATATTTCTAAAATATATTCCATATATATAATGAATTAATATTAATCTAATTAATAATAATTCCATTATATTTATATATAGTAATTCAACATTAATCTAATTAATATTTAATCTTATATACATAGCTCGTTTGTAGAAACACTACCTTGAAGTGTGACCCATAGGGCCTTGCATATTAAGCAACAATCTAATTAAGATCATAATAAATTCCTAGACAATTTATCAGACAATATTAATATGCAAGGAACGTTTGTGAGGAAAACAAACCACCTGTAGCGTAAGGTACTTTGATGATACGGTCCCTTCATTCACGAATACTCGAATGAGTCTAGAATATGGTTATGTGTCTAATCTAATAACTTCATTCATTGTCTCTCAATCTTATTAGTCGATCTATGAATTATGTCCAAACACCATTTTGACATATTCACATACGGTGGCCACCGGTTTTGTGATCGCACTAAATATGAGAAGTGGGTATTCTCTCCTTGTATCTATTATGGAGGAATGAATCCTATCTTGGCCCAATCACTCACACCATATGTTTCCTAATGTACCTAACGCATGTCGTATCTACCCTACTTTAAGAGTGCAAGCGTTGCGCATGGTCAAAGTACATTATTCCACATATGATGTAGTATTGGCCTCAAGTCTAAGGACTACTAACATCGCCCTACATACCGATACTACCATAGACACTTAAATAGCTTTACCAAATGGTTTCTCGGTTGGGTATGCCAACACTCTCCAAAGTGTCCATATGTTAATCATGAATAACCAAGTTCATTCGTAGCAGTGAGACCTACTACATCCTCGAAGGATCTAATGCAACATATGCTAGCTTCAATCGCATCATTGATATCCCGTATCTCAATGACCTTCAGCTAGTGGCTTATTTTGGGACTTAATTATTGACACACAAGCTCCCACTAACTTGGTGATTACCTTAAGTCCTTGGGAACATTTTATCGAATAATTCAAACAACCAAATAATGTATTCATAAAATGTAATGCCAATTGTATTTAATAATGTATAAATAAATGAACATAAATAAAAGACGATAACTGAATGTGATCAAGTACATATCGTCCCTATCGTAGGTTGTCTCTAGGACATATATACTTTCATGGAGAGGCATGATCATTTTTGCAGCATAACAATCAGAGAGTAGAATAATATGTGTGTATGAGCATAATAAATGAGGATATATAGAGAGTATACAATGCGGGTCCCTCTTCTGCCATAGGTGTCTCCTTTAAACCAGACAATAGGGTGTGCGGTTAGTACTAGGTATTTTCCCTTGGTATCTCCATCCTTCGTGGGGATAGGGTGGATTGGATGTTTCGACCATAGGGACCCATTTTGACCCGGAACGACTCCTTCTAAGGACGATACTTTGATAGTCATACTGTTCGATTATGAGGATAAGTCTTCGAGTGTTTAATGGAGTTCCTTTCCGGAGTCATAGCTGGGGGTCGAACTCCTAATGTGGTGCCACTTATTCCCTTATCACTTAGAATACAAAGTTAATAGAAACATTGTTTGTATAAATACTTCATATGCCCCACTCTAATTTACTCTTTTTGACCTTGTCATGTCTAAGAGGTTTCAATTTTGACTACAATTTTTTTTTAAAACTATAATGATAAAATAGTTACCTAAATTATAGTATAAATATATATTTTCATGATGTACCCTTGTTAAATATTGTATCATTGTAGTTTAAATAATTTATAGTAAAGAAAAACAATGTTGATTGGAAAAAGTTAAAAGGGATAATTAATTAAGAGTATTCTGATGAATAATAATGGAAATAGAATGTATTATTCTTCCTCAATCAATATGAGAGTACATGTAGAGTATATATACAAGTAGTAAAGTATCTCTAAAGTTTATCTGATAATAACAGACTAGAGAGATATACATAACAAACTAGAGAGATAAGTAAACTCTTGTTACATTCCTATAATTATCCATAACACTCCCCTTGAATGAAACATGAGTTGAAGAATGTGGGTACGCAGTGAGAGTACTGCCTCATTAAAAACCTTGCTAAGAAAAACCCAGTGGGATAAAAACTTAGTCAAGGGAAAAAGAGTGCAGTTCGTATATGTCTCGCCTGATTGAAACATCACTTCAAGTCTTTGAATTTTCGCAATGCAATCTTCCAAACGAACAACTAAACTGATGATGTTGGAATCACACGGTAAACAAATATGCAATATCTTCAATTGAGCGAATCTGGTGTGCTCGGATGAAACCTTCTTGTAGACCATGGTTGAGGAAGAACATCGGTCATATATGAATTGACTTCATGTGGGATGTCTCTCGGACACTAGAAGATTAAATTTCTTCAATTCTATACATTATGTCACTTTGACAATTCAAAGAATGATCTTTCCATAAAATGAGTTCAATACTCATTAATTCTCCATCATATTTTGTAAAAATAATCAATAAGGGATATATAACCTTATCTTTTACCAATGTATAATCATCATGGAGATTGGGAGATAATTATATATATGTGCGTTTATAATGCTACCTCGTTAAAAACATTGCTAGGAAAAACCCAATGGGATAAAAACCTAGACGAAGGGAAAAAGAGTGTAGCAACTTGTATGATGTGCACAAACTCTCACTGTTGCTTATTATCTCCCCTTGTTTGCAAGATAAATTCTTTTGCATTCTTCAGGAACCTCGAAAATCATAACTCATAAGTCTCTTGTTTCACTTATAGTGAATACATGTATTATACTTATCATATGTGAAGCCATGCAAGAATAGATAAGTATTGGGTTCAACAATATATCAAATTCTAGTTCTTCAGGAACTTTGCTAATTTTTGTTTCATGTTTGCCAACATTATGTCTCTAGTCCATGAGAGACTCACTAATGATATAGAGTATTCTTCTCATCTTTTAAACTTTCTCAAAACATAGAAATTTCATTGTCAATTTCAGGACAATTCATGTGCACGTATAACCTTCAGGGTTATATTCAAGTGGTAATCTTTGAGCAAATCATATGGTAATACGTATGTATGCAATATGATATCTAAAACAACTACAATAAACAAGAATAAGCTATAGAAATAAAGATAGCATGCATGAAGAAATGCTTAGTATCTAGATGCACATGAACTTTGACTCGATAATGCAACGGCACCGTACAAAAATTTGAATTTCAACAATGAATTGAAATGGACATGTGACCCATGAGCTCATTTTCTATAATCACTTTGTCGACATTAAATGGATTTTCATGTAAGATCCCCTTTACATGTTTAATCATCCATATCAATTGAATTTCGCATATGCTTTTTAATTTCTCGGTTCCATGTATACCGGTATATTCAATAATCAAATCTCTTTGTTTGATTCAGTACTGATCGTGGATATCTGAATATATACTATACATGTACCATTTCCATGTCTATAGGCAATCTATTATTATTTCAGATATCTCAATATATGGTCATCACTTGTGTATGCCTATTTTACTCTAGAGAGTACCAACTGTATTTCTTGCCATTATTTTTGTAATGATGGAACCACATAATTTAAATGTTGCACTTCCGGTGCATGAATCACAATCGGTAAGATATTCAATTCTCAACACATGTCATATATATAACTGATATGTAGCTCGGTATGCCACAAATAGAGTCATAGTTGTCCACATTCAAATTATATAATTTCATGTTTGAAATATTGTAACATGAAGCTGAAAATTGCATTTCGTATTTTAGTTCAAGTTTGAACTCTCAGATATATGGGGATCAATTCACTCTATGAAATTTTTTTTATCAGCTTATCATGTACTTCCTCCCCTAAGCTGGGAAAAACTAATTCAGAGAATTAGCATTATTGGGGGCACATAATATAAATGATCATGCCCAGCTTAGATACTTATATACTCATACTTTTGTTTAAAATTGGCTTCATGTATGAGTTCTTTTCAAGAGAAAAAGACACAACCATGAGAGTGTATAACTCTAGCAGTTGGTTTTCTGTGTGCTGAAAATTAAATTTTGCCCAATAGAAGACATTAATTTGAGCAATTAGTGGACTTCTAGCCACATCAATAAATTTCTGAGTGATGATCACTTTCAAAGTCTTCATTAGTAAGCTTAATCTCAAGGTCGTGCCTTGCCATTAATATAATCTAACGACATGAGAAAGCTTTCAGCACATAACTATATATCATATAAGGAAAACTTCAAGTTCCTTATATAAAAGTATTCGTACTTGGATGGCCATGCGTATCACATCATATGAACTTTGTTATTTGTGAAATCTTTATAGAAATGCTTGATAAACGGTCACCCTTTGCATGCAAATTTAATAATGACCGATTTTTACATACCAACTTCTTGTTGGTTAAATATCACAATCGTGAATAATTGAATCAAGCCAGGATGTGACGTAAAGGTAATCATTGTCAACTTCATATTGGCAAGACAAGTAATCTCGATCTTCTTGAGGAAGTGAGTCTAATGTGTGATCTTGTCACCACAAGTTTCTTTTCCAATGATATCATGGTCTTGTAATATTCATGACCACTATAATGGCATCTTTATTTCATCGTAAGAATATGATACTCTAACCCTTTTCTTTTCGTAGAGTTTGATACACCCTTAAATATATTGTGCTCCATTCTTAGTAATAAAATGATCAATCTTGCAATAGCCAACAATTGATATTTATTGCTATGCAATAAGTAAATATTCATATATATTTCTCCCAACTTCAGTTTGGTGAGATTATCTATTCATATACTTCTCTCAACTTCAGGTTGGTGAGATTTATCTATGTTGTGCATGATGCCATATTTCATGCTTTTGTAATACAAATATAGTGATATGTATATTCAATTTCATTTGAATCTAATAGTGATCATGGCTACTGGCATAAACTCTAAATAACAATTTAGATGCCTCGATTTTGAAAAGAAACTGTTAATGTACATAAGGTACATTTAAAATCATTGATGTACAAGAGGTACATATCAGCCAACTAATAAATGATGGTTGGTGTTCTAATCTTTTTCGAGGATCACAAATCGCGACCATTCGTAATGCATTTTCAATCACTTCAATAATGTGATTTGTCGAATCAAGGTGGCAAAAACTGGACTATTAGCTCCAGAGATACAAATTTGCATCGATATATCATAGCAACTTTCAGGTGCTACATTTATTTGATGTCTCATTTTAATAAATGGACAAAACTTATAAAGTATCAATTGTATTTCTTGCAAACCCCTTTATAGTTTATATATCCAATCACTTCAGGGATTGAAGAAACATGATTTGTATTCATATGATATCTTTTTCACATCCATATGTCATAGCAAGATGTCACATTTTAAGACATGGACCAAAATTTTAAGTGCCAATAGTGTACCTCTGTATCTTGCAACCCTCATCAAGTATCTCTAATCACTTCAGGGAATAGAGAAATTATACAGTACAACAAGTTATTTCAATGATTTAGAATGATAAAAAGATAGATAAATAAATAAACTTATCTTTGATATAACTTATCCATGAATGATTTCTCCTGTTGCTTCGATGATGCACACGGCAATATAAATCAGGGCATTAAGCGCGTAGGCTCCATTAAATCAGTAATGCGGGTAGAGTTACATCAAGCGCCTTATGTATCAATGCTTGAAAAACTCATCACGTACATATGCATAGAAAAATGTACCAAAAATATGTATTATTAAATAGGAGTAATTAATATCAATAATTAACGTAAACGATATCATCATGAATTTACTTGATATCTTAATTAAAGTGGACTACTTAAACTGCACATGCTCTAGTGCTCTAGTGTAAACATACTATTATAATGATAATTCACTCAAACATATCGTATAATATAGATACACATGCATTATTGATTCAAACGGCGAAACAGGAACCAAACAACAACAATTTGTAAACTCATGCAAATCTTTATGACTCAGCTTTTGCACATACTGGAACAGAATTAAAACATACACAACTCTTGCTGAAAGAACACTATAAGGCATAAGCCCCTGGGCCTTAATTCCTTCAGACCAATCTAAATATATCACATATAGCCACATCACAAAAACTAGCATCACATTTCAGAGCAGAATTGTAGTCAAGTACCAAGAACATATCTGCGGACAACTCATAGTACTGATAGTAATATATTTCAAAGAAGTCAAGTACGTAGTTTCTTAAGTTGTTAAAGAACAACACTCATATAAAGCACTGGATGTCAGGGAATGGGCCACAATTCAAGTTAAATATGAAGATTGATACTTCAGTCAAATATGAAGTAGAAAACAGAATGAAACTCACCCTCACTCATTGACATGGTTTAACAGTAAATACACACATATAGTTAGGGACCTAACTACTTGATGCTTTATATTATAGTAACAGCTAAAGATCAACACTAGTAGAATACTAGTAGGATCGATTTACCAAACGGGATATTCTAGCATATATATGTGAAGACCGGAGGCATGGATGACGATCATGATTTAAGATTCCACACTTTACAGTCATATACATCACGTTCCAAGAACTCACTCAAGCATCAATGAGGCTAGAAAGCATGATTAATGATCTATCTATAATCTAAACCTTTCTGTTACAAATTTTGAGGAGCTCAATAAAAAAAGGGAGTATCATGGTGTCATAAACAAACAAGCAGATGAAGAAATTGTACAAGAATTGAATAAAAAACGATCAAACCAATCGTTCACCGAATACAAATCCAAGTACGATCAAACAGGTGATTATAATCAATAATTCTATCAGATTAACAATCCACTATAGCTCAAAATCAAGAGACCAAGAAGCTGAGACGGGGTTCAATGATCACATACCTGAACCTTCAGAGGAAAAGGGAGAGAAAACAAGAAACAGAACAGAACCCACCGGAAAAAGTTTACCGGTGGCTAGACATGCAGGGGATAGGCAAACACACACAGTCGTAAAACAGACGGCATCGTAGCTCCGATCGCCTTATTAGATCTTGATATCATATATGTGGACATTTTAATGTTTAGGAAATTGAGTTTTTAAATTCTCATGTATTATTATTTATAAAGTTTCATCTATTCCGATTTTAAATTCCGTTGTGAATATATTGTTTAAGTATCAAAATTTAATTTGAAATAATATTGGTATATAATTTTAAAACATAAAATCAAAAATCAACTTTTAAATAGGAAAAAAAATGCAAATATAAAAGAAAAGGAAAAAAAACGAGGATGAAAAATCTAAAAGAAAAGAAAATAAAACAAAAGAATAAATGAAATTGAATGATATAAATAAAAATGAAAAAATAAAAAGTTATAACAAAGAAGATAAAGAAAATGTAAAAATAAAAGAAAAAAGCAACAGAACCGGTTCTGAAGAACAGATCGGGTTTTGTCATTAAACCCAACAGAACACTTCTGAAGATGGCCTTAAGATGAAACGATTGAAAATAAAATAATATTTAGAGAAAATGTTATATATTCTGCCCACAAATCCCGACATGTTCATTTTTCTTGTGCAACTAGTACTTACCCGTGGTGTTGCCACGGAATGCATATAAGTTGTATTGAAAAAATAATTATAAACAAATTCAATTTATATATAATGAAAGTTTAATTCGTAATAATGTTATAAAGGCTTTAAGGAAAAAAAAAAAAAGAATAGAATAACATTTTCGTGCCCCTTCGTCGGAGGAGGGGGAGGCGAGGAGGAGGACATTCATTTCAAGAAATTTTTTACTCGACATTGTTTTTTAATAAATATATAAACGTCTATATGCTAAAAGAAATTTAATATTTTGTGATTTGACACTAAATATATATAATTCTTACTAAAAAAAGTAATTATAAAAACAATCAAACAATTTAAAATGAAAATTTCGATCCAAATTAATTTACAAAAATTAAACATAGAAAAGACTACAAAAATAATCACATTTACATTCGAGAGAAAGTAAGGTCAAGAAGAGATTATTTTTTATATTTAAATGACAAACAATAATTTAAATAGATGATAAAAATATATGCATTCTCTGTAGTTTTGATTTTTTGCAATCAACATTTTTTAAGTTTGAACACAAATTACTTATAAACTATAATATAAAATATTTACCAAAATTCAATATGAAAGATCTCGGATGTAACGTTTCATAATATAATTTTAATAAGGTTTTCGCAATTATAGTTCCATAAAAAAAATCACGTTTCCATTCGACATCAAAGAGTAAGTTCAGGAAAACATTATTTTTTTATATTTAAATGAAAAACTATAGTTTAAATAAATAACAATATAATACAATCTCAGTCTCAGAACAATTGCACTATTCTGACTTTTTACAGGCAATAAATTTTTAAATTATAATCTCAAAATATTTAACGAAATGACATATCAAAAATTTAGGATACAAATTTCGTAATATAATTTTTATAAATATTTTGCAATAATAATATAAGAGTTATTTGTGCTCAAACTACAGAATTATTAATCTTAAAAAAGTCAAAATGTTGCATTTTATTAAGTGTAATAAGTGTGTACCTACCTTTTTCTTGAAAATGAGGTAAAAGCTGTGAAAATAAAAATATCATATGCTAATTTATTGACACAAATTAAAAAGAAAATGTATACAACTGGACAAAATTACAGAATAAGATTCTTTGATTGAAAGTTGGGCTGGGCTGAGTTCTAAGATTTGTGGTCCGGTAACCTTACTAGGAACTGATTGTGGCGAATTACTGTGAAAACTTAGTAATTCGTCTGATTCCTTGTCATTATCTGGTTCCTAGTCCTATTTAGTCTATTACAATCGTCTGATTCCTTGTCATTATCTAATTCGTCTGATTCCTAGTCCTATTAGTCTATTTACTACTACTACTATCACTACTACTAATTACTTGTCTTTCATAATTAATTAGTAGTAGTAATTAGTTGTCATCATCATCATCCCCATTTTGTTCAGTCATCATCAAAGGTCCCATCATAATTAGTTGTAGTAATTACTGGAAGTCAACATATCATCATCATCCCCATTTGCGGAGATACACAACGAAACCAATAGAATCTATCTAAACTAAACATAAGAATCAACAATAAAGATGTCCATCACCGATGAAATCGAAGGCGAATCAGCGCCGTGGTGGTGGCCCTTGGCACCGGTTCGGTTTTGGTTGCCGGATCGGGTCCAATCAGCAATATGGTCGAGCTTCTCGCAGCGGGAGAAAGGTGCGAAGGGGACGGTGGCGGCGGTGGAATCTGGAGGGCCCCAGCCATCGGCGTTGAATCGAAGCTTACCATTTCTTCTTGTTGTCTAGCGAGTTGGAGATGATGATTCACGTGAAGGTGAAGAAGAAGATAACGGAGCTGTGTGAAGTGAGAAACTAAACCCAAAAACAGAGAAAAAGAGATAAAAGAAAGAAAAGTATCGATCTATCTGTATCTGATAGATTTAGAAGAAAGAAAATGGTAATTTGCTAAAAGGACTTCTATTTGTAGTTTATTACATTTATACCACCGAATTTTTTACTGATTATAAGATCTTGTTGGTAAATTGCATAATGGTACCGTCTATATTAAAGACCGTCTTTCCTGAGAATTTGCGAAAGAAAATGTATACAACTGGACAAAATTACAGAATAAGATTCTTTGATTGAAAGTTGGGGTGGGCTGAGTTCTAAGATTTTGTGGTCCGGTAACCTTACTAGGAACTGATTGTGGCGAATTACTGTGAAAACTTAGTAATTCGTCTGATTCCTTGTCATTATCTAATTCGTCTGATTCCTTGTCATTATCTGGTTCCTAGTCCTATTAGTCTATTACAATCATAGTTCAAACACTATATAAACAATCCCAAATCAAAATCTGTCCTAGAAATCAATCACCAGAAACCATGGATCTTCTCCGAGCTTACAGCCAATACGACGATGAAAACCATGAATCCTCGCCAATCAGAATCATTCCACCCAAATCGACAGCACCGGCTGTCGACGATACCATGCTCTCCTTGACGGCGGCTCAATCCAACACGCACAAGCCTCTCAATCTAACTCAACATGTGGTCTCCTTCAATCCGACCTACGACCAGCTATGGACTCCAATAGTCGGTCCAGCTCACACTTATGCCAAATACGGGCTAGCTCAGGGCCTGCGCAATCACAAATTAGGGCTTGTGGAAGATGCTCATATTGAACCTTTCGTTTTCGATGAGCAGTATAATACGTTTTATAAGTTTGGTTACGCTGCGGATCCGTGTCAGAGTAGTTATGTGGGTGATGTGGAAGGGTTTAAGCAGAACGATGGGGTTTCCGTGTATAATATCCCGCAGCACGAGCAGAAGAAGAGGAAATTGGAGAAGAAGAAGGAGAGTGTGGATGATTATGATGATGAGATGGTGGATAAGGAGGAGATTCAGAATCCGGGTACGGATACGTGGTTGATGAAGAATAGGGCAAGTCCGTGGGCGGGGAAGAAGGATTGGTTGCAGGGTGAGTTGACGGAGGAGCACGCGAAGAAGAAAGGGGGTGAGAAGGAGAAAGGGGAGTCGTTTCAGGATAAGACTAGTTTTCATGGGAAGGAGGAGAAGGATTATCAAGGGAGGTCGTGGATTGCGCCGCCTAAGGATGCAAAGGCGAGTAATGATCATTGTTATATACCTAAGAGGCTAGTGCATACGTGGAGTGGGCATACGAAAGGGGTTTCGGCTATTAGGTTCTTCCCGGAGCAGGGTCATTTGTTGTTGTCGGCTGGGATGGATAGTAAGGTGAAGATTTGGGATGTGTTTAACTCGGGGAAGTGTATGAGGACTTATATGGGGCATGGGGAGGCAGTGAGGGATGTGTGGTTTAGTAATGATGGGAGTAAGTTCTTGTCTGCTGGGTATGATAAGAATATCAAGTATTGGGATACGGAGACGGGGCAAGTGATATCGACTTTCTCAACTGGGAAGATTCCTTATGTTGTGAGGCTTAATCCGGATGATGATAAGCAGAATGTGTTGTTAGCTGGGATGAGTGATAAGAAGATTGTCCAGTGGGATGTTAATAGCGGGCAGATTACGCAGGAGTATGACCAGCATTTAGGTGCTGTCAATACGATTACCTTTCTAGACAATAATAGGAGATTTGTTACTTCGAGCGATGATAAGTCTCTGCGTGTTTGGGAGTATGGCATTCCTGTGGTTATTAAGTGTATTAGTGAGCCACATATGCATTCTATGCCTTCTATTTCGTTGCATCCAAATGCGAATTGGCTAGCCTGTCAGAGTTTGGATAATCAGATTCTTATTTACGGTACCGGGGAGAAATTTCATCTGAATAAGAAGAAGAGGTTTGCTGGGCACACTGTGGCCGGTTATGCTTGTCAGGTGAACTTTTCACCTGATGGACGGTTTGTCATGTCGGGGGATGGTGAGGGCAGGTGCTGGTTTTGGGATTGGAAGAGTTGCAAAGTGTTCAGAACACTTAAGTGTCATGAGGGAGTTTGTATAGGCGCCGAGTGGCATCCTTTGGAGCAAAGTAAAGTTGCAACATGTGGCTGGGATGGCTTAATCAAATACTGGGACTAAGCTACCGGACTGAACAAGGAATATGCACATCTGCTGCAGTTGATGGTTTCATCAAACAAAAGCGAAGGGAGAATTGCACTGAACATATAAGGTTATAAGAAATTGAGAAGAAAGCTAGGCAGAAACCAAATCTGTGCATCTCGAGCAAATGTATTTTTCAAGTTTGCATCTTTGTGTTTTTTAAACTTATTTCCGGGGACCATATTTAATTTGTAGCTTTCACGGTTGCACCCATCTTGTATTTTAAGTAATTGATGTTATTGGTTCTCGAAAGCAACTCTTTTGCCTGTTCCTAAATTTTATGCCTTTCTGCAAATACTAATTATGCGCATTATCTTAAAACCAGGAGCTTCAGGCTCACTTTAGTTGAAACTTGAAACAGTCTATAGGTCTATAGGGTCATCAATTGGCTGGGTGAAAGTTGGTTGTTTAACTTGATTTGTTTTAGTAACAATGCCTTGTTTCATGTGCCATGCCTTATTTACTTCACGCTATACTAACGGTTCTTGAAATAGATAAAGCTTTCCCCTCAATAAGGCATGAAACAAGAAAACCTAAACTAGACAGAGAATACAAAAAATTTAGCAAAAAAGGACTGAGATGCGTTTGCCGGGACTATTGCTTGCTTGGAAGGCAATTATCGTAACCGCTGGCCTACAAATGCAACTGTTATAATCATTTGCTAAATACCATTTGCTTCCCATTTTGCTCAAACCCTAAAATTAGTGGATGATGTGTAGTTAGTTTATGGCCCAAATTAAACCATAATTAGTGGATGATGTGTAGTATTGCCATAAATTAGTGGATGATGTGTAGTTAATTAGTTTTTGTGAACTAGTTGTTGGTAATATAGGGTGTGATAATCTTGGAATACTTCTTTGGATCGTGTAGTCACTTTCCAAACAAGATAATTCGACCCTACAGTTGTTGCCGGGGTTACACGAATTCCTTGTTGGGATAATCCAAGAAGGCAATCTTATTCAGGCAATATGAATTTCGATAAGAAAGTAGAGAGGATGTATGAGTTTTCGTTGTACTTGTTTTGGAGACTGATCGCTTCAATAAATAGAAGCGAAAAGGTGTGAACGAAGTGGTGTATCTGTTCAGAACGAAGTGTTATGAACGAAAGTTCACGTTAGTTCACGAACAAGCATGTTCGTTCACGAAGAGTTGCAATGTTCCAAAAGGAGCCAGGGGCTACGCCCCTTGGAACCCCGCAGGGGCGCTGCCCCTCGCAACCCCGTACAGGGCGCTGCCCCTTGCAACCCCGCGAGGGGCGCTGCCCCTCGACCCCCGCTTCGTATTCGTGGTCGATAACTCGTTGTCTCAACAAGCGTGCACTCCGCACTACCCAAACTTGTTCCGAGCTCAACGAGAGATCGCATCAGTCTCTAGCAGATCACATTACTACTAAAATGAATTGATGACACTAAAATCATCAACACTAGTAAGTTTCCAAGTTTTGGGGGACAAAGAATACCACCAGTAGGTGAGAGATTATGTTTTTATGACATCCTATCCTAGTGATAAGTTATAACATCATCTTCACTCAGTGCTATTGCATCTGAAATGGAACTTGCAGCTAAAGTGGTGCAAACTAGCAAAAGGAAAGACTTGGCAAAATAAAAGAAATCATGAACAAGACATAGGATGATGGAGACAAAACTCACTTCATCATTAGTGAGCTGGCTGGATCTCGATGAGGATGAGAAGGTGAAGAAGAAATGTCTCCTGCATGCTCACAATTTGATTCCGAAGGTTCACCAATGTTAACAGGAAGATGGCTTCCAGTTTTAAGGGGTGTTTTTCTTGAAGATAAGCCTATGTCATCTGTTAACTGAGATGGAGGATCCCTGATATTAGCATTCTTGTGACTGCAGGACATAAAAGTAGATAAGTTCTTTCTAAGGGTCCCGGTTTCTTCATTATGCTGACTTTCTCTCTCGCAGTTGAATCCCGTTAATTATTCCAATCGTCCAGCAAAAGCAAAAATCAAAATCTAAAGTTAGGGAAGGAACTTAACAGCATAATCTGTGTATACATTATACAAGCAAAACTAGTGAAACACTCGATGATCAAATCAAATCTAAAAAATAAATAAAAGCTTATGTTTCTTGCAAAGTACCCTTTTGTTTTTTTAGATAGATTAACGTATTCCTTTTTTGTCCATCTTTAAACATTCTTTACGTTTCGTTTCTTTTCTTGAAATTTTTTTATCTCACGTCAATAACTTTATCAGGAACTACCACTAAACCAAACACCACATTAATTTATGTCAATATTCCAATTCCAGAACAAAATCATGGTATGTAAGCAATTACGGGAATGGAGCTTACAATCGTTTGCAAAAGAACTATAATCAGATGTAATTGACTAATTGTCCTCAAAATACAACTAAAGTAGTACGGCTTCAGGAAACAGTGAACTTCAAAGTCGCACATACAGTCCATACAGACTATATCGTAACGTTCTCTTGGATCTGGAACTGGATAAACAGTGCAGTATGGCATAACCTGGTCGTACTTTTTCCATAGAAATCCGTTGTTGAACCGCTGCATCTTGTCGCAGAGATTATACCTCCATCGATCCAGTTTGACCAAACCAATTGGACTTTTTCTGATAGCCAATAATTCTGCGTGCCCCTGTTCTCGTAGTGGCAAGTAGTTTGACACAGTAGATTATTCTACAGTATTGCTCATCCGGATGGCCATTGTCGACAACCTTGCTCAGCAGCATATCAAATAGCCCATAATCTCGATGTTGTCTAAAAAAAAAAAAAATATTTAGCAAACTAATTTGGCAGATTTAATTATTACACGTTTCTTAAATAAATGAACTTACCATGAACCAGCGATAGAATATATATTTATATGTATAAAATTAAAGTGTAAATTTAAAAACAAAATTGTACGAACCCGATATGAGCGCAGCCTTGGGGTCACTCCATTCGCCTGTCTTTCTACGCTTGAAGTGGACATGCAAGTCGTGCATCATCTCCTTCCCCCCTGCGACCTAATTAACAAGTTGTAGCATATATATAAACATGTAAACAAGTTATATAATTATGTACGTAAACAAGTTATATATGTAAACATATATAAGAATCTAGTCTAAGAATAGTCGAGGAGAAAGCAACAACACATAGGTTTCTCCAACAAAGTTCAAGACTTAATAGAAACAACACAAGCATAGCCAAAAAAAAAATATATAAAACCCAAATGCAAGCCTAGCTAGCCATATACTAATATTACCACCACCACCATAATGACAACACATACACTAGCCACAAACAAGAAAACAAGAAGAAGAAAACATATTATGCATTTCGAAATCATAATATGTAAACAAACGTACCGAACGGCGATGCAGCTCCGAAGCTAAGACAGACCCAGCGAAGTGCCGCGAGGTACCGACCCCGTCATCAGGCGCCTTCCCGCAGTTGAAGGCATTCTTATCGGCAGTTGCCTGCACCCACGGCTGGTCCCAGTATGCATCCCACAAAGCATAATGCTCTGGGTTGACGTAGTTAACCCAGAGATGCTTCTCGTCCACCACACGCTCCTACTTGGCCTTGTGGATCGTCCGATTTGGATCTGGAGCTTGCCGCTGCTCCGATCGGAGCTTGCAACAAGCTTCCGATCGGAGCTGCTGCTCCAGATCGGAGACAACTCCGATCTGGGGATTGAAGAAGAAGCTGCACTCCGGTACCGGAGATCGGATTCCTGTACCGGAGGTTTGGAGAAGACAGAAAGAAAAATAAAAAAAAGAAAGAAAAAGAGAAAAAAAGGAAAAAGAAAATAGAAAAAATACTAAGGCATGTTTGCTTCTCAAAATATCACTAAGCCAGTCAACTGAATTGTTGAAATTTGGGTCCATATGTAATTGTTGAACTAAGGAGGGAAGATATGTGATCAGAGACTCCAGTGAGGGAGGTAGATGTAATATTCCCTTTATCATATTACTACTTCAGACTAAAAAAATTATCCAACAATTTAACAATGATATTCCCCTATATACATATACTAGAAATTACGTCACACGCTACGCGTGTGTAGCGTTTTCTAGTATTATTGTGTTGTTTTTCCTAGTGTTGTTGGACTCAGGGATGAATTCATATAATCTTTACAAAAAGAAAGAGAAAAAAAAATAAAAAAAAAAAAGAAAAGAAAAGAAAGAAGCTCAATTACTCGTTCAGCCTTGGAGGAAAGAGTTCTAAATTTAAAGCCCTACATCATTCCCAAATTACTTCTCATGTCAACTAATATGAACTTGACAATTAACATCCAAATATCCAATCATTCCCTACTTCTTGATGGTTGAATGAGTACACATGCATGTTTTTCATCGCATTTACACGTTTCTTAGTATATAGAAAGCAAGCAATCAATATGTATATCAATTGCACCGAGCTTATCCGTCGTGGTATTTATCTATCATTACAACAAATTGAGAGGATGTTCTACAGGTATATGAAATTATTAGTGGGTATGGCTTCTAACAGGATCAGGAACATACTTTGATCAGCCAAGTGCAGCTTTATCTGCTCATATATTGGAAACTGAATAACAACATGACTCATACCATCTAAAGCTGGCACAAGACCACTGCACATCTAAAGAACATAAACACAAGAAAGAGCCATAAATATACAATTGTGTCTTGCCAACATACGTGCCTTTTGCTTCACCACCGCCATAAACAACAATCTTTTGTTTTTGTTAGTAAGGGCCATTCTGTCACTCTGTCCTCTTCAAACCCAAAATCTGATGGAAAAAAAAAAAAAAAAAAACCTCTATATGCATACCAAAAGTGAATCAATTTTTATAAATGGAAACATTCATAAATCTAGAGGAAATGCCATTTCATAGATTGACATACCAAGTGTATTGAACTTTGAGGGTGAACACTTACAAGCAACTGGTATTGCATCAATGGTTTTGAGTTGATCAAGAACTTGAGGATAGTTCAATATTACCACATCAACTTCTTTAAGCACGAACACAAGTTTCTCGTGTTCTTCAATTCTCACCTACACGTACAACACGTAGTACTGTACACCACCAAGTTCACCAGCAAATATGAAATAACTCATTGTTGTGCATCATGACCATCCTGAGAGCAAGATTAATTATTAGTAATTCCTTCGGATCTTGTTCCTGGAATAGGTTGTATGACCCCAAGCGAAGAAAGTAAGAATGCGAAGAGAATATAAGAGACCAAATTACATATGACACAAGCGAAGAAAGTAATAATGACCAAGAGAATACATAAATACATGTCCCAAATCCATCAAGCATGGTGTCAAAACAATAGTATGAGTATACGAGTTATGAACATTCATTTAATCATAGAAGAACCGTGTGAACTCAGCCAGAACTATATATCAGGTAACAAGCCCAAATTGAGCATGAACATCCATCTAACAACCCAAATTATACGGAATGAAGATAACAGAGTGGCAAACAAAGATCAAACAACACCATTGAAAAAGCATATTAGTTGTTTAAAGTTGATCACTTGTTCCCTTGCTCTTTTCTCTCTTCTTCTTTCTCTATTTTCCTTTGAGCTACAAACCTGGGAGTTCATGGTCGCCACAAGTTGAATGAACTTTTAAAATTTGTTTTGTTGTGACATAGGTATCAAACTCAGATTTAATGTAGTGGAAGGATAAGTTTCAGATTGCTTGTAAGCATGAGTAACATATTCAAGCACTGATGCTATGTCACAAAAAAAAAAATTGTTTCATTTCTCTTCTTTAATTCTTTCTTCCTAATGCATAGAAATCATGGAAAAATCATCAATATTGTTCTACAGACACCCTTAAGATATTTTATATAATGGTGTTCTTAGTAAAAAGTCATCAAATGACTGGTGGTGCAATGGTTACTTAGCCCGCTAAACAAGAGACTGAAGAGACGGACACAGGTTCAATCCCCTATTTCATCAGATTTTCCTCCAATTTTTTTTTTCTTTTACTACCAACAAACACCCCTGTGGTCCTCTGTTGGTTTTTCTTAAATCTTAACATTTTCAAGATCCTAAATATGTTATGTGAGGTACGTTCGAGACTTGTGAATGTAAAAAATGTTCGATTGGAATAGTTGTAAAATCGGATTACCCAATTATGTTCTCTCCATATATAACCCTAATTGAGAACAAAAGCGCATATTAGAAACAAAAGAGTCTTCACGTTTTCACCGTTACAGCAAAAAGGAAAAGATTGGAAGCAGTTTGGTGAAGAACCTCATGAGTGTGGCAAACCAGCACAACACAAACACTTAATTAAGAGTCTCAGAGACTCCGAAACTCTTGATATATAATACCCCACCGCATATTCATGATTCTGGATCTCTCCGATCCAATCACTGCAATGGATTCCGTCGCTGTTCTTCGTTCTTTCCAATGTTAGTTCTCTCTCTCTCTCTGTCTCCCTGTATTTCACGTCGCAAGTTAATTGAGCTAAAAGCTTATGTTGTATTCATGATTTTGTGTTTCATGATGGTAGTTCGCTACTGAACCGTTTTTTATTAACTGTTCACGTTTGCTTTTGGAAAAGTTTGTTAGTAGCTAGGTTTGAATAAGTGTTTGGTTTAGTGGTACGTAGTAGACCCGATAAAGGTGTAAGTTTGCCAGAAAAGGAATCGTAATTAAACTATCTAAAAGAGGACGAGAAAAAAAGAATAATTGTTTACCCTTGCTTTTGGAAGGGTTGGTTTTTTAGTAGGTTTGTATAATGAGCTTTTAGTTTTTTTAGTAGGTTTGTATAATGAGCTTTTATGACGGTTTGTCGATGTATAAAAAAGACCAAAAAAAAAAAAAAATCTTTAAAAAAACATGAGTAGAAATTTGATGTAGTGATTGATTGTTAGAACATATTGAAGTTCTGTTCAGATATCATCTTGATTTATCTGGTCAAGAACTAAGTGTACAAGTACAATCCTGTTAAACCTTTATTTGATTAGATGTCCGTGCAGCTTGTGTTCGTCTAGAGAACGGTTTATGATGCATTCATTTTGTTTCAGATGCTGTCAGTTCGAGCTTTTCACTCGAGAAACCTGGCGTTGTCTCCATAAAGAATTCATCCTTCTCCAGTCCGAGTAAATTGCCCATCTTTGTTGGCAATCATAATTTATCTGCAAACCGCCATAGGGCAGTCTCCCTGTCATGTGCTAAGACACCTGAAGCTACCATCACAGCGAAATATAACAGCGAGTTATTTCCAGGTTTAGTAATGAGTAGCATGATAAAATTCTTTTCAGTGTTCAATTGTTTCTCATCATCTATTAAACACTATGTCACCACCATAATATAATATTTATGTGATGCAGGTGAACTTAAATTTCTTAATGGAGCTGCTCTTTCTGATAGTCAATCAGAGGAGTCAAGAGAGAAGAAATCATCATTTAAGGCCACTTTCCCAAAGGGTTTAAAGGTACTTGCTGTTCCAATGTTAATTTTATTTATTTTGGTTAATAAGCATGAAAATAACATAAGATGCACAAACTTATAATCTGCTGAGTCTGGAAATTTTACGGAGCAATTATCATGTACAAGCTTAGTGTGATCAGCTCGAAAGAAAATAGAATGAGTATTGTACTGTTGGGGGTTCTTGGATCTGCTTTGTATCATTCCCTGGTGCATGCAGTTTCTGGTTTATCCTTTCCAGGGAATAATTAAAGTCAGATGGCTCGGCATCTATGCATGAAACCTTATATGGTTGTGTGTGTGTGTGTGTATTTGTTAGGCTTATATGCCTTTTCTAAGGTGTGCTAATACCATTCCACAATGATGCTATGCTCCTGGTTATTTTCTCCTAGCCACCGTTGTAATATTGATTGTGATTGCCATAAAATTCGCTTTAATGGGACCTTTAAGACTTGTTTCTTCTTTTACATTCACTAGTTATTCATGATATGATGCCCCACCTTCCTGTTTTTGCTGTCCTTAAGAAGTATGTTGTTTCCTTGCATTAGGGCCTGCTCACAGAAATATGCAAGACAGAGATTGCAGAGGTTAAAGTGAAGGTAAGCAGTTCTGTACTACAATCTCCATTTGCTGAATGAGCTCGCTCTATCAAATGTCTATCTTTTCCAGAGCTATGCATATTTATTTATGTAGGTTTCTTGTTATTTTCCCCCTCCCTCTATTACAGTTGGGGGACTTTGAAATGAACATGAAGCGAAACACTGATGGCCCAACAGTCTCTGAACCACTTGTTCCAAGTATGCAACAAAACCCAATTCTTACTACTCCTCCGGATCCACCAAAACCTTCTGCTGAAACGACAAGTCCATTTAAGAATGTCTCACAAAAGTCATACATATTGGAAGCACTGGAAGCCTCTGGATCTGCTGGCTATGTTGTTGTATCATCACCACTGGTATGTGTTGCTAGTTGCATGACCTCAATTGGCCAGTACCAGTCATGAAATGGCTTTTATAAACTTGTTAATTTCCTGTTGCTAGGTCGGTTCGTTCATAAGAGCTAGGACCCTGAGAGGGAAACTACAAAAACCTGCTTGTAAAGAGGTATTTTCTTACATTGTTACTCTTGTGTATTACCGTTATGCATGATAACCTGCTTGCATTTGCTCCAGTTATATATAGCCGCATGAAGTTTTCACTGCACCATTTTTGTTCTTCCATGCATTCAGGGTGATATGATCAAGGAGGGACAAGTAGTTGGATACGTGTCGCAGTTTGGCCATGAACTAGCTGTCAGAGTAAGTCTTTGTTTTACATAATAGATACTTTTCTTGTTTTATGTTTTTTTTGCTAGTATATATGCTAATCGTTCTTCCCCTATCCCTCCATTTCCATTCCTTGAAAAACTTGAGCAGTCGGATGTTGCAGGAGAAGTTGTGAAGATACTTTTCAGTAATGGAGGTATGGAGCCTATAACTCTTGTTATCTTCCTGAAGTTCATAGGAAACAGTTATTTGCCATAACCTGGATTTAGAGGGAAGCCAGGTTATTGTTTTAAGCATTAGTAATAATTGAAGTTACACTTTTGCAGAACCGGTGGGCTACGGTGAACCACTTGTTGCTATATTGCCATCCTTGCAGGATCATATCGGTGTCCAGTGAAGTCATATCACGAAGTAGTCACGTTTTCAAGTTTGAAGAGAAGCATTGGGCTTTGTATCACTTCTGCATATACATATTTCCTGTTTCTGTTATGATTTTGTGTGCTATCTCCGGGGTAGTTTGTGAGTCAAATTTGTAGCTAGCGAGCAACTCAAGTGAGATGTAACTTTTCTGTCATCAGGTTTGGTAGATTTGATTTTGTGTGGAATGAAAGTTATTGAACACTTGAACACATAGGAACTGTTACTCGACCATGGATGATCCTTGGATATATGCTTATATCCCTGCAGATTTATGAAATATGAGCAGGTTTAGATTACCTTTACGCCATTCTCACTGAAATATGTTCAAGTTTCTGTAAAAATGCATTCACCATCATGGACTATGAGTTACAAAGCAGTTGTTCTTGGATTTTTAGGAGTATGTTGAAAGTGAGGGAGAAAGTAGCACATTTGCCTGCCTGGAGGAAAAATTTGGGTGCAAAGAAATTTGATACAAGCAGTATTTATCATGAACTAAGGGGGGAAAGACCTGTAGTTAGATGGAGAAAATTGTTCTTTGGTAACAAAGCTCGACCTAGAGCTCAGTTTATCACATGGATGGCCTGTCTGGATAGACTATATACAAGGGATAGATTGTGCAAAATGGGAATAACAGAGGAGAAACATTGTGTGTTTTGCCATGAAGAGGAGTCTGTTGAACATCTCTTTTTGGATGTCATCAAACAAGGAGAATTTGGATAGAAATCTTGGATTGGTTGGAGATAAAACATACACCTGGAACCTGGAGTGAAGAGAAAGATTGGATTCTGCAAGTAACAAGAGGGAAAAGCGCCAAAGCACAAGTTTTAAAAGCTGCATTTGCTGAAACCGTGTATGCGCTATGGCAAAGCCGGAATAGGAAGATACAGCAATATTTGCCAATTGGGCCGTATGTTGGAGCAGAAATTATCAAGATTTTGAGGATAAAAATGGCTTATGACCCAAAGCTGGCCCATTTATGTTTGATGTTAAAGTAGAAAACTGAACTGGGCATTTACTTGTAATTTCATTTTGTTCAGCTTGTTGTCATTTAGAGGGAAAATTGGTGCCAACACCCTAGTTGGCACCCAAATTTAATTTCACGGAAAGTCAACACAGGAGTTTCGATAAAACACCCTGTGAGGTGGCACATTGGTTTGAGCTGGTTTAATGACAAAGATGTCACATACACGCGCCATTAAGAATCGGAATTAATCACCGTAACACGGCAGCAGACATTCATTCTCTCACTTCTAGTCTCATATAAATAGAGCTACATCGGGATTCATCCATTGTTTGAAATTTGAAATTCATCCATTCTCTCACTTCTAGTCTCAGATGCGATTTCTCTCTCAAATTTGATATTCAAGCAAGTCATCGGAAAGATTCCGATATCTTGATTCCCTCGATTCTAGCTGGCATTCATCAATTGCAGTGGTGATGGATCATGTGTCGGCTGCCAAACAGGTCAAGAAGCCGACAACCGTGCTGATGATTCATTATAAAAAGGTACAACTTGGTATCCCTTTGTATCTTGATTCTACATATGATCATGTTATGGATAGGATTAGGGTAAAGTGGCCGGAACTATCGATTACATTCGTGAATTTTATCATATTCGATAGGGCCGTACCCCATGGTTGATTTGAATCAGGAGTCCGATTTTGAGGTGTTGTTATATCATATAGACGATTTCGGTCCTAAAAGGGTTAATGTGTTGATGGCATATGCTGTTGATGTTGAGACGGTAGGAATAGTTACAGCAGATGAGTCAAATATTGGGTCTAGTAGTGGTTATATGAACACAACAATACCAACCAGTAGTAATGTGTATGATGTAACAGATGAGCAAGAGATTGTGCCTCAGTTTGATGTTAATCCAAGGGAAACTACCGAACCATTACTTAGCAAGGCATGGGCTAGTAATATTCGTGCTATCGGGCAGAAATTTTTAGGTGGTTCAAAAGAATTCAGGTCTGAGGTTGTGAAGATGTGTAATTTTTTTTAAACAAATCCAAATGCTTGGGCAGATAATGTGCAAGTTGGAGGAAAACGCACCAGAATGGAGGACATGTTAAGATTAGGTGAACATAAATCCCTTCTTGTTTTCATATTCCATGTTGATGTGAGTACCATAACTTAGCTTGAATAGTTGTCATATGTCCCAAATACAGTGTTTGGAATGCAGTTCAATATACCAGAAGGATTGAAGCGTGCAAGGAAGGAGGAGAGTTCTGCGCCAATAAACACAAACATGACTGTGCATAATTCACCACACAACTGCAACCATTGCTTGGTTCCTATTCCGGACGCGGAAAGCTATGAATTTGCTTTTTTGGTAATTTTGAAGCCATATGTTACTGAGATAGGATATATGTTAAATATTATGCAGCTTTCTGACTTGAGTCCTGATGTAGGAAATCCCACTTTTGTTCTCTAGGAAGAATCTACCCAATGGTGTGCATGACTTGGTGTTTCAGACACAAGGTGATGAAACTTGGGACGTGGTTTGTTCGATTGGTCTAAAACATGCTAGGCTAACTGATGGTTTCAAGCAGTTCGCTTCAACCAACGGCGTGAAAAAGGGGATGCCCTGCTGCTCACACCCAGGAAGGGGTCAACAGCCAGCTACTGGACTGTTCATGTTGCGAGGACTTGATATGGGGATTCCTAACTAACCGTATCTATGGATCGTTTTGTTATATAATGGACTATATCCCAAACATGTCAATCTTTTGTTTTTTATCGTGATTGATGTTTGTATCCGCCTGCTTGGGATGTAACTGAATGGATTATATAGCGTATGTAACTTACAGTAACCTCAACTATAGTGTTCTACTGTATTTAAGTGCAACCACGTAATGCAAGTTTGAAAATTTTGAATATTAAGTTTGAACCCAATTTTGAAAGTTAGTTGAAATGAATAAGTCAACTTCAACGTTATCATGCCTTGTAGGTTGAAGCCAATATTCAAATATTAATTATCACATGTAGTCCCATGCGAAAAACATTGATTTTTCAGTCAATAATTTGTGTATTGTCATTACGAAAGCCAATAAAAGTCGAATTTAATGTCCGAAATCACGTTAAGCTCCCCTTACATATGAGGAGGATTACACTTGACTGTAATTGAGTGCAGTCACTATACACTAGAGAGCACATTTGTCGGCTCGGTTACGTTTTGAAAATTAAGTTTTGACTTTAATGATCGACTTCTTATGAAATCTTATTCAGCTATTGCCAAATCACTACATAGATATCCCCATTAGAGATCAATACAAATATTATATCGTTCAGGAACACAAGTATTTCAACTTGGACTATAAGAATTGGACTCTTATATATGTTGAAGATGGCACTTCATTATTTCATAATGATTCGACTGTATTTAAGTGCAGACAATGTATTAGACTGTATTAATTCACAGTCTATTTGTTTGAATGTTGCCACTCCATATATGATGAAGACCACATTCGCGAAGTGGTATTGCATACACTATTAATTGTGCTTTGATTTACTATTTGAATTTGTACTACAATAATTCCAATCTTTTATTGTCAAACTCACATTTCCTTTAGCACCAATATCGTTAAGAAATGCAGTTGAAATTCATTAACTATACTTAAGGTCAGTTTGAAAACTTATTTTGGTAGGGATATTATGGAACTAAACCCCCCCCCCCCCCCCTAAGCAGTCAACAAACGGTAAAATGGAATTATTATGGCAAACCTAGGCATACAGCACAATCAACATACAAAATCCACCAAAAGTTTGGAACGTACAAACATCATCCAATCTAGGATATTACATATACCGAAATGAGGTTGTTGCAACACACACGGTTGAACATTACTGGTCCAAAATACTGAGAACTGGAATTAGTATTACCTTCTACACCCAGATCTAATATTTCACGACATAAAACAACAGTAGAACCTTAGCTTGCAAATTGACCAACTCGCCTAAACAAGATAATTAGTAAGAATGGCAATGCAGATAAGCAATAACACTAGTACGCGAAAGAAGCGTTTCTTCCAGCATTGGGCCTTAAGTGTAGCTGACTCGATAGCTTCTTTGTTTACCTGTTCGCATTCAGACATCTTCCTTATATGCACCTTTTGTTTCCGAACTATCTCAATGAGATCCTCGTTTTTTAGCTGCATTTCCTCTATTGTTGTCATCAGTTTATCCACGTCTGACTGTAGGATGCTGTTGGCCGCCTCGATTCTCCGTTGTGAAGCCTTGGTTGTTCTTTTTCGAGTGCACGGACCACTTGTTTCCCCAAGGCTGACTTTCATTACACAACCGTCGTTGCACACATGTCCGCCTTCCCAAATGCAGTAGTGATTTGAACCTACAAAGTAGATGACAATAGTATTTATACTTAAGTGCAGCAATACCAAATAATCAGAGTTAACCATACCACTGGATATCATTCAATTACCACCTAAAGGCCAGCACTAACAAAGGAGCATCAAACCCTCCCCCCCACCCCCCCCCCCCCACAGAAAAAAAAAAAGATCATGAATTATTGAATATGTGTTTGGATCAACAATTCAATGTAGTAATTATAACAACACTGGAGATATGGAATTGAATCGGACAAGTATGAATGTGGATATATAAATGGGGGCAATATACCTGGCTCGTATTTCCGGCACCGGCGGCCACGCATTTGGGGGTGAGCGAAATCCGTGGATCGAAATTCAACAATTTCTGAGCCGCAAAGACAGAAATGGCGATCTTCTTCTATGTCCATGATGTATGCGGCTGTGTACGGGAAGTGGTAGATTGGATTTTGGTATCTCGTTTCTCAGAAAATGATAGACCCTAAAGTCTAAACTATTTCCATGGTTTAGTCATATAATATAAATAAGTATTGACTATATTAAAAACGTGTTCAGTTGGTAACACTTTCAATTCATTCTTAGTTTAAAAACCAAGAAAAACAAGTTCTGTTTTCTCTGCATCTCACTCTTACCCCAAATATCCTTATCGGTTGTCGTATTGATGACAATCCCTAGAGCCCCGTCCGGGACATGGCGTCCAGCCAGACGCAAAGCTGCACAGTCTACTTGGAGGAGGGTGATAATTACTTTCTGGTAAATATTGTACATAAGAATAATTTTTCGTGTATAAGGTGTTCGATTTGGGGGTTTTTTTGTGCATGTTATGTATGTTATGTGCCTATAGATTGTATTGTCTATACTGTATTTCGTCAATGTCTGTGCATGGTGTGTATGTCAATTTATCGTCAATTACTTGTGTATAGTTTATCACCACCTGGTTTGTTAGTTTAGACTATATAAATTTAATCACTGGAATGTAGTATGAATTTTGGGCATAGTCTGCACCATTATCATGAGAATAATATCCAAATTAATGTAAAATTTGCAGGAATTGTTACCAATACATAAGGCAATAGATAATGCAATACATAACTTTGGAGGACTTGTTACCAATACATAATGCAAACTTACTTTCACATTATGGTTGCAGTGTATCCCGAAAACATTCGAGCAACAACATATCAGTAGGCTACCACGTTCAGTTACAATGTCAACCAATGATAACATCCGCTGGGTTGTTGACCTATTTCACATGAAGGGGAGGGCATGGTTTGGTGAGGGTTGGAACACAATGAGAGACACATACTCACTTGGGTTTGGTGATTGCTTGGTTCTGTCTTTCGACATGGAAAACCACTTCACTGTAAAGATGTTTAATTTAAATCTCGAGGAGATTGACCCTAGAACTTATTTCCATCCGACTACCTTCAATGAGTTCCGGTTCCCTGATTATAGAACCGCAATTGAGGTTGGGTTTTGTATCGACACTCCTGATGTTGAGGATGCATACCGACAGTTATCCCTCATAGATGTTAGCAAATTACCCAATGGTGAGTATGTGATGTGGAGGAAGATTGATTTGCTAACAAACTTCTCTCTATATATGCCTGCTCCATAAGGAATAAATCTTGTTTTGCAGAAATGGATGAGCTGGAGAAGGAGAAACGGTATAGGCATCATGTCCCGTTCTGCAGATTGACAATCAGCGAGTTGATGCTTAAGCCTACGTTTCAGCTGGTTATTGCATACTCCTTCATATTATTTCCAATTTTGGGCAATATTATGTTAATTAAAATAAATGGTATATTACTTAATCCACTTGCCTTCCAGGATTTGCCCTTGCATTTTGGCCGTGCAGTTTTGCGGGAGGGTATTACATCGATAATGCTCAAGATTAATGGCCGTGGAACGTGGAAAATAATTTGCCAGAAAAATGGATTGCTTGCCTCGGTGTTATCTGGTTGGAAAGAATTTGTTGAAGCTAACAATATAGCATTGGGATCAGTTTGTTTGGTAGAGAAAAACTTATATTCGTATGGAGTGTGGAATGTCTTGGTGGCATCAACATCTGCATTATGTCGAGCGTATTAAGTCATATGGAGTCATATTATGATATGCTCATTTTGGTTGTAGGCAGTTATCAAAGTAGTTTTCATGCGCAGCTATTGATGCAGCTGTTGTTGCATCCTTGTCGTACCTAAGAGTTATATCCACGTTGCTGGAGTGTATTTGTGGGTACGGACAGTACTTAAGTATAGTCATGTTTGGATCATGCATTTCGATAATATGTTACCACCTCCGGTCTATGTGAATTGGAATATGACCAAAACGCCCCCCCCCCCCCCCACAGCATTGCATGAACTTGCAATCTGCATATATGAGTAAGTCAATATTCGAGAGATCAGAAAACATTTTTTTATGACAATACTTAAGTATAGTCCAATTTATTGGAGTGGCTCAACACTTACATGAGAATGATAATACAACACAATTAGTAGTAGTACTTAGGCACATATGGGAAATACGATATTCGATATTCCATATAGTCATGAAGTAATATAATCCAATTGATTCAGTCCGACATTTTTTAGTAAAGGTATCCACTTCTGGGGGAATATTACCAAAAAGACACCTATATGCCTGCATGCGTTAGACACTATGCTTAAGTATAGTCCAAACCAGGTGACACCCGTACTGTTTATGAAGTTATACATTTCTATAAAATGTATTACTTCTATGTGAAATAAGTCATGAAGTTATACATTTATATAAAATGTATCCACCTCGGGTGGAATATTACCAAAATGACGTCCACATGCTTGCATGAACTCGATCACTCCAGATATGAGTATGACGACATTCGACACATCAGGTTTCATTTTTATAAGACAGTACTTAAGTAATATATTTGTGTATAAGGACAATACTTAAGTATAGTCATGAAGTAATACATTTCTATAAAATGTAACCACCTCGGGTGGAATATTAACAAAATGACGTCCACATGCTTGCATGAACTCGATCACTCCAGATATGAGTAAGACGACATTCGACACATCGGGTTTTAGTACTTATGCACATACTATTATTTCAACAAAATTGGTACATACTTTTGGTATCATACTACCTGGGATGTATGTGAAATACGACATTTTGATATCATGGAGTATATTTGTGTATAAGGACAATACTTAAGTATATTCATGAAATAATATAATACAATTGACTGAATCCTACATTTATAGAAAATGTATCCACGTCTGGTGGAATATTACGAAAATGACACCGACATGCTTGCATGAACTCGCTCACTCCATATATGAGTAAGACGACATTCAACACATCGGACTACATTTTTTATATGCCAGTACTAAAGTATCGTCCAATTCATTTGACAGTACTACTGTTATATGAAATTCATCATAACATATACGGGGAAGACAAGGTCCAACAAGTAATATGATTTACACATTTTAACATCAAACGAACCGTACTTTGTGACTTATATATAATCCTAGTTATATTCAACAACCTCGTGTGAAATAAGATATTCCATATAATGGAGTATATAGGTTCGTTTGTCATGCTAGATCGGATATATGTGAAATAAGATATTCCATATCATGGAGTATACTTGGGTATAAGGACAATACTTAAGTATAGTCATGAAGCAATACATTTCTATAAAATGTCATCCACCTCGGGTGGAATATTACCAAAATGACGTCCACATGATTGCATGGACTCGATCACTCCAGATATGAGTACGACGACATTCGACACATCGGGTTTCATTTTGTATAAGACAGTACTTAAGTATAGTCCAATTCATTTGACACGTCCAATTCATTTGACAGTACTTCTGTTTATATGAAATTCATCATAACATATACGGGGAAGACAAGGTATACCAAGTAATATGATTTACACATTTTAGCATCAAACAAACCGTACTTTGTGACTTATATATAATCCTAGTTATATTCAACAACCTCGTGTGAAATAAGATATTCCATATAATGTAGTATATAGTTTCGTTTGTCATGCTAGCTGGGATATATGTGAAATAAGATATTCCATATCATGGAGTATATTTGGGTGTAAGGACTATACTTAAGTATAGTCATGAAGTAATACATTTATATAAAATGTCATCCACCTCGGGTGGAATATTACCAAAATGACGTCCACATGATTGCATGAACTCGAGCACTCCAGATATGAGTACGACGACACTCGACACATTGGCTTCATTTTTAAAAGACAGTACTTAAGTACAGTCCAATTCATTTGACACCCCTAATGTTGGTATAAAATACCTCATACCATATACGGGGAAGACAAGGTTCAACGAGTAATATGATTTACACATTGTAACAACCAACGCACCGTACTTGGTGACTTATATATAATTCTAATTATATTCGACAACATCGTGTTTGCATGAGTTATCTCGATTACATAGTATAGTTGACATACTTTCCCATGATGCTAATTTGTATCCACTGCCTCACACACTGAGAAAACACAACCACTGATTAAGAGTATTCATGCGTTTTAGACTTTAAACCACCACATACCACAACAAATAATAGTACTTAGGTACACACTACCTATCCAAACATATTTCAAGTTAATCGTCTATACACTCATACATAATAGGAGCATTAATTCATATACACGAACAGAAAACACAAACAATAATACATATAATAGATTGCTGCAACCATACAGGCATGATGATTCATAGTTTCATTGTCATGCTATAGACAAAATATATATACTGCCACTTAGAGTATTGGCACAAAAAGATTACAGCAACATAAAGTCCCATCAAGTCATCCCAGGCACTTATCAGAAATACATAAGGACACACAGAAACTTAGTTCAACCCCGGCCTCTATTTGCGTAGAAGACTCTCTGGTTCGACAAAACCACCCACCATCTTCAGCCTATAGTTTGTAGCTGTTATTGCCAGATACACCCCTTCTGTCCTCACGCTCCCGAAACTGTGCCTCTTCAGAAGCTTCTCAATAAGGTGGCAAATGACTACACCAGAGTCCTTTGTCCTTGGGAGTTGTTGTAGGCATGTTGTGCGAGCATCAAGGTCCCATTTAGCTCCTTCGCCTGTCCTAGTCAGGGGTGTGCTCTTTCCATCCGCCCTAAGCTTCACGGCCATTCTCTTCTCAAGAAATCCTCGCTGACATATCACACACGTGTTACCAAGTAGTTAATGTAACATCATTAATTGCATTAATAATAAATAAATGCATACTATTTACTCACAATCTGCTGGGTACGCTTCAAGTGTTGATCCATCACGGCTGGTTGCAGTGCTTTAGGATTGTAGAAGGTCCATGTCGAAGTTTTAACATGATATTTCATCAATGTCCAACAGTCTCCATATGCCAGCAGACTCACGGCTGGTCCGGGTGTCCTAACAGGCATGAGAATAATCTCTTTCTTTACTGCCTTTTCAATCTGACTATCAATCAACAACCTCATTTCATGACCATCATCCCCTTTACGCATACAATCCTGCCAAGCAAAGTATAAGTTGGATTTAGATACATGAGCATTATAACTAATTCCCTTGGTCATTTCAGATCCTATCGAAGCTCGTATATGATAATTTATTGTCAATAAAAATAAATTTATTGCCAAGCAAATCAACACTACCCATAGTTTGCTAGTTAAGATGAAAGTCGATGAATCATTTCCTTCCGCAATCATAGTCCTCATCATAATTTCTCCCCAGCTATCGATCACCTAACAAATATATATATATATAAGTATGTTTAGTTTACGGTACAATTATGTGTGTCAAGCAGTTCACGAAAGGCTGGATTACCACCATCAGATCTGACTATAATATTACGTGCTAAATCAGGGAAACATGTTAAAACTGTCCGGCTTAACAAGGTCATACCTCAGCAGTTATTTCTTCATTATGTAGTACCATCAAAGCATGCTCTCCAGATACATACGAATATGGACCCTCACCCCTCCATATAATGCTGTGAAATCAGATATAAAAAAAGCAAATGTAAAATTGTTTTACTTGGTTGGGTTATATCGTACATTACAATGATGAAGTAATTAATACCTGTACTCCGGTTTAGACATTGCCTTCTTTAACCTCTCCTGAACTGGTCCAATACTTTGCTCAACCGCTGGGATTTTTTTGTCCCACCGGAACCGTCCCCGTTCACAACAAGGCCTACCATTAGGCAAAGCTCCATGTGGATCCCCCTTGCAGAGTGGTGTGACAGGTTTGGGAATTCGACTTTCCTCGGCAGTTCTAAGCTTCACATTACGAACAACTGTACCCGGTTCAGGTGGGACAGCTTTCCCTTTTCTCTTAGGAGGATGAGGTGGGCTCTCAAACACAGGTGTACTTTCAACCACTGGCTCAGAAGTATTGTTATTGTGCTCGTTCATTATCTGAGCATATGCATCTTTTGGATGCTGCACTTCCAATACTTGTTGTGCAATTGGTTCTGCTCCAGGTACGACATCCTTAACCATGCTTGAACCTCCATATTTGGTAGTATCATTGGCTACTGGAAGTTTCCCCTTGTGTTCATACTCCATCAACCTTTCCAGGAGTTTAGTGAACTCTTGCTTCAGCTTCTCATGGATTGTAGCAAGTTCAATATATGAGGTGCTACACTGCTGATCCAGAATTTGTGTGTCTGATGGTGTCATGATAGTGTCCAAAATTTCCGTTGTGTTCTTGTTCTCCACTGAAAGCCACTTGAGATCTTCACGTGCTTCTGCAAGCTCTTTCTGTTTTGTACTTAGCTGCCTCATCAATTCTGATTCACGTGCTGTTAGCTTTGCCCTCTCATCATCGAATGCACTCCTTACAATTGCCATGCATTTTCTTCTTTCATCCATCGTAGCCAACAATTTCAACCTTTCAGATTCTGACCAGGACAACTCCTCGCGTAACGCACATTCTCATCACGCTGCTCGAAAACGACGTCCAGAAACTCTTCCTCCAATTTGGCCACATATGATTTCGCCACGTTTGTCTCACCTATCATCTCAACCATACTCAATCCTATTGTCCTCTCCATGTCTGAAAGTATCTTGCGAAGCTCCTGAGTCTCCCCTTTTAGTCCGTCGAGCTCAACAGTACTTGAAACTAACAATGCCGACAACTTGTCACGATGGGACTTAAGATTTAAGATATATTCATTTTCTCCCGCTTGGACAATCCTCAACCTTTCCTCTGTTTCAGCCAACAATTTCTTTAACCTATCACGCTCTGCTGCGATTTGCATCAACTTATCCTCACGAGCTTCTACGGGGGAAGACATGTCTTGGCCCTCAATGTTCAATGTCTGTATGCCTACTCCCCGTTTACCCTTCTCAAGACCAATATATTGGACATCTACAGACACCAACCCAATTTCAGACGTGCTTTCCTTCATTATAGGTTGTTCAGTGATTGGTGAAAGCCCCATCCCTAAGGAACACGAAGGAGGTGTGTAATTTATCCCAGCAGCATCTAAACGTGTTTGTGGCTGATCATCAAACGGCGTTGAACGGACCAGTTCTGTTTGTGTTGGAGAATCATTTACTATGTCTCCTATATTGACTGAGGGACACGGCCTTCTTGGCGAAATTATAAGTGCATCGTCAGCCAGAGCTCGACTAATTGTGTTTTCCTCCTCAGCAATGGGACTGAGGGCTCTTTTGTTCTTCAACAACGGTGTAGTTGCACCCAAATCAACTGCATATCCAACATCCGCATCACTATCAGAACTGTTACCACCGTCCAGTCCAATATTATTATCATCTTCCACCAATTCGAGGTGCCCAACATCAAACCCTTGGCCTTCATCATTGGGTCGAGCATCCTCTACTTCATTAACTTCTATGTCCAACAGCCTCTCAGAATCTCTTACGCCCCCTGATGCATCCATCTCATTGTGATGGCTTCCCAAGACATCAACTTCATTGTCTGGCTGAGTGTTATTTTGCTGTGAATAGCTTATGTCCCACAAAGCTTTCAGGCGGGTCCTCTCCTCTGAAGTAGGCTTAAGAACATCCTTTAACTCCTGTACAAATATTTAAACAGAGGGATGTATGAAATATCGAGTTAAGGTATATATCAAATGCTTATATAATGATTCCTAAATAGCACAAGCAGTAAACCTACTACTACTTCTTATGTGTAATAGTAAAGATGACAAATTTGTAATCGCAAGGGTTAAGTTATTTCATACCAGTTCATTCCAACCAGTAACTAGGTCCATTTCGGCTAATTTGTCGTGCAGCATGTTTAAATCCCATGACAGGAACCGTGGGAAGGCATGATCCCCCAGTGGAGTAATTATCTTGAAATGCTCACACACCATGTACTGCAGACCCATAAAAATAACAACTTTATGACATCAATCCATGATATACTAGCTAACAATCCAAATACGTGAACAAATTTATAACATCAATCCATAATATAACTTACAGGTAGCAAGAGTGCACAGCCAGCAAGCTTCATTGTCTTTGTTTTCTGCATCTGTTTCTCCAAAACCATCAAAATATATTCAGACCAGTTGTATGTCCGCATATCACCCATCTCTTCAACATAAGCACACAGCCCCCAACCAACAGATGTGTTTGTGTTTGGTAACAAGAATGAACACATTACATATATGACAATAAGCCTTGCAATGTCATCAGGATTGTTGCCTCGAGGGCTGTTACAGAGATTGCTTAGTGTACGGTACGCATCGGCCTTCGTTAGCTGCTTCTGTCCTGGTGACTTCTCTCCATCTCCAAAAACTGTGGGGAAACACCGCATCCAAGGTGTAACCGTGTAGTCATTGTCGACTGAAATCTTTTCATTGCCATCAACTAACCCAAACAAAAGCACAACATCGCGCCTTAGCATCTTCACTTCCCTATCTCCAAACACAAATACATTTCGAACCGAGTCATAGCATTTAAGTATTGTTCTGATGTCAGCCTCGTATTTCTGCGTCAAGGTGGTGAGTACTTTCTTATCTCTTTGCCTGATAGTGTTGACCAGCAACCAAATCGGACTGGCTTTAAGAGACTCCATCACTTCCTCACTTATGCTGAGCTTCTTTAATTCCTTGATAGTGGTCTTCAAGTTGGACCTGTAGAAATTATCTTTCGGCTTCACAACTATGTGATCTGTCATAAAGTAAAACTCCATCAATTAAATATATAAGGAATATAAAATTTCTGCTTTTAAATGCTATTATGAATTCTTCATTCGACCACCCTTACCGAAACGAGCCATGTTATGAACAACACGAGCACCAGGGGGTTTCTCACTATCTGCTAGTGGAAAAAAAAAAGGTCAGTTCATATTGAACAAAACAAGCCAGGTTCTAATCGCTATTTACTAAGACAATAATGTTTAAAAATTACGAACCTGATTCACTTGACTCCCAGATGGGCCTATCCTGAGTTGGTAATGTTGGATGCCCCATGTTTAATACCGCTGTATCCAACCATTTATTTGTTATTTGTTATGAAAGCATAATATTTCATAATATTATACTTATATATGAAGCAAAAAGTAAGGTCACCTGGCTCTCCTTCATCAATTTCCTTCCTAATACGATTCCGTTTCGGCTTCACTATAGGTTCGTCCTGAATTTCTGGTGTTTCTTGGACATTTGATTCAATAGCCTTCTTTTTTCTTTTCCTTCTTTTCCGGCAATTTGAATCTGTAATCCCAAAAAAAAAAAACAAATATTTCTCAACTTTTCCAGATACTATGTATAGATCGATATTATTGAGGTAATAATTAATATAGTGACCAAGTGGACCTGTTGAAGGCGATACATCTGACTCGAACAGTCTTCTCCCAGACAGATTTGCATTAATGACTGCTCGCCGCTTGGCATGAGTGTCATCAGTTATTGGGACCTCGTGTAATGGAAAATCACTACTAGCTTTTGTACCATATTGGTTATACATAAAAGGAAAGTATGTTATATACAATTCACGTAGCGTATAATTGTAGAGATAAAGCATACTATAGCTTACATATCACTTACTTCCAACTGATGTCTCTGCCACATACAACGAGCCACTGAGTGGTGTCTCCTCCATTTGGTGTGTTTTACGATTCCTAAATTTCCTCTTCTTCCGGCCCGTAAGTTCAGTTTTATCCACACTCTTGTGTGTGCCTTCTACACCATATGCTGTTTCACCAGTTTGTGCCGACCCTCCCGCATGAGAGCTATCATCTGAAAACAAACATTTGTTATTAGTTGTTAACTGCAATAGGCTGGATTTTTTTCATCTTTCAAGGTGTAGTTCACCTTCAGCGGTCTTCTTACTTCTTCCTCGCCTAGCACACTTCCTTTTCCTTTTGTTTGAAGTTGGGGTGATTCCATCCCCTGGTGTGTTTTGGTACTTGTTTTTATTAATCAATGTACTTGGTATTATACAATATCCTCATGGTTTGGAAGATTAATTAGGTACAGTTTGTGTAAAATTACATACACCCCAAATACAAGTACAGTCTAAGTACATACCATGTACTAAGTTGGTGGAAGATTACCTAAGTACAGATAGTCTCTAAACAAAACTGTTACATGTCTACTAGCACATAAGCACTTAAACAGCCTTAAAGGGATTATATTAGTTAAGTACAGTATACGAAGCATAAGTACAGTTTTTCATGGTTAGCTATGGTTTGTTTTATAACTTAAGGATAGACAGCAAGGGATAATGTTACCTAAGTATAGTCAGCAAGTACAGTTTCTTCAAGTGATAATGTTACCTAAGTATAGTCAGCAAGTTCAGTTTAAGGGGGCATTAAACAATGACTAAGTACAATTTCATAATTTGGCTTTTGGTTTGTTTTAAATCTCCATCAAAAACAACATACACTAAGAATCCAACTACCACACACTTAAAGCGATATTATTACTTAAGTATAGTCAGTAAGTACAGTTTGATGGTAGTAAACCATATACTCGAAATAAACGCATGATAAGTACAGTTTTGAAATTGGGTCTTAGTTGTTTTATATCTTCATCAATTAGATACCATTCAATAATAATACAAAATAAAAAAAGACATTGCATTAATTCCCCCAAAACCCCACAAGATCTATATTTATTACATTACAGGTTGACAAAAATACCTTTGCAAACCGATTTCTGTCCCGCATCGTCTTCAAGTGTCGGCGTTTGGGTACAGTCATCCAACACTACTTCCTCAGATGCGATAGTTTCCTCCAACAGCTGTTCGTAATGGTCGTCGGCGTTCGACCTGGTAGCCTTGCGCTGACGCATCTTACTCAGCATGGCTACAAAGCCAGAGAGTGAACTGGTGAGCATACGGATTTCGCGATTTGGTTACTTAAAAAACGAAAAACAACAGCATTTTGTGCGAAAAAAATCCTAACCTCTTGCTCGAGCTTTCTTAACCCTTTTCCGAGCTGATTTCCCGAAGCGGGTCATCGAATTATACTGCTACTGTTACCCACAAACTGGAAATTTGAAAGTGCAGCTTTCTTGGGGGAATTTCTTGGTTCTAGGGTTATTGTGTAGTGAGAGGGAAGAGCTGATAATGTGTTTTAGAGTGTGTAGTGTGTGAATCCAGCTATGTTATATCATCGGTAAGCACCCAGTACTGTAGATACAGTATGGATTTTGTATTCTCCCCGTAAAAGCCGTAGTTAGGGAGGCGCGTGTGAGAGGGTGGGTGAATGTAATCAACACTCTAATAGCTCATCTAATTGTTTCATTTAGCTAATAAAGTAAGGACGTTTTGGTAATTTTACATTCCCAATAAAGTCAACAAATGTGGGTGAATGTAGAAGGGTGTGAATGCAAACATTTCCTCATCCTCATCACCGGCCAGCAAATTTCTCTCATTTAGATTCTTGGCTCGATATAGCCACATCTGGATCTCCGGATCGATGTATTTGTTCTGAACAGTTTTGGAATAAAAGAAAGTAAAGTCTTGTTTCCAAAAAAATGTGGTCAGAGAACAGCCATGGATTAAAAAAATTTGAATTTTAAAGATGAAAAGGAAAAACAATATATTTTGCTGCAGAGGGGGTTCGAACCCTTGACATAAAGGATTACAATCCAACGTTCTAACCACCAGTACCAACAAGTTTTTCGGTATGTGTAGTACTACAATATTATTTATATTGTATCAGGTGTGCTTTCTACTTAAGTCGTTACAGACTTGCAGCGGTAACAAAGAATTCAAAAAATTTCTTATTAAAATTTTCAGAATCAATCAAAGCTCTGTTTCGTTCTTCTTAGATTTTCTTGGTTTCCATATTGCGTCTTTCAAAGTTCCAATATCGCACCAACAAATTTGATTCTTGTTGTTGTTGTTGTTGTTGTTCTTCTTCTTCTATCTTAGTTCTTCTTCTTCTCTGTTACTGTCTCTTCTCGTAATTAACTTGTTTCCTCTTCTCCTTTGTTTCTCTCTCTAATTGCAGGATTGACTGTGTATTTCTTAATTTGTTTCAGAAGAAATCAGCGATTCATTCCAGGAAATGCAGTTAGTTGATCATCAGAAACGAAATTGCTGCTGGTACGAGTAATCTGTAGAATATGTTTGATTATTAGATTTTCTTGATTTCCATATTGCGTCTTTCAAAGTTCCAATATCGCACCAACAAATTTGATTCTTCTTGTGTGCGGTTCTTGCTCGCTCTTCTTCTTCTTCTTCCATACTGCGTCTTTCAATTCAATTCAAGAAATTCCAACATCGCATTTGTTCTTGCTCTTAGTTCTTCTTCTTCTCTGTTTCTCTCAGTAACTGAACCAATGTACTTGTTGCTTTGTTTCAGAAGAAATCAGTGATATTCATTCCAGGAAATGCAGCTGATAATCATTTTCGAAATCGCAGCTGGTATGTAACGATCGATTTTATACTTCAGAACTTTTTGTCTGTTGAATTTACTTGTTCCATATGTAGCGTACTCATTGCAATTGTAGTAGAGTGCCAATTTGTTACTAATTTTTATTTCTGAGATAACAAACAACTGCTCTTCTTTTGATTCGCATGGAACAGGGTTTTTCTAGGGTTATTTGATACTGCAGTTTGGGGGTTTCAGATTGTAGGAATTGCAGCTCATCATCATTTTCAAAATCGCAGCTGGTATGTATCAATCGATTTTATACTTCAGAACTTTTTGTCTGTTGAATTTACTTGTTCCATATGTAGCGTACTCATTGCAATTGTAGTAGAGTTGCCAATTAGGAAATTGCCAAAATCTCATGTGCACATCCCACTCAAAATTCCTCACAAAATGTTCCTCACCACTCTGGCATCTAACAGAGCGAGCCTTGCCACTACTGGTAAGCCTTTTCTCCCATGAAGGGTTAATGCAAGTCGAACTGCTCCATAATGGAGATGAGTATAGCCCTGAGCTTTCCATTGATGAACCATCCCCTCATTTAAGCGGAGTGGAATCATTTGTTCGGCTTCAGTTGCTGGAACTAGGTGTTGTTCTAACTGTGAGGCTAGAACAAGTTCCCTTGCACCATGTTTACTTGGGCCAAAGACTTGTCTTATAACCTTAGGGAAAGTGGAGTTTGGTTTGGTAAAGGCTCTATATGGGTTGAGTAAAGGTAGTTGAGTTGTTGGGACCTTACTATCATCACTTACATATTCTACTTCATATAGGTAGTCTATTTTGCTAGAGGTTGATTTTCTGAGGTTGAAGGAAGGTGATTTGGAAAGAGCTGATGTATTTTCCATTGTAATAAAGCCAGAGACCACGACAGAATGTTTTGTTTCTTATCTATCCTTTGAAGTAATATTGGTTATTGAGTTGTCTCTTTTATTAATTTAGCACTGAGAATATAGGAAAACATTCATGAGGGTTTTGCTATTTAACCGAGGCAAAACTTCTTTGTTATTAAAGCCTCAAGGTACTTTAAGCTTTATAACCTCACAAATAATTTTTCTATATTCTTATTCATTCTTTGCTAATGTAGATTTCTGATATGGAGGATCCATTGCATGGCAACCACAGAGCATACTTTCTTTATTAGCATATTTTGTAATAGACAATTCATAACCCATATATACCTCTTAGGAAGATAAGAGCCAAAGCTTAGACTGACCTGGCTCTGATACCAAATTTACAGACACATAGTAGGTACAACCACTAAGGAGGTTTATATGTTTTTAGGATTAGACAGAGTATTGGAAGGACATTAAGAGTGAAGGGGGAAGCTTTTATTATACTGAAGGAAACACTCAATATTACAAGGACTCGACTTGACTCTCACACTTACACTTAGCTCACCCACTTGGCTTGGTAACAACACATCTCCAAGCCCTTATTTATACTACTAAGCCTAAGGAATATTTCAAAGAATATTCCTTAGATATTTACTCTAAATAGCACATGGTAATAGTAACCTACACATGGTAAACTATTACATACTTTTTCTAGAAACATACTTTTTCTAGAAACATACTTAAACATAATAACTTCAACTTAAACTTATTCCCCCTGTCTCCAAAAGTGAAGTGGTTTCCGCATTATTCGCTGTCAGGCTCAGTATCATCCTCTTCACTGTTTCAAAGTATTTCTAGAATCGTAATTTTATGGCCCGGAACGTATCTCCTAAAGATGTACTTTTTTCCCTCAACTCGGTAGATCGGATGATCAGGTTTTGATCGGGGCCACGAGTACTGCTCATGAAAGCCTACAAGTATTTGTCGAATTTCTTCAACAAAATCTTGTGGGTATAGGTCTCGATTATGCCAATGAGCTGTATGTGGACAAAAAAGTCTCTCATCAAGGCTGGATGCTTCTACTCCATTCATTGCCGCCATTCCTCGTGCTCTTTGATGAAATTTGCTTCCTTCAAAAGCATTATCTTTATAGCTTGTCTGTATCTGAGCCACGCATCTTTTCTGAATTTCAACTCCATCTTCTTGATGGTCTTGATCTGTGATTATTTTGAATGTGACTAAGATTGTTGTCCCTTCCTGTGCTCGAATATTCTCTTGCCACCATGTCACATCATGGAACAGAGTTAGCCACTTGTACAATAATTTGTAGTGAGGCTTTCTTCTAGTCATGATGCACTTTGCCAAGTACTGAAGTAGATGGCACTTGTCGATCAGTACTCCAATGGTATATATGTCTGCTAAATACCAGAGTACCAAATACGCTTCTTTTGGAAATTTACCATAATGATCTGGATTTAGATCTATGGTAGTAAGGAAAGGGTAAACTGGATGGTAAGGTAGACCAAGTAGTGGACCTTGATCTAGACCATACCTGTGGATATAGAGCTTCAGAAATCCATGGAGTGTCTCAACACCTCTGTAGACAAGAACTGTATCCAGCAACTTTTCTTGCAACCCTTGTGGCATCATTGTGATCATGGTCCTTAGTGTTTCTTCTGGTGGATTTTCAGGACTGAGTGCATATATCATCGGGATGATTGATGAGATATGTCGTTGAGTCCTGGAGAGGAAATCCGGGAGGAAGTTATCTTTTCCATTGATATGCTTGACATCGAACTTCCATTGTGAAAACCAACTTGCCCACCTGAGTAGTTGTGCTTGCGGCAGAACCTTCTGTTTGAACTGGATCATCTTAGGAAACGAGGACATGTCCATCTCTATGAGAAAATGTTGCCCAACAAGATGAAATTCGAACTTCTCTATCCCTCGTTTTACCGCAAGAATCTCCTTGTAGGTTGAGTGGTAGTGTTTCTCGTTGTCTTTGAACACACCGCTCTTATATCCACAGATGTGACGTTTCCCTTTTTCATCTTCTTCTAAGAGAACCGCTCCCCAATAACAATCACTTGCATCCGTCTGTAAAACTCTCTTGCCGTTGGACGGGATCTTCAGTGCTGGGAGTGTTTTTGATATCTTTTTGAGTTCTTTGACTGCATCTGTACACTTCTGGCTCCATGGAGGGGCATCTTTCTTGAGCTGGGTTGAGAGGACTGATCTGTGCCTTGCCAAGTCATGGATGAAATCTGCCATGTAGTTAACAATTCCAAGGAATTGTTGACCTTGCTTGAAGGAAAGTTTGTCGTCTGGAAATTGTTCAAGCTGAGTTGCAATATGTGGCTGCAGATGGTATTGTCCCTTTGAGATATGCATCCCAAGGAAATCGATTTCAGTTTCTCCAACGACCATCTTCTTTTCTGAGAGCATGATACCATATTGTTGCACGATGTTGTGGAACTCCTTCAACAACGTGGTATGTGAGTCAATGTCGAGAGAGAACAACATGATGTCATCAATGTACACCAATGCATTTGGAAGAATGGGCTCGAAGATCTTGATCATAGCTTTCTGGAACAATGATGGAGCCGTCTTTAATCCAAAAGGCATGACCTTCCAATGGTAGTGACGATCTGGTATGCAGAAACCTGTTTTGGGCCGATCTTCCGGTTTAATTCCAAGTTGCCAAAATCCTGCTTTCAGGTCGAACTTAGAAAAAACTTGTGCTTGTGGAAGCCTCTGGAACAAAACTTCTCTTTTCGGAAGGGGAAACTTGTCATCCGCAAGGAAGTGATTGAGTGGTTGATAATTGATGACCAGTCTCAGTTTTCCACGAACTTGTTCAGCTCTCTTGTTGACATAGAATGCTTCACATGCCCATGGTGAAGTGGTTCTTTTTCGATGAGGTTTTCTTTTTGAAGTTGGTCCACCTCTGCGAGTACAAGATTATAATGATCTGGGTTCATTCCTGGATGGCTTGCTTTAGTGGGGTTGATGTCTTCATTTTTCTTGAAAGGTAAGGAAATGAAGAAATCTGGGTTTTGCCAAAGTGGTGAGGAACATTTTGTGAGGAATTCTGAGTGGGATGTGGCACATGAGATTTTGGCAATTTCCTCTCTGATGGGGTTTTGATGAACGTGTCAGATTCAGTCAAATAAATTTGTAATTAGCCAAAGGCAATCCACAACTACAACGAAAACCGTAGTGTAGCAGTAGAATGACTCGAGTGTCGTTCTCTCAGGACTATACTAGCTTTATCAAATCTAATTAAGAATATAAAAACAGCAGACAGATAGCAATAGGGGGTTTCTAGCAGATAATGGAGATTGGTGATAGTATGGTCCTTCTTAACATAATGGGTCGATAATCATGCATAAATTCCTCGGTCTTGCATAGAGATCTTTGAATCAATCTAGTGTCCTGTTGCAAGTATTAAGCACTACGAAGATAATTTGGTCTGACTAGTCAATCACGATTGTCCTAATGTGTTCCGTAATTATTCAACACTACGAAGATAATTGGTCTGATGGTCGACTAGTGTCCAATTGTGCATAATGATCAATACAACATACGAGAATTTTGGTTACAACTGATCAACGAAATAAAGCAATGACACGGAGTATAATGCGCGATATAGCCATTAGCATGATTATCTTCCCTCGCTAAGAATTCACATACTACCACCAACGATAAGTTTAGCTACTCATAATAGGCATGCAATCAATAGAAATCATAGAAGAAAACATATTGAAAGAAGATAAAATAAGTAGATAAAAACTGTAAGATACAAAGTTACCGAAGGTTGTCAATCTCCGGATGATTGCGATCCTACGCGCTCCAATCTGCTATGAAAAAGTATACCCTAAGCTATGGAACTCCCAGGACAGGCCCCGGGAAGTTCCTACCTAAAACTATAGAGAGAGGTGAGAAAGTAGGCTTGGAAAGATATGATTTTCGGAGAGAAAACTGAGCACTATATATAGGCCCCGAAATATTCCGCGGCGGTTCGCCCCACAGTAATTTCGCGGAATTTCCGCATTTTCGGCGCGGTTTTGGATTTCTTCACCTTTTCGGACTTGGTTTCTGACTTCTAGTGGCCTTCTAACCTCCAGATTCGATCCCTAGACTCCAAATCCTACCCGGAAACCTTCAGATACTCCAAATAGGCTTCTGGAACACCAATTCCTTGTAGACTTCAATATAATTGCCCGGAAATCTCCGAATTTCAACCAAAACATGTAAAATAAAATCTAAAGGGAAACGTGACACTATTCTAATAAAATATACTAAAATATAGCTAAATTAACATTGAGGATAGCTAAAATAGGTGAAAAAGACTCGAATGAAAGTGTAAAATACACATTCATCAAACTCCCCAAACCGAACCTTTGCTTGTCCTCAAGCAACTAAGCTAGACTCTAATACAAAAAACATGCAAGATACAAAAATGGAGCTTCATGTCAAATAAAATGAACTAATCTACTGAATCTACCAAATAACATATGAACAAAAACCATATAAATCAAAGCATGAATATAGGTTGAAGAATACCTCGATTGACTTATACACATCCACATAAGCACTTATGTCAAGACAAGATAGTCTCTCGTAACATTCTCTACCTGGACCTAGCCAGTGACGACGTAATGATGCATGCTAAGATACGAATGGTTGCCCGGTGCCTATGAAACTGAGGGCTTACTGCTGTTCCACCATGTTAAGACTTTTCCTCAAAAGAGGTCGAACCAGTACTGGCTCTCATCAAACGAAGGAGGGTTCCTTATAAAAGATAACACTCCCTATTCTACCCATCTCTCAAGTAAAGTCTTAAGCTATTCACCACTTCCTGACTGGCAGGACGAGGGTGGTCTAGAACAGATGACACTCAAGACAAAAAAGATAAAAAATAGAAAAACACGATTACGAACAATACAAAATGGAAAAGACTCAAAACTTTGCTAAACTGCTTTTGGCTTTCTTTTTTGGACCCTTCTTTGCTTTTTTGGGGTCTTCTTTTCTTTTCTTTTTCTTTCCAGATTCTTTTTTCATTTTCTTTTTCTGTTTTTTTTTTTGGAATTTTTTCTTTCTTTTTTTTTCGATTTTTTTTATTTGGCCAGCAGTAGCATAACAAAGAGAGAAACAAAATGACTCACACAACTTCCCCAAACCTATTCGAAAGAATAGGTTGGAGTATAAAATTTACGGAAAAGGAAAAATAAACTCACGATACGAAGAATGAAAAACAGAAACAAGTCTAATGATGGTGTAACCCCCTCCCCAAACCTATTCGGCAGAATAGGTTATAAACAAAGGATCACACAACCTCACACTACCTCCTTCCTAGGCATTTAGCAATCTCAAAGCATGGTGAAGACTTGTTGCCTCTTAGGTACATAATTACTCGGGAAACAACTATAAGAACCTAACATGCATCATCCTATTATAAAGGCCTTTGTGAACCGCAGTAGAGAAAACACCACTAAGTGATGTCGAGACTACCATGCTTAACTAAGTGCAATACATAAATGTGACAAGCCAAGCGAGAAAAACCTCAAACAAATTCATAGAGGTGAAGCATACGATTAATGGCATAGCTAGTTGATCTACCCAATAAAAAAGTTCAAAAAATTCGGCAATAAACTCCATATAAAACGTGCAAGACTATCCTAGGATGAATGCAGTGAAATGCAACCTAAAAAATCTAAGAAAGCAGTAAACGTGCAAATGCAAATGCAGACGGATAAAGCATGCGAGGTACTATACTCAACCTACCAATGCCAATCTCCAAACTAACAACATCGGATCACTTAAATCCCGTCCCCCCTCATGAAATTAACGCTAGTCCCTAGCAGTAAGAAAATGAGGAAATAAGATATGATACTAGATGTTACCCCATGGTTTGGCCTCGGTCGGCTGAGTATGCTGCTTGTGATTTATTGGGCCTCCTCCGTGAGCTTTATAGAGTTTCATCAGGTCTTCTGGTGGGTGCGGTAGTTCCATTTTTAGTCCGGACATGAACAACTCCTCTATCAGAGTCATCATTGCCCGTATGGTCTTCATTGTCACTACTGTCACCATCATCATCGCCAGTAGAGTTGCAGTGGCAGGTAGAATTCTCAAGATTAGCCGCCGCTGTTATGGAATCCTCCATCCTGTAGCCCTCCAATAGGATGTGAACTGTTGAAGGGGAAAGGACAGTGGTATCAGGACCTCCCCCTCCAACGTTTCACACCACGAGAAGGTTACAGTAAGCTGCTCGGATACTCGGAAGTCTTCAACCTTTTTTCTCCAATTTCGACCACATTCTCCACTGTTGCTCCGACCAATGTCTATATGATGCTCACTTTAGAGGCAGGCAAAGGGCACCCCAACAAGGTGCTGAGTACCCATGTCATTATGTTTTGGAACCAAGCTAGCGCTTCGGAACCTTCTAGCAACTGCGAACTCAAGATCAAATCCGTCGCTGCGAGAATGTCCCGGTGCCTTCCAGTTCACACGAACTTTGCAGTCCTTGTGATGGAGTGATGATGTAATAACGGTTTCTGTCCCTTCGGTGGTGCATGAATAGGCATAGGAGTCCTTACTCCAGGTGTACTCTAGCTCCTCCTCTTGGATAATCCACGACGTTGTTGCAAAACCCCTTGGCTCGAACGCACATCTAGCGAGATCACCTTCCTTGACATGGTTCTTCACAGCAATCATATGGGAATGCTCCCTTCCCTTGGTATGGTACCTACAAACAGCAATTAGCACCTCGTATGACACAAAACAGACTCAAATATATACTAGTGTAAAAGCGAAAAATACGAGTGATAAAATCAACAATCAAGCTCCCCAAACCGTAATGTCTAGCCTAGTTTCTTCATCATGCAACATACCAATGTAACTACTACATGCAATACATCACATCATGCTTTCACTAGACAACCAATATCCTTGATAACAAGGCTCAATTCATACCATAGCAGCGCAAAAATTCTACCAACATAAATCCTCATACTCAACAATTAAGTATTCTAATGTCAAATCCACCATCATTATATCAATAACACAATCATATGCAAGAAATCAAAGATAAAGACATATTGCAGAACAAGATATATCATCTAGCAGCAAAATACCCAAATCAACAATCCAAGCAAAAGTGAGCATGCAATTGATAGTAAATAACATGTCTAATCACACAAACAACATACCCACGCATCAAATAAGCATAATTGAAGCTCAAAATAGAAAACCCCCAAATTTGAAATTTAGGGTTCTAAGGATGATACCTCAGATCTGCAAGTCTAACGAATTAGGATGAAATCTGTTCGGATAGGATGATAGATCATGTAGTAGGCTTCGAATTAAGCTAAAGAACACTCAATTTGGTCAAGAAATGAAGAAGTTATGAAGATTTAGAAGCAAAATCGCACTTTTCAGGTTTTTTGGGAGTATGGATGAAGAAGAATGAAGAAAATAAGGTTTTGGGGTTGAAATCCGCGTTTTTGAAGATCTGGGGCCGTGGGGAGGTTCGCCCCATGTGCGGGGCGGTTCGCCCCCCAAGTGGGGCGGTTCGCCCCGTGCTCCCCAATGCGGGGAGACGGGTCCCGATGTCAGAAAATGCGGTTTAAATCCCGAAACCGATTTTTTTCAAAAAACCACTTGAAAAATCTCACTCAAACATAAGCATATACGACACAAACATGAACAAATTCGCAAACGAGAAGCAAATAGTTCAAGAATGAATGCATGCAGAAAAACAGTAAAGAAAGCGATAAAAATTCCGGGTTGCCTCCCGGATAGCGTCATTGTTTAAAGTCTTTGACTCGACTCCTGTCTGAGCCTATCTCTTCTTTTTGCGGGTACTAGGCTTCCCCTTCATTGATCTCCTTTCCATGCCACGAACCTGTGAATAAGAAAGAATATAGGCTGCAAGACCACAATAGTGAGTAGTAATATCAGGCGGTTCAGGTGGATCAGGTATGGCTTGCAACACGTGTTGCTTGCCATTCACTTCGATGGTGCAAGTTCTTTGGTAGATATCCATCACTGAGCGTAGTTTAGTCAAGAATGTTTGCCCTAAGAGTATGACATCCCCCGTTCCAGGTGCAGACGCCGGCATAACTACAAAATTGGTGTATATAGATGCTTCACCAATCTTGACCAAAACATTTTTCACAACGCCCTCCGGTCTCATAAAGGATCCATCCGCCAGTTGTACAATAGCCCTTTGCTCAGATAGTTTTCCGATGTTGCTCTTTTCAAACACATTCAAAGGAATTATGTTTGAGTAGGATCCCGTATCTAGTGTGGCACGGACATCTTCAAGCTCACCAATCCCTACCTTTATATCGAAACTTTTAGGGAGTGGTTCGGGATCCTCTTGTTCCTCATCACTTGTGTTAGAACCAAGGCCCTTCTCTTCTTCCTCAGCCTGTAGAAGTTCTTCCTTCATGCAACACTTGCACCTAACAACCTTCCTGATGGTGATTTCGTCAGGTACATCATCAGCCAATGTAATGGCATTCGATTTCACAATGCTTCTAGGCAGTTTGCCTTGTTCCCTACTTGCTCCTCGGTCGATCAACTCCTGCATCTTTTGATGGGCAAGCCTAGTGCTCTCCTCCAACTTATCAAGCCTTTCACTAGTTTTCTCGGAATCTTCTTCATATCGTTTGAGAAAACTTTGTGTGTGATCGACCATCTTTTGTAAGTTCTCCATCAGTTGAGCCGACTTCGACTTCTGTGGCTCTTTCGGGGCGGGGTTTTCGTAGTGGTCATTACCATAGTTTAGCCTACTACGGTCTTGGTTAGGTCCATAAGTTTGGTTAGCCGGTGCATATTCTTGATTGTTACGGTATCCTCTTCTCCAAAATCCACCTCGAGGATTCCTACCGTCTTGTCCGTAGCTAACTTCCTGAGTACCAAACTCCGTAGCAAAGGCTTCTTCTTCTCCTCCTCGAGCCCAATTGCCATCATCGTATGCCAGCTCCGATCTACACATATGAGCCCCATGCCCATAGTTCTTGCATATTCGGCATACTTCGTTCGTAACAGTTGTTCCGGTGGCGCTCTTGAGGACTTGCTTCAATTCGTTGGTAAAGCACTCGAATTGATCCCCATTCCCCCTGTACATAGGGGCTTCTTGAGTCGGTGGAGCTTCAGGTCCACGTCTCCTAACCATTGCTCTTGGGTCCTTGAATTGCGAACCCATAGCAAGCCTTTCGAAAACTGCCCAGACGGCTTCAGCGGTTTCCTCCCAAATATTGCCTCGGCATTGGAAATCCACCACTTGTTGGTTCTCGAAGGTTAGTCCATTGTAGAAGTGTTGGACTAGGTCGGAAAGTTCAAAACCATGGTGAGGGCACTTGTTCGTGAGATCTTGGAACCTCTCGAACGCGGTGTAGATGGTCTCATCATAGTCCTGCTTGAATCCAGTGATTTGCGCCTTTAGCGCGGTAGTCAAGGTGTGAGGGAAGTATTTCTCCATGAAAGCTGAAAAAACTTTTTCCCAAGTGTCCAGTGAGCCTGCTGGAAGTGAACTCAGCCATGACTTGGCTCTGTCGCCAAGTCCCATAGCAAAAACCTTCATCCTTAACTCATCCGTGGTTATGTCAGCTCCGGGTCGTGGGAGTTGGTTGACGAAATCATCGATATCGTGCAAGTACCCCATCGCATCTTCCCTTGATAAGCCATAGAACCTCGGAAGTTGTTGGAATGCGTGGTTCTTGATCTCCAGATCTCGGGTTGCAGACGAAAGAACTATCGCCGGTCCCCTCATACGATCTTTGGTGGGTTGTACCCATGCCTTCAGTGGTCTAGCTTCTGCCATTCCGTCGATTTCCTTGAATAGACTAATTAGAGATTCAGATAAATCGGTTTCCTCTATTTCCTCTAGTGCGCGCCTTTCACGTAGTCGCCTTCTTTGGTGGTAGATTCTGTCGATCTCAGCAATTGAATCAGCAAGCGGTGTTCCTGCAGAACGTGTATGCGGCATACACTATCTATAATAGACTAGTAAAGGTGATCAGAAAAAGACTAGGAAATCAGTATCAGAGAGAGATTAAAAAGGAGAAACTAAAACTAATAGAATTAGGAATCTAAAGCTGTAAATATAAACAAATTAAACAGAAAAAAGGAGTATAGTCCCCGGCAACGGCGCCAATTTGATGAACGTGTCAGATTCAGTCAAATAAATTTGTAATTAGCCAAAGGCAATCCACAACTACAACGAAAACCGTAGTGTAGCAGTAGAATGACTCGAGTGTCGTTCTCTCAGGACTATACTAGCTTTATCAAATCTAATTAAGAATATAAAAACAGTAGACAGATAGCAATAGGGGGTTTCTAGCAGATAATGGAGATTGGTGATAGTATGGTCCTTCTTAACATAATGGGTCGATAATCATGCATAAATTCCTCGGTCTTGCATAGAGATCTTTGAATCAATCTAGTGTCCTGTTGCAAGTATTAAGCACTACGAAGATAATTTGGTCTGACTAGTCAATCACGATTGTCCTAATGTGTTCCGTAATTATTCAACACTACGAAGATAATTGGTCTGATGGTCGACTAGTGTCCAATTGTGCATAATGATCAATACAACATACGAGAATTTTGGTTACAACTGATCAACGAAATAAAGCAATGACACGGAGTATAATGCGCGATATAGCCATTAGCATGATTATCTTCCCTCGCTAAGAATTCACATACTACCACCAACGATAAGTTTAGCTACTCATAATAGGCATGCAATCAATAGAAATCATAGAAGAAAACATATTGAAAGAAGATAAAATAAGTAGATAAAAACTGTAAGATACAAAGTTACCGAAGGTTGTCAATCTCCGGATGATTGCGATCCTACGCGCTCCAATCTGCTATGAAAAAGTATACCCTAAGCTATGGAACTCCCAGGACAGGCCCCGAGAAGTTCCTACCTAAAACTATAGAGAGAGGTGAGAAAGTAGGCTTGGAAAGATATGATTTTCGGAGATAAAACTGAGCACTATATATAGGCCCCGAAATATTCCGCGGCGGTTCGCCCCACAGTAATTTCGCGGAATTTCCGCGTTTTCGACGCGGTTTTGGATTTCTTCACCTTTTCGGACTCGGTTTCTGACTTCTAGTGGCCTTCTAACCTCCAGATTCGACCCCTAGACTCCAAATCCTACCCGGAAACCTTCAGATACTCCAAATAGGCTTCTGGAACACCAAATCCTTGTAGACTTCAATATAATTGCCCGGAAATCTCCGAATTTCAACCAAAACCTGTAAAATAAAATCTAAAGGGAAACGTGACACTATTCTAATAAAATGTACTAAAATATAGCTAAATTAACATAGAGGATAGCTAAAATAGGTGAAAAAGACTCGAATGAAAGTGTAAAATACACATTTTTCAGGTTTAGGATTTCTATGGAGTACAAATGTGAGACTGTGGTCCAGGGTAATAGATGGTTTTTGTGTTTAAGGCCTTTTGGGTGCCATGACACTCTTTTGAGGCTGTGTAGGACATCAAATCCAAGTATAAAGTCTTTTTCAGGGAGGCTAGACCCGTATACTTTAGATTTGATCATGTATCCTGGGAAAAGCTGAATATAGATGGGCTTACTGATAAGGGAAATGTGGAAGATTTGGCCATTGGCTGCTTTGAAAGCGACTGAGCATGAAACCCAGTGTGAGGATGGAAGTATGTCTGGTTTAATGATGGAAGAGGCAGCACCTGTATCGAAGTAGGCTATGACGGGAATAGGCTTATCGTACTTGGTTGGGAAGATATAGATTTTTGCATTTGGAGATGGCTGGGCTGGATAAGCTAATTCCACTGCTTTGGACTGGTCAGCTTTGCAGGCGTCAAGTGTGTAGAGATCAAATAGCATGAATTGATCGTCTGCACTTTCTTTTTCTTCAGTGCCAGATTCTTCTGAAGAATATCCTTCTTGCTCGATTCCCATTGCAAGAACCGTATCGTCTGTTGGCTCATCATCAAGGGAGAAGATTGATTCAATATCTGAATCATCTATGTCTTCAATCTGGGCTAGGTATCCAAGAAGATTTTCTCTCTTCTTCTTGTTTGGGCATTGTTTAGCATAGTGGCCCTTCTTTCTGCATATGTAGCATATGTCTGACTTTTTGATGCCTCTTCGCTTCTTCTTCCTGAAGAACTTCCACTTCTTTCCTCCAGACAATTGTGGATACTTCTTTTGCCATTTGTTTCTGGACTTCCCTTCTTTTCCATAACTTAATTGAGGAACAACTGCACTTCTTCTTTTTGCATTTAATGGAGAGTTCTGGCCTGTCACACGCTTTTCCGAGAAGTTTTCCTTGTTCGTGTAGTTGCTTGAAGAACTTCTGATGATTGCATAGCTTCTCAAGTGCTGCTAGTGATGTCTGGTATATTTCTCCCAATGAATCTTGGCCAATTGTCATATTCTTGAGAGAAAATATCCTTGAAGTCTCATTCCCAAGTGGTTGAGGAAGTGAGTTCAAGTATGCCTGCTTGAGATTGACATCATCTATGCCATTCAAAGCATAAAATCTTTGTGACATCCTCTCGTAGTGTTTTTCAAGATCCTTTCTCTTGAAAGAGCAGCATCTCATGCTGAGATATTCTTCTCTTGCTTGGATTGTGTAGTGATCCCATGTTCCAAGAAACTCATTGTGGATGTGCGCAATCAAGGCGTCTATGCTAGGAGATTGTCGTACCTGTAGTTGCCTGTATTCTCCAAGGCTGATCCACCATTGTCTGAGACGTCCTTGGAATTTAGCGATAAGCCTATCTATCACTGCTGGAAGAGTTGTATTTGAGACAAGTAGCTGCTCAGTAAGCCAGGCATGCATCTCGTAGATTTTGTCTCGCCATTTTGATGGAGGAAGATTGTCAAAAGAGAATCCTTTATGTGGCTCCGTGAATTCTCTTGGACCCCAGTCAGATCTGGTCCTTGGTGTTTCTCTTCTGCCAAGAGAGATGGTTTCGCCGTCACTTTCCATGTCGTCCACCGTCGGTTCAGCCATCATGAAGTTTGGAATAAGAACTTCTTCTTCCGATTCGTCGATCGGCTGGGCAACACATTGTTCATTCAGACCCTCTTCTTGATTTGCCACCTTTTTTAGGAAAACATATATGAGATTTTTGGCATGTTCCACCATGAATAGTGATTCGCTTTTTTCAGGTAAGGCTGGAACTTTTGGAATGTCAGGTTGGGTGGATGTTGTGGCTTCTGTTTCTACCGATATAGTTGATTGCCTTCTTTTTGTGATATGTTGCTCTTCAACTATTCTAGTTGGTAGAAATGAGGATGATCCAAAATAGCTTGGATCATGAGAGAAAGAGAGAGGTTGTGTTTGGACTGAATATGGTGGTGTATAAATTGGGTAAGGCGTGAAGATATCATATGGCATTTGGTTTTGGGTTTTTGGCTGGTTTTGGAGGGAGTTTAACTGAGCTCTGAGGGACTTTAATTCTGACTCTTTTTGGTGCATAATGGGAGAGGTTATGGAAACAGCATTTGCCAATTGGATGAGTTCTTTATGGAGTGTGGCTATCTTTTGGTTTATTTCTCTGACAGACAGGTCCAAAACTGTTATCTTTTTGTCAATTTGGCTCAACATGTGGTTTTGAGCTATTGCGTTCTCCGTTTGCCAGTTTAAAGTAGCCTCTGCTGCACTTATCTGCTTCATCGATCCATCTGGATTCTTGACATTTGGGTTTTTAATCTTCCATGAGTGCCTTATGCCGCCTTGCTCGAACTCTTGTGGTGGAAAAGTTGTATCTTGAGAAGACGAGGGACCAAACATGTAGCATGGTTGGATATCATCTTGGCCAGAGGACGTTGAACCCGGTTGGTTTGAATACAAGACATAGTATTCAAAATTCTTTCCTGCAGGTTCTCCAAGGAGGCCGACTCGTGGATCTCCTGACTGGTATCGCTCTTTGAGCTTTTGTTGCGAAGACTTCCTTTTTCTTTTCTGATATTTGGGACTGTCTTCTTCGTCTGAGCTTTCCTCCAAGCACTTCTGACAATCACAGACATCAAAGAACTTGTGGCCTGATGCATCCGTAAACGAATAGATAGGATCCCCAAACTCATTGAAGGATTCTATCGGGACTTCAGGCAAATAGGCTCTCTGTCTTGTGACTTGAGTATCTTCTGGCAAAGAGATCGTGTTGATCTCTGTACAGAAAGTTGTGGGTCGTGCTTTCTCTTCATCTTGTTGTTTGAAAGAGATCTCAATCGATCCATCTTTTCGGCGATGAATGGACGAGTCAACAGATTGTATGGGAATACTGTTGTCATGGAGCTTCTCGTAGTTTGTCACCCACGCCTTTTTGATGGAGGAAGATTGTCAAAAGAGAATCCTTTATGTGGCTCCGTGAATTCTCTTGGACCCCAGTCAGATAATAATTTTTATTTCTGGAGATAACAAACAACTGCTCTTCTTTTGATTCGCATGGAACAGGGTTTTTCTAGGGTTATTTGATACTGTGGTTTGGGGGTTTCAGATTGTAGTATCTAATTTTGTTAATGTTAATGAATTGAAAGTCATATAGTATAGGTTTTCATTTGTTGCACATAGTTAGGAATTTAATATGGATCAGCTGTTCTGCTCATATATAATGATTTTGGTGTTTCGGTTATTGGCAACAAGCTCAATACTAGTAATCTTTGTTGTGCCAAAAGACCACAAATAACTTAGTGTTTTGTCACTTAAACAGGTTCTTGTATGCTACCAATTTATGACTGTTTGTCTGTTAGACTGTTACATATCCATACTTACTGTTATACATTTCATCTTCAGGGCGACATTCTGTTATACAGATCACAATGATTGGAACCATTATCAATAAGGTCATATGCCGTAATTGTGGGCTATATCTTGCTCTCGAAAATCAGCTCAGCTGGAGCGATAGACCCGAACTAGAGGAACCTTATTGCATCATCACTGATATGTACGTATTTCTTGATTATTATTCTGTTGACCTCAGTAAGAACTTATTTGATTTGCTATGGAAGGTTACAACTGCTGACTACCAGTCTTGATTTTACTACATTCTGAGTCTACAGACACAACATTACCTCGGGTGATATACTTTTGGCTGGGCATGAGCTCAGAAGACCGATACAGTGTCGTGAATGTCAAACGAAACTTGGCTGTGAAGTATTGCGAATAGTTGATGATGAACATTACGTACCATCGAGATCGGTTGTAAATTCGTAAGTTTCTATATCTCTGTGTTTGAACAGTAGTAAGAAGAAACAATTATTTTATGTTTGATGAATGATGCTATTCACCTCTTCTTTTTTTTCTTTCCAGGATGAAGTTGTCTTTGCAAGTTGGCGAGGAGGACGAGCTTCCGGTCTTTCGAGACCGGACTATCGTGACTTTCCCTCCTAGCCAACAAAACACTTACCAATGCAGAAAATGTAAAACATGGATTGCCTACACTGATGATCTTATGCAAATGGTAAAAACAATTCATTTAGTTGGTTCTATCTTGTATTGGTGTTTCTTCTGTGTTCGTAGATTTAGTCCTACTCCTGTTCATAGTTTAGGAAACCATACTTGAAGTATTTTGGATTTGAGCTGTGCTGCGTTGACTTGATATAACTGGTTATGATGTGTGTGCGCCTATAATATACTTAGCTTCTACCCTTATGATGTGACGTGGATTCCATTCTACCCGTTTATGTTTACTTTCATGAGCTGATCAGTCCTAATCTCATTTGCAGTTCCTTGATATTGTTGTATCAGAGTTTGTGCTGCTTAATTTAAATATCTATGTTCTGATAGGTCTCTGAGATATGAGCATTCCTTTGAGAAGTGTGTTGTATAGAGTCTGTGCTGCTTAAATATCTATGTTCTGATAAGTCTCTGATATACAATGATATGTGTTTTGTGGCATAACTACTGATATTTTGTTGGAACAACAGTTCGAGTAATGATGGTTGATTACCATCTCTGTTAAGGGATATATATATCAACTATGGTTTCGGTTATACCTGTTCTGTTTTTTCGAATAATTCTTGTGCAGTACTCTTGTTAATTCAATTCTTTGAAAAAGGCAAAAAGCTCCTATTAATTTAATACATACAGAAAGAAATAATGGGAGAAAGAACTATGGATAGGTACATATTGAGAAGATTGATTGCATGTGACACGAAGGGACTGGTTGAGCATTTGCATAGAACTGAATCTCACATTCACACATCTAACAAGTGATTGTATCTATACAAAATAATAATAGCTATACATGATAACTATCCTGTACCTATACAAAATATCTACGACGCGTTCCTGCTAGCGATAACCAAGTGCCACCGACTGATGATGCATCATCATCTCTGCCTGTCTAGTTATGTGTCTCTGCTGTGCTAGCAAACTGCAGTAATAGTGCTTAAGTTTCATGACGATGGCCGCAATTTCACTGTTCGATTCTATTGAGTGGTTGCTTCATACTAGTTGTTTTCGTGCTCTGTTACCAGTTCAATACTTCAATTCACTGCTTGCTTCACGAATCAGCTGCTGTTGCTGTAATTCGAATTTCGAATGTAGTGCTACTTTCTGATCTGTAACTCCAAATACTGCAAAACATTCTCTGTGATCAGGCGTGGCATTGAACTGGGTGGAACTTTTCTAGCCGGAGGTCTAAGGAGAAAGGAGGTTTCGTGCAGCTTGTGCCATCGCCAATTGGGATCTAGAGTGGAAGCGGTTAGATTGAGTCTATTTATTTATTACATTATAAAGTACTTACTTAATGTTATTAACAAAAGAATTTCTACTTTTTCAGGTTCATAATTCTCTCCTCCAGCGCTATCAAGATTTAATAGGGAGATACCAAATAAACATGTAAGGTTTCTGCGACTTTTATACAAAATGCTGTTTTGAAAAAGTATACTCAATTTGCTCTGTTAACACGTAAGGTTCTGCGACTTGTATTCACCTTTTTTATTTAATTTCACAGGAGTAGATTGGTTGTACGAACCGCAGACATGCTGCAGGTTCTTCCTTATGTTAGAGACGGGATGTTTGCTCAATTGAACTGGTCAGAAGACAATTTGTTCAAGTGCAACCGCTGCTTGACTCCCATATCCAAACGTGCTTTTCTTGTCCACACGGTATGTAACTGGTTATGATGTTTGTGTGCCTATATTGTACGTAGCTTCTACCCGTATGATGTGGTGTGCATTCCATTCTAACAGTTTATGCTAACTCATTTGCAGTTCCTTAGTATTGTTGTATCAGAGTTTGTGCTGCTTAATTTAAATATCTATGTTCTGATAGGTCTCTGAGATAGCATTCATTTGATAAGTGTGAATGCAATCTGTTTATCTGGTTCTATCTTGTATTGGTGTTTCTTCGTGTTCGTAGATTTTGTCCTACTCTTGTTCATAGTTTAGGAAACCATACTTGAACTGTTTTAGATATGAGCTGTGCTGCGTGGGCTTGATATAACTGGTTATGATGTGTGTGTGTGTGTGTGCGCGCGCACCTATATTGTACTTAGCTTCTACCCGTATGATGTGACGTGCATTCCATTCTACCCGTTTATGTTTACTTTCATGAGCTGATCAGTCCTAATCTCATTTGCAGTTCCTTGATATTGTTGTATCAGAGTTTGTGCTGCTTAAATATCTATGTTCTGATAGGTCTCTGAGATATGAGCATTCCACTTGAGAAATGTAAACGCATTTCGTTTAGCTTGTTCTATCTTGTATTGGTTTTTTTTCGTGTTCGTAGACTTGTCCTACTCGTGTTCATAGTTTATGAAACCATACTTGAACCGTTTTGGATTTCAACCCGTCTGTCTGCACTTTTCCACTCAGTAATTTAGATAATCTCACAGCTGCTTCACTTTTTCATTCCTTTTGCGAAGAGATAACATGCATGTCTTCCACACAGCGTAAGATCATAGTTCAACTATGACTCATTCTGCTTATGTTCTGTGCTAGATGACCGATCCAATTCTAATCTCTCATTAATGAATTTGCAGGGATAATGTGCACACAGGTGACGCCAGGAACATAGACCATCATGTCTCAACATATGAAATCAAGATTGGAAGAAGATACAAGTGCAGAAAAATAATATGGAGGGAATTCGTCTAGTGCATTGCACCAGTGCCATGGGAACAGAAGAAACACCAGAACATAAGGAGATTGGGAATCTGTATGAAATCAAGGAAAGGTCCAGGAATAGAATGAGATTGCAGTCTCTCAGTCAATCATGGGATACATAAAATCAGTGCAGATTCTCTGGAGTTTTCTATTATTAGCACAATTAGGTTAACTTCTAGATTGTATAAATAGGCAGTCCTTAGCTCAGTATTTTGGATATAACTTTCTTTCATTGTTCTAGCTATAAACTCGAAGTGTGAATATAAAGCAAAAGCTTCCGCATATTGATTTATTTTCGTACTCTGAGATGGTACTAGAGCCAGGTCGATTAATGATCTGAGTTTTTGGTAGTAATCCATCTATTGCTCATAATACTCTTTGCATTCATCACACTATTTGATCATTTGCTAGTTATCAATTTTTATTATTTATTTCATCTATTCACACTAAGATCAGTTCCTCATACTGTTGCTATCAGTTGAGTAAATCAAACATCAAATTTTTTCTTTTTTTTTCTCATATCAAATCATCTCAAAATCATGTCTGATACAAATCAAAAGTTGTTGATGAGACTGAGAAAGCTCTTGAAACTAACAAGAAGCTGGATAAAAATCCATCAGTTGATGACATTGTAGTCACTACTCTTGCTATCACAGATCCATATCACCCTTACTATCTTCATCCCAGTGATAATGCTAGTTCTGTCCAGCTTGACGTTATCCTTGATGGTAACAATTTTCATGACTGGAAACGCATGATCACTATTCAGTTGGCTGGAAAAATAAAATGGGTTTTGTTGATGGCTCACTTACTCAACCTGATGCAGCTGATCCATTGTATCTTCCTTGGGTCCGATGCAACAATCTCATTTTCACATGGATCTTAGGATCAGTTAGCAAAGAAATTGCTAGTACTATCAGATATGAAACTACTGCCAAAAGTGTTTGGGAAAAGATCATTGCACATTACTCAGATCCAGGAATCATGAGAATTTTTGAGATAAGACATGAGATTTGCAGGCTAATGCAGGGATCAAGCACTGTCAGAGAGTACTACACCAAGCTTACTGCCCTACTAGCTGAGCTTAGAAATTATAGGCCAGCTGAAGGTTGCTCTTGTGGAAAGTGCGCTTGCAGACCACTGCATGATCTATACAAGGCACATCAAATTGATTCAGTTATCCATTTCCTTATGGGACTCACCAGTGCCTATTCACATGTGAGAAGTCAAGTTCTGGCCATGGACAAAACACCTACTCTGGATAAGGTGTATGGCTTAGTCCTTCAAGAAGAAAGACAGTTGAGTGCTCGAGTTAATATGCAACAGACTCATGAAATTTCTGCTATGTCTGTCGGCTATAAGAGGAAGGGAGATAAGTTCAATTTGTATTGTACTAAATGCAACAAATCAGGCCATTCAACTGAGAAGTGCATGATATGCACCCACTGTCACAAACCAGGCCATCTAGAATCCAGTTGCTACAGAAAGATTGGTTTTCCGGCTAATTTCAAGTTCACTAAGAATGGCTCACAGCCTCCACGTGGAAGGTACCAACCAGCTGCAGCACAAGTCAACGTTGAACCTGATGAAGAGCTTACTCCAGCACAGCTCAAGCAAGTCATGAGGATCATCAAGGCCCCTAAGATCAATGTTGTTGGATCTGCTTCCACCAACTCTGCTTCCAACATGACTGATGACCAATTTGCAGGTATATTTATCAATTCAGTTAGTTTAAATATTTGGATTCTTGACTCTGGAGCATCAGATCACATCACTTTTTCACCATCAATATATACTCACAATGTTAAAACTATAAATTCTTCAGTTCAGCTACCAAATAGTGATAATATCACTGTCACACACATAGGTGATATATACATCAATGAATTCATTACTCTAACGAATGTACTATGTGTACCTAGTTTTAAAATCAATCTCATTTCTGTTAGCAAATTAACAGAACATTGTGACATTCAATTATTATTTAACAAAAATCATTGTATCATGCAGACTCACTCATCTATGATCCAGATTGGAAAATGCAAGAGTAAACAAGGACTTTACTATGTGGATTTCAAATTTCCAGCCGCAACTCATCACATCAATCAGTGTGCTCAAATTAATAAAGATCTATGGTATTATAGGCTAGGTCATTTACCTAATGATGATTTCTTTGAAAATAATGAACATCACATTTCTGAACAAACTCATGATCACAATACAAATCATGATAATGTCTCCGCTTCTCAACATTCATCTCCTACAGAGGAGATTTCACCCATTTCACTATCCCCTCCTATGGAGGACAATGGATCTATCTCAGAAACTCAACCTGAATCACTACAACCACCTGAATCTAATAGTCCTGTTTCTGAACCAAATAGTCCTATTTTTGAATCTAATAGTCCTATTTCCGATTCAAATAATCATATTTCTACAGAACCTATTATTTCATCACACATGGAACAACAACATGATCAATCAGTTCTTAGAAAATCAGATAGAGCTAATAAATTTCCAGGTAAGTACAATGATTTTCACTGTGAACCAGTCAAGAAGAAGAGCAAGAATACAGTGGCTACTTGTAGCACTATCTATCCTCTATCTGATTTCATTTCTTATGATCAACTCTCTCCAACTCATAAAGCTTTTTCTCTACAAATTTCAAAACATCATGAACCAAATTCCTTCTCAGAAGCTATTAAATCACCTCACTGGTTGGCAGCTATCAAGGAAGAAATACAGGCCATGGAAGACAACAAAACATGGATCATTACATCACTTCCTCCTGGTCATAAAGCCATTGGTTGCAGATTTGTTTTTAAAACAAAACTCAAGCCCGATGGGACGATAGACAAATACAAAGCACGATTAGTGGCTCAAGGCTTTACTCAACAATTTGGCATAGATTATAATGAAACATTCAGTCCAGTTGCAAAATTAACCACCGTCAGACTCTTTTTGGCCATTGCTTCACAACTCAACTGGAAACTTGCTCAACTGGACGTTCACAATGCATTTCTTAATGGTGACCTAGAAGAAGACATCTATATGAAAATTCCTCCAGGTTTCACCATTAAGGGGGAATCATTGGACAACAAGGTGTGCAAGTTACAAAAACCAATTTATGGTCTCAAGCAAGCTTCCCGGCAATGGAACTCAAAACTCATTCATTTTTTAATCCAAATAGGCTTTAAACAGTCTAAACATGATTATTCACTCTTCATAAAACAAGATACAAAAGGAGTCTTGGCACTGTTGGTATATGTAGATGATATTCTACTAGGAGGAAGTAATATTCAAGAAGTAGAAAGAATCAAATTTCAATTAAAACAACACTTCAAAATAAGAGATTTAGGACAACCAAGATATTTTTTGGGTGTTGAAGTAGCAAGGTCATCCAAGGGAATATTTTTGTGCCAAAGAAAATACACCCTTGAAATCATTGAAGAATGTGGCTTGTTAGGATGCAAACCGCTCATCATTCCCATAGAACAAAATCATAATCTCAGTCAAGATACAGGGAAACCTATCAAAAATTCAACTATGTACAGGAAAATAGTAGGTAAGTTAATTTACCTAACATTCACAAGACCTGACATATGTTACTCAGTGAACATTCTAAGTAGATTCATGGAAAATCCAACAGATGAACATTTGGAAGCAGCATTTAGAGTTGTTAGATATCTCAAAGGCACTCCTGGACAAGGAATTTTGCTATCAACTAACAAGAACTTGAATTTAATTGCATATTCAGATGCAGATAATTCACAGTGTCCAGACACCAGGAAATCAATCACTGGGTACTGTATATTTTTGGGTGATTCTCTTGTCTCATGGAGATCAAAGAAACAAACAGTTGTGAGTAAATCATCAACTGAATTAGAATACAGATCAATGGCACAAACTGCTTGTGAGATTATGTGGCTTAGATATTTACTTGAAGATTTTTGTATCAAGCAAACAGAAGCAACAACATTATATTGTGATAATCAATCAGCAATACACATCACAAAGAATCCAGTATTTCACGAAAGAACCAAGCATATTGAAGTAGATCAACATTTCATCAGAGATAAAGTTCTAGAAGGAACGATCAAAACTGTGTATGTTCATACTTCATTACAATTGGCGGATATTTTTACTAAAGCTACACCATCAGAGGTTCTACGACGAATGACACGCAAGATGGGAGTAATTAACATCTACTCACATCTTGAGGGGGAATCTCAACATATGAAATCAAGATTGGAAGAAGATACAAGTGCAGAAAAATAATATGGAGGGAATTCGTCTGGTGCATTGCACCAGTGCCATGGGAACAGAATAAACACCAGAACATAAGGAGATTGGGAATCTGTATGAAATCAATGAAAGGTCCAGGAATAGAATGAGATTGCAGTCTCTCAGTCAATCATGGGATACACAAAATCAGTGCAGATTCTCTGGAGTTTTCTATTATTAGCACAATTATGTTAACTTCTAGATTGTATAAATAGGCAGTCCTTAGCTCAGTATTTTGGATATAACTTTCTTTCATTGTTCTAGCTATAAACTCGAAGTGTGAATATAAAGCAAAAGCTTCCGCATATTGATTTATTTTCGTACTCTGAGATCATGGCATTGCAAGCCTGTATTGCAGTGGCTGTGGGAATGAGTTTGGATCGAAAATGGTTAGCTATGGTCTTAGTTTTCCTTTCCAAGCCACGTTCACATATAACGTGCACTGCTCACGGGTGTCTCATTATGTGTATGGTCGATCTCATTATGCTTTGTAATGCACAAATTGAGCCTTGATGTCTATTCTGGGATTTGGTAATACTTTGTAATGCATAATTGAGCCTAGACAGATGTCTATTCTGCTGGGACTTGGTATACTTTGTAATGCATAATTGAGCCTAGACAGATGTCTATTCTGCTGGGACTTGGTATACTTTGTAATGCATAATTGAGCCTAGACAGATGTCTATTCTGCTGGGATTTGGTATATTTTGTAATGCATAATTGAGCGTAGATGTCTTTTCTGTGACTTGGTATACTTTTGTACTGCGTAATCGAGGTTTTTGATAACTTTTTAGCACAATGCATGTTCTACAGCTAATATTTTCAGTAGTTAGTAGTCAATGTAGATTAGGTTGCAATAGCAACCGCACGAGTTGCAATAGATTTAATTTTTTCTGCTGCAAACTTTATCTCCCCATTTATCTGGTGGGTGCTGCCACTAGACCAGGTCCGATGAATCCAATTGGCTGTGAATGGGACTTGCATGTTATATAGAGATTTTCTTGCTTTTGTAACATCAGAAACAGTTTCTGGATTGGAACATTACCTGCATAAGTTTCCTGGTAGAAGTTGTAGAGTAACCTGATTTGATTAAGTAATCGGACGTTTCTCCAGCAATGTAGCCTGAAATCGCCATCGTACCCCATGGAACTGCACGAACAAAGCTGCTTGTCTCAAGTTCACATCAAACACCTAAAAATGAGTCAACATTTAACCAGACAACACATTTAGAAACATCATCTTAATATTCACTCATTCGAAATGCATTTCACAGAAATTAAGATCTTGATTAATGCGTAGAAACCGCGTTATGATAACAGATGGAAGAAATACACAAGAAGTACTCACAGTTTTGAAGTAAACCGGCATCAATGACAGAAAAAAAAAAAAAAAAAAGTAACCCTGCATTAATATGACAGCGTTAAAATGAAACTATATCAAAATTAAACTGAAATTGGTGGAAATGAAAAAGAACAGAACTGAACCCAGTTATTAAAGGTGGAAGCTTGCTGCTCTTGATCACTTGATGAGTATCCGGCTTCCCTGCTTGGATTAACCGTAACTCAGCCTTACTGATGGAACTGCAGTCTTGTGAAAATTCCAAATACAACATGTGTGACCTGTAGTCCTGTATTTCGAGATCATAGTAAGTTGAATCACCTTTTATATCAGAGATCATCCTATCAAAATCTAGAGCAACCGTTTTGGGATCATAATAACGATACTCTGAACAAGGAACCCAGGCATCAGTGAAAATATTTTTGTGATTCCCTGTAGAAATATTAGTTAGCGACCAGAAAGAATATGCTATCAACAAAAGTTATAGAGCCTTAAAATAAATACCCCATGTTGGAGCTGATATCAAAACTTTAGAACTTGAGAAATATCGCTCTATTAGGGCGGCAACAAGCCTCAAAGATCCAGTTCCTGCAGAAAGACCTTGAACAGTAACAAACTAATGAATGCATACAATAAATGGAAATGCATAGCCAAACTATGCTCATATGATCATATATACTACTCTTTATTCATATAACAGAGAACTAATACATAGTAAATCAATATTTAACAGTTAACCATTATAAACTTGGGCATTTAGACGATATTCAAAAATCAGATAAGAGTTCACTTACTAGCATTAAGCTTCTGATGATTTGATCCGTGTAATATTCAGGCTCTTTCTACTGAAAATCCAACAGCACCTCAATTCACCAACAATATGTTTGTACCTTGTAGTAGTTACTTCTGGAAGCGAAAACCGAAAAGGTTTATATATATATGTTTGTAGCTACTATTAAGGTTAATCTGGAATGCTGGAAAGTTGTTTAGAACTTCTTGTCATGGGAGATTTAGACTGTCCTTGCTGCTAATGAACCGCAGTGATTGTGGTTTTAGCTATAAATTTGATGAATGTTTGCCTTGTTCTGCCTTCTCCCTATAAATTATTTATCTTTGAGTTCTGCCAAACAAGACTGTACATATATAAATTCTTGCCTTACTTTTGTCCATGAACTTAACGCTTAATACATTAAGAAGAGTTCCTAGACACTTTTTTACATGACCTTTACACTACTGTTTGTTACTTCAGGGATATATATATATATATATATATATATATATGCTCCATTTCTGGGATTGACTGCACGGGAGTATTTGATGCCATTGTACGAGGACTCGGATATGCAGCTCCTCCAACTATGGCCCTTCTCTTTATCCTCGATGTATGGTTTATTATTCTTTTAGAATAGCTTTCTTGTTCGACTATTTGTCAATAACACGAGTAGTGATCCATGAATTGAAACTTCATGATACAGGATGAAGTTGTAAATTAGCTATCACTACATGCTCGTGCAATCAGGGATGTAGAGGATGATCGAGGAACTACGAAGCTTAATTCTTCTATGGAATGTCACCATGGCATTGGCAGGTAATATATATTTAGCTTAAATGCATGTCATGTGCAGTATATCCATGTGTGGTTAAACATGACTACATCATTCATAGCCTAGCTAATGGAGATATATAAATAAACACAAGCCATGATTTACAAAAATAAACCACATGCTTAGTGACAATTTCAATTAATTAATTTGGATCGAAAATGGTTAGCTATGGTCTTAGTTTTCCTTTCCAAGCCACGTTCACATATAACGTGCACTGCTCACAGGTGTCTCATTATGTGTATGGTCGATCTCATTATGCTTTGTAATGCACAAATTGAGCCTTGATGTCTATTCTGGGATTTGGTATACTTTGTAATGCATAATTGAGCCTAGACAGATGTCTATTCTGCTGGGACTTGGTATACTTTGTAATGCATAATTGAGCCTAGATGTATACTTTTGAACTGTGTAATCAAGGATTTTGATATCTTTTTAGCACAATGCATGTTCTATAGCTTATATTTTCAGTACTTGGTATGCTATGTTGATTAAGTTGCAATAGCATCCGCACGAGTTGCAATAGATTTAATTTTTTCTCCTGCAAACTTTATCTCCCCATTTATATGATGGGTGCTGCCACTAGACCAGGTCCGATGAATCCAATTGGCTGCGAATGGGACTTGCATGTTATATAGAGATTTTCTTGCTTTTGTAACATCAGAAACAGTTTCTGGATTGGAACATTACCTGCATAAGTTTCCTGGTAGAAGTTGTAGAGTAACTGATGACGTTAGTTGTTCTTGATCTTTGTAGCTCCTCAGGTTTACTATACCTCGAGAATCAAAATAATATTTCTGCAAATGGTTATGATGATTGGTGCCATGCTATATCATCTTGTGTGCCAGATTTAAGAGTCTTAAGTTTGCCAAATGCTTATCTTACAGGTCCGTTTGATTCTTCTATAACAAAGCTTCAATCACTTGAGATTATTCGTCTCGATGGAAACAATTTTTCTTCTCCCTTTCCAGATTTCTTGGCTAGCTAATTTTCCAAATCTATAACAATTTTTCTTCTATAACAATTTTTCCAATTCATTCTTCCAATTACCTACTAGAATTCATAGATCAATCACCAAGCCCAGCGTTCTTCCTAACCACCTCTGTTGACGGATAACACAAGTATATATACGAGTATCTTTTGGCAGGTTCGAAAAGGTCATCGAACCATGTGTCTAATGGAACCTTTGAAGGCATCAAACAGCCATCTATCTCCTGTACAAATGCAGTGCAATCAAACAGCCATCTATCTCATCAGTTCCTCTATGTCTTTTCCTGGCCATGATCAGCGACCGGTATTGCAAAGCTGGACTTGGATGTATCCTAATTGAACCGTCTTTCTGCGATTCGATAACTAATCATGTATGAGAAGCTTGACGTTTTGGCTACTGAACGTAGATCAATGGCAATAAAGTGAACTTACCTAGGTTAGATCTATCGCGGTACAGAGGAACGGATATTATACAGCATTTTTACTACCTGAATAAGAAACACAGATCAAAACAATTCGATCAATATTGAAACAAGTCAAGAAACACAGGTTTAGTACCAGTATAGATACCTTATAGTGCTATTAGGAGCCAACTGATGATGCAGACTCCAATTCCTTCTCTGAGTGGAGTATATGTTGTGGTGTTACAAGAAGAAAGCCAAAGGAATCTGCAAGTTGCTAGTAATGGTTCCAGTCAAGATGGAATGGCTATGGCTGTCACACAACAACAACATTCACAGGATACTCCAAGTTCAACTGCGTGCTTAGCTAAGAACAATCACTGCAAGGCTGTTTCTAAAGAAAAGAATAGGCCTGAATGCACTTACTGTGGTTTCTCTGGACATACTTACAAAAGTTGCTATCAAGTAATTGGTTATCCCCCTGGATGGGATGGTCCTAGAGGTCAAAGGAAGCTGAATAATGCTGGCCAAGGACAAGGACAAACACATGGTCAGGCCCATGCTGCAGAGAAGACTAGTTCTGGTTCTATACAAGTTGCTGATTCATCAAGTGCTGCAGACATGTCACCTGAGCTGTATAGTCAATTCATTCAGTTCACCAAATTTCAAGCTCAACTAGCTAATGGCAATGGCAGGCACTCAGTTGCAGTAGCCATATCTGATCATAATCCAGCTGATAATAAACATTCGGCATCCACTTCTGAGCTAAAGACAGGTTATGCTCTCACATCTATTTCTACTAACAAATTTAAGTGGATTCTTGATACAGGTGCTACAGATCACATGGTATGTGTAACGCCCCAGAATTTTAGAAGTTTAAAAGGGTTGAGAATGGTTCCAGTCAAGATGAAGAATCAAGACTGGTGCACTGGACAGATCGAGAAACAGAGAACAAAGCACTTTACCAATTGTGCATTTAAAACTGAAGGAAGGAAGGATCCAAAATAAATCAACGTGATATATATTGATGTAAATAATCTCCAAGATACATGCATATAATATTTTCCAAATTCTGTATAGGGTTAATATATAGTCTACTAACTGGGATTAGTTTAAGATAGTTGTAGTATAAATAGCATATATAATACTACTAGTGTAAGTTTTCTGTACAATTTTCCCTCATCTTCAATCATGGTCTCTGGAAAACAACATATATATATATATATGCCTTAATTTCAGCCAATGAATATTTCTTATTCAAATTAAACTTGAGTTTATGAATTATAAGTAAAAGAAAATAACACTAAAATAATCTTGGGTGTATAAATTAAATAAGCTGCATTTACAAGGGAAATTAGGGAAGAATAATACTCAGCAAACAAATTCAGAAAGACAATGCAGATGAAGAACAATTAATCCTTGTAAGTACGAACATAAATCTAGCTACTAGTAGCTACCGTATGTACGTCTTGCTTCAGGTCATCATCATCATCTTGGAACGGTGAGACTAAACTTGAAACGTAGACACCTGATTTCCAAACTAAACCACGTAAAGTTCTTTTTGATCGCATACCAGAGTTGTTTTCCGCATTGTGAATCATGAATCCAGTATTCTTAAACTTATAGAATGCATTCAAAAGTTCACCCTCCCTTGACATCCATACGGGTCTATGTCTCGTGAGACTCTGACAATCATTATAAACACTGACTGGTTTACTCCAAGAATGGTCTTTTGCCATAACCCACACATCCGTGCTAGTTTCCTGGACCCCAACCAGACAAAGCCGTTCCCCGATCTCTTCCAAGTATAAGTCCCCATACTCCAGCCCCAAGCAACCTGGTGGTAGCGCTACAGTTCCGTGATCCTCACTCTCTAAACCATAATAAACAATATTCCACTCGAACGTATCAAAGTAACTAAAACCGCAACAGTATAGCTTCCCATTCCCAAACTTCCCTGAGCTCACATGCATCGACGACGACGTATTTATTCTTTTCCAAGAATTGCTTCTTAAACTGTATAAATTTAGAATATCCTCATCGCCTCTTGATTTGAACTTACGGAAAGCTGCAAAAACCTTGTAATCGCCACCATGAAAACCAAACCCAAAGGTCTGATTCAGCGGGCGATACCCAACACAGAGATACCCAACACTACCATAAACATTAATATAATATGGAGGCAATTCCCGGGATACTCTGGTTGATGGGTTCCACAAGAACAATTTTGCCTTACCGTTTACGGATACACAACACAATCCATTACAACAGCCTATAAGATCAATCGGTTTCTCAGAGAGATAATCGATTTGAGTTTTCAGGAAACAGCCAAAGTTGTTGTTGTTAGTCTCATCATCGGAGCCGTGAGTCACGGTCGTAAGAGGACATTGATGGATATAAAGTAAACTCGGTTCTTCATATTGTAATGAAATAAACTTGTGGTGGATGTAATGAGGGTGGTTTGTAGCAAAAGCTAGGTGTGAATCAACAAACTGTTTACTGGAAATTATACGACACCATGATTTCGAAACGCACCTGAATTTCAACACTGATTTCAGTGGCAACCGTAGAAAGATTTCCATAATCAAATCTTCCGGGATAATATTGTAAGTTGCAGAATGACGACGGCGTTTGCTCTCCATGATAAGAAAAAGTTTGATCGGCAGAGAATAGGATACAAAGAGAAAGTTTGATTAAAAAATATGTTACTCTTGGTTATGTATAACTATCGTGTTATATATAGTAGAGTCCACCGTCAATATAACACCTATTCTGATTCGGTGTTACTACTCTTAATACTTACTTAATAGTCTAATAGTCTAATATCCGTCCACCACTGAGCATTATAGCATATATCTATTCTTTTACGGCCCGGTTTTGGGTCCACGAGGCCTGTTCAGCCTCATAGGGCGCAAAAAATTCGGGGCCCCTAATATTTATGACATTTTACTTATATATATTCTACTTTTCTGTAAATAGACAATTCTGGCATTGTCTCCTGTCGGTTAAGGCGTAGGAATTAAGATTCTCTACATATATCCTCATTGGGTAACATTTTCATTAAAATTTCTCATAAAGCGTGCAAATATTATAGCGGATCATTTAAAAAAAAAAAAGGATTGCACTTTTAAGTGATTTATTTTTAAATTGGTCGAATATTTTTATTTGGATAATAAATTTTAGTACAACATTGTTGAGTTTAATTAGTTTAGAACTTATTTAAATGTTTGTTAAAATCTTAGTACCTTTTCGTTGAAAATAGTCGATCATGTTAAAATGTTAAAAGAGTTAAACTTTTTAATTAATTTTATTTGAGTGAGTCTCATGAGAGACCATACTTATAAAGAGACCCTAGAGACCAATTTATCATAATTATAAAACAACCCCCAACAACTACTAGTTTCTAAAAATACCCCACAACCCAACCAAAAGCTAGAAACCGGGTCAAAACCGGGTTATAACAATATGGATCTTATATATACCATATATTAATAGCAGAAAACAAACGCGTCCTCATTCATCGCGAGATTCTTCCGGTAGAGAGAGAAAACGGCTAGAGAGAGAAACTGCAGCCGACGATCTCCGTCTCGCCGCCGCCACCAATCACCGCCGTTTCGCCGCGGAATCACCACCAAATCGACTACGTAGCTTCTGTACAGGTAACGTTCATCGTTCTCGTTGTTAAAAAAGCTCATACGTACATGATTCATCCCATACGCTCGTCGTTCTCATTGTTTGTGGTCGCAAGCTTGTTAAAATTGATAGATCGGCGTATATATAATTCAATTATGTTAAATTTATACCTGATTTGTTGTATTTGTTGTTAGATGTTTGATTGTGCAGCAAATCGTGAAGAACCTGTTGCCGAGGATAGTGAACCTGTTGTTCGGGGTGATGAACATGTTCCTGATGCTTCAATTCATGTTACCACCATTGTTGCAACCACAACGACCTCAAAAACAGGTATATAGGTTGATTTCTGTTGCTGTTAAATGATTTCCATGTTCTGGCAAACTTTATCTATGTTTTATAACATTCATATGCACTGTTCCATGAAAAAACCTCCCATGTTCTCAGTGCTCTATGTTTTCAGCCGACTTGCCTATGTTCACAGTAGAACATGCCATGTTCTGAATCTGTATGCCATGTTCTCAATGTTTATGCAATGCTCTGTTTCAGACCAACATGATAACATAAAATTCATGATGAAATACCTGCACAAGTATATTCTATGTTTCAATAAGTATTAGCTATGTTCCATGAAATACCTCCCATGTTCTCAGTACTCTATGTTTTCAGCCGAATTGCCTATGTTCACAGTAGAACATGCCATGTTCTGAATCTGTATGCCATGTTCTCAATGTTTATGCAATGCTCTGTTTCAGACCAACATGATAACATAAAATTCATGATGAAATAACCTGCAAAAGTATATTCTATGTTTCAATAAGTATTAGCTATGTTCAATGTAATACCTCCCATGTTCTCAATGCTCTATGTTTTCAGCCGAATTGCCTATGTTCACAGTAGAACATGCCATGTTCTGAATCTGTATGCCATGTTCTCAATGTTTATGCAAGGCTATGTTTCAGACCAATATGAAAACATAAAATTCATGATGAAAATACCTGCAAAAGTATATTCTATGTTTCAATAAGTATTAGCTATGTTCAATGTAATACTTTCCATGTTGTTAGTGGTCTATGTTTTCAACCATATTGCCTATGTTCACAGTAGAACATGCCATGTTCTAAACTCTTTATGCTATGTTTACCAACATACAGATGCAAGTAATCTTAGTGACGATTTTGATGTCCGTGGAAGTTTGAAAGGCATCACAGGAACTTTTGATGAGTTACATGACTTGTACAAAAGACATGCTAAAAGCGTAGGGTTCTCTTTCAAGAAGGCAACATCTCGTCGTGGAAAAGATGGCGAAATTCGAGAAAAGTACTTTCTTTGTAGTTGTGCTGGACTTCCAAAAATTGAAAAAAGCCCAATGCTCACACCATCCCCTGCAGTGAATGAAGAAGGTGAAATGGTAAAAAAAAGGCGAAGGCAAAATACTATTATGAAGAAAGATTGCAAAGCACAAATGAGGATCACGTACTTGTATGACATCAGTAAGTATGTGGTTGACACACATATAACTGATCATACCCATAACCTGACAAGACCCCAATGGAGCCACTATCACAGATCTGAACGGAAAATTTCAGGTCAAAGAAGAACTTTCAATGTTTTTGAATATAATGCCTATGTTCTGTTCTTAATATTTTATGTTCTTAATCCATATGTATATTGACTTACAGATGAGAAGGCAGAGATGTTGGAGATAATGGAAAGAGCTATGCTGAGACCTACAGATGCATTCAACTATATGGTAGAGGTCGCTGGTGGAGAAGAGAACGTTGGAAACATCAAACGAGACCATATCAACTACATAACAAGATATAGAACAAAGAAAATGGGTGGTGCAGATGCTCAGAATGTGCTGGATATGCTAAAGCAAAGACAAGAAGAGGATCCCCAATTTTATTACACCCAAAAGTTGGATGAAAAAGGCAGATTATGCGGCCTATACTGGAGAGACTCTATGATGCAGGTAATCTATATGTTTTATGCAATATTATCTATGTTCCAAGTAATAGTTTCTATGTTTTATTCAATATTCACTGGAAATCTGCTTGATATGCCATGCAATTCATATAATCTTTGTCTAATCCATTGAAAATTGATCTCTGAAGGATGATTATGAACTTTATGGCGATGTAATGATATTCGACACTACCTTCAGAACAAACAAATATGGCTTAATTTGTGCGCCTTTTGTCGGCGTAAATAACCATTGGAACAATGTTATGTTCGCATGCGCTTTCATTGCAAATGAGAGTGCCGAATCATTTATCTGGCTTATGGAAGAGTTCTTGAAGTCAATGGGGAAAAAGAAGCCAGTTACAATATTCACTGATCAAGATAAAGCTATATCCAAAGCTATTCTGCAGGTATTTATGTTGTTTGTAATATTTCCAATGTTCTAAGTAAGATTGACCATGTTGTAGTTAGGATATATTACATGTTCTAAAATTCCATGTTCACAGTAAGACTGTCCATGTTCTAAGAAATATATGTCATCTTCTCAACTACGCAGGTGTTTGGTGATGAAACAAGACACAGACTGTGTTTGTGGCATCTCTACCAAAATGCCATAACTAATGTTGCAAGGCTAAGGCATGATAGCACTTTCAATGATGCTTTCACTTTGTGCTTATATGGATTCTCCAATGAGGAAGAATTTGAAGAATATTGGGCTGGAATGGTTGATATATATGATCTTCAAGATGAGAAATGGTTCAAAAAATTATACACAATCAAGGAAAAGTGGTCCCCTGCACTAAGCAAGACATTCTTCTCAGCCGGCATCCTATCTTCGCAACGAAGTGAGAGTACAAACAACTCAATTTCATTCAAGTCCAACAAAAACACATCTCTGACGCAATTCTTCAGATTGTTTGATGCCATGATAACCCGTTGGCGAACAAACGAATCGCTCAAAGAATTCAAGAACTCCTATCAGTCACCAAAAATATATGTGCGTTCCGGCTTAGTGAAACATGCTGCAGAGGTAAAATAATTTTCAATATACTGCAACATGGGTAATAATCTGTTTATATTTTGAGAAACATGGGTAATATTTCCAGAAACATGGATAGTTTTTACATAAACATGGGTAGTATATATTTATGCATATATTATATTTAATTGATGTTCTTAATTTTTCAGGTGTATACACTGAAAATTTTCAAGTACTTTCAAAAGGAGTTCAGTAGATCATTTGAAACAAATGCAACATTATCTATGGACTTGGGTGACAAAAAGTTGTATGATGTAATTAAAGAAGACGATTTAGACGATGTTGCAACTGTTATGTTCATAAAGCACCCAACAGGTCGCATTGAAATCAGTTGTGGATGTAGGCACTTTGAAGAAGTTGGATGGCTTTGCAAGCACTGCCTCCGTATCTTGGATAAGCATGATATTAAACGGATTCCTGATGAGTACATCCTCCAACGTTGGACAAAAATATTAAAAGAGAAAGTCTGGGACTGAGTACTCCGTACAAAAAGCACAAATGTTAATGCAGAGGTAAAACTCTATTTTCTGCATAAGTCCATGTTTATGGAAATATTGTCTATGTTTTTTAAAAATATGTCCATGTTCTTAAAAATGCTGCAGGAATGTATTGCTTGGAGACAAAAAATGAACAGGAGGTACACAGAAATGACCTTGAAGTCAGAAGGGAACCAGGAAGCAAGGAAGATTTTGGAAGATGGATACAAACGCGACATGGAGGCCATACTAAGTATTATAAATACAACAAAGTTCCCGGAAAGACCACAAGAACAAGCACCCGACAGCCCCAACACTAAACCTGCATCGACTAGTGCTGCATCAACTACTACAGAACAACCTATTGTTCTAGACCCACAGATTGCAAGCACGAAGGGGAGGAAGAAAGAAAGATTGAAGAACAAATTTGAAAGGAAAGGGAAGAAACCGAAAACAACTGAGTTTGTGGCGCCACCTCCAGACAAATATTTGTTGTGATTATCGTATTGAGTTTATATTATTTGTCAAATATCATATTGACATGTGAAAATGATATCTAGTTTTTACTTGGAACTTCATTTTTTATGCAGTTAAATGTTCTGGCAAAATTTGTCTATGTTTTAAGAAGTATTAACCATGTTCCACGCCATAACTTCAATTCTTAATACACTATGTTTTCAGACATATTGCCTATGTTCACTGTAGAACATGCCATGTTCTAAAACCTATATCCCATGTTCTAAAATATCAGATAAGAATATGTTAAGAAAAGATGGAAATAAATAGAAGTACAAAGCACTTCTATACAGGGAAGAATAATTCTAGAAACATGGAATATATATGGGATAACATAGACAATAATTCCAGAAACATAGAATAATCAAAAATATCAACAATTCCTACAACAATTTCCAGAAATCAGTAATATTTCAACAATTCCAAAATGTTAAAGCTAACTACGACCAATGATATGTCCACAATTTCCAGAATCAGTAATATTTCCACAATTCCAAAACGTTAAAGCTAACTACAACCAATGATATATCCACAATTCCAGAATCACTTCTTTCCCCTCGATTGAATGAAGTACTCATTTGTCGTTTGAAGATGATCGTCATTTGAACTGTCATCACCTTCGCCCTCATTAACCACTTTCTCCCCAATCTTTTCAGCCTCAACTTTCGACAGTTCTAACATAGCCTCAAGCTGTTTTGCCTCTTCGGCCTCTAAAGCTAACCTTTGTAGTCTCTTCTCTTCTTGTATCTTCTCCTCTTTTTCCATTAATTCCTTCCTAACAGCATCATAAACCTTCACCAACTCAGAATTCAACAGTCGTGGATTTACACCTCTATACAAAATGGAATCCTTCGTCTTAACAAACTTGTCCACTTTCTCCGCAAAGATGAACGACACTTGTTTAAATCACTCAAACAAAGAGAGGCAACAATCTCAGCTCTGAAAACGCGCCTTGCAGCAGGCTAAAAAAACAAAAAAACACAAACAAAACGCTAAGTTAGAACATAGGTATGCCTATGGCTGAAAATATTGACAAACATCTTAGACGAAATAAAAAAATTACCTTAAAATTACAATCAAACTTCTGCCCATAAAACATCTGCATGTGTTTCATCAAATACACACCACAATCATTTGTGTCTTTTTCGGTCTTGATCCAAGAAATGCAATTTTCTCAAGCACAAACTCCTTGACCAATTCACCATCAGGGCGATAGTTGTTCTTCGTAAGGAAGATGCTGAAATGATGACGCTAAAAAAAAAAAAAGAAACTCAATATAAATGTTCAAAAAAATAATACTCTATGTTTTATATAATATACCCTATGTTTTGAAGCATATTGCCTATGTTTACACTAGAAACTGCTATGATTTAGAAAACATATTGCCTATGTTTACACTAGAAACTGCTATGTTTTCAAGCATATTGCCTATGTTTTGAAGCATATTGCCTATGTTTACACTAGAAAACTGCTATGTTTTAGAAAACATATTGCCTATGTTTACACTAGAAACTGCTATGTTTTCAAGTATATTGCCTATGTTTACACTAGAAACTGCTATGTTTAAGAAAACATACCAAGGCCCCAGAGAAGGCATTGACCCACTCTTCCGAAGTCTCCCTATTGTCAAGATACTGAATCTTCTTCTTATCCATATTGACTACATAGCAAGTGTAGTGATCCTCAAACACCAATGGGAAAAAGAACTACAAACAACAAAAAAAATTAAAAAAATTAAAGAGTAGCAAGAACTATTATGATCTTAGAAATAATAACAAATATAAACAACAAAACATACCATCTTGACAGTCTTCAAGTCAATTAATTTTCTCCCGGGGACTACTTTCAAGGCATACTCCAACGTTGATTGAAAATCATCAACAAACTGCTGATGACCCCTTTGCTTGTACAATTTTAGTGCTTCATCATCAAATACCTTCGCTAGCATTGCCCATGGAGTCTGCACATACAAAGATAACATAAAAAAACATTGCACAATACAACAAAAAGAGTAGAAAAATATAATACAAACAAATTTAAAAGAAAAAAATACGAACCGAAATGCTGGTAGTGAACCACAGACGCTGAGTCTCCCCATCATTCCTTGTAAGCCCCTCACTGTAATTTAGATTTGCAACCCAGCAATCAACAACAGAATTCAGAATCTTCGTCTGATAGCACATCGTGCGTATCTCCTCCGCAGAAATCCAAAATGTCCTCGAAAACTTCACAAAATGTTCACACCCATCATACCTGTTCATATAAACAGAGTATAAGAACAAAAAAACACATAAAAAAGAACGAGAGAACACATAAAAAAAAAAGAAAGAAAAAAAGAAAGAAAGAAAACAAAGTAACCTCGAATTCTCGGACATGAAAAATGCATAATCTGCAACTTGTTTCCTTAATGTCCTCATGTCCTTCACATACTTGACCATATTCCTCATCATTTTCGAACCCATAACACAATCCTCACCAACAGCGCCACAATCATTAATTGTACACCCAAGATAATCAAAACAGAAATCAACAATTACATCAACAGGCCTCAAAACAACATTGTCAGCATCATCATCCGTCTTCTCTACACGACCTATAAACTCTACATCAACAGGAGAATCATCAATCACATCAACAGCAGAATCAGCAACAGGCGTCAAAACTATGTTATCACCTTCATTGGCTATGTTATCACCATCATGACCTATGTCATCACCAACATTTCCCATCTTCTCCTCCTCATTACCAACTCCAGCTTCATCCACTCCAGTCCCCTTGTTCTCACCACCACCATCTTCATCACTCTCACTGTTATTACCTAAATCAGCAACCTCCTTCTCAACTTGCCTCCCTATGCTACACACATCAACATTTTTTTCTACTTTGACAGATTCAAATTCTGCCTTATCAATCTCACCATCATCATCAGATACAGAATTTAAATTCTCTTCATCTCCACTTTCACAAAGATTTTTCTTAACCCAAGAATCAGGTTGCGACTCAGCATATACTCCCATCATCTTCTCCCTCAATTCAGCACAAATCCTATCAACAAACCCGATTAAGATAGGATCACTCCAACCCTTCTGAGAATCCAAACTCTGTGAAAGTTGTGATAAAGACTTATCACTCCAATCAGGGACCTCGAAGCCAACGTTACCACATTTATACATCCTATCAAGATGTGCACGCAATGCAACTTGCTGATCCTTCATGTACAGCTCCCAAGACTTCTCAGCAGTCTACAAAACAAACGGCTAGTCAGAAACATATAAAACTATGTTCTAAACATTAAGTCCTATGTTTTTAAAGAAAAGGCCTATGTTCTGAATAATGTTAAAAAATAAAATAAAAATAGCATAAAAAATAAACTCACCATAACAGAACCTTCAACAGGCTGCTTCTTCTTCTTAAGCTTGTCAGCAGGAATATAGAATACTGGACCATCACCAACTCTTATTTTGTTAATAGGATAACACTTATCACGGGTCGTCTTCCCAAAACCTCCATGTTTTCGCTCATAAGCAATCCTATCCCCAATGATTTCATCTGTCCAATGCCTACACAATGGAACAACAGTAGAAGCACTTTCTCCACAATATCTGTACCTATGAAGGTAGCAATACACGAGCACCATCACACAACCACTAACAATGCAATAGTCGTTTGTTTTAGACTTCAATGTCTTAACAGCTTTTTGAAGTCTGTCAACAACAAACGCACACCAATCATACATCTGGATCTTGCTCACATCTTGAACAGCAACCAAGAGTTTCTGATCCACAAAAGCAGCAGGGGTCGGCGACAAGAAGTACCCACATACGTATAAAACAAAAAGTCGCTTGAATTCTTCTCCACCATCAGTCAACTCCTTCAAACGCTTCTTAACACACGTAAGCTTTACTTCCTTCATTCTTTTTTTACCACTTTATCAATATTGCCTTTAATGTCAGCCCCCCAATCCATGCAACTACGTACAAACTCATCCCTCAAATCAGCATCAACTTTATTACCCCCATGCTGAAAGCTCATTGGAACTTCAACACCCGGATTACGCGGAAGCATGAACTGATCAAACACATCATCACCACAAATGGGAATCTTAGCATCGCCAATGGTGATATGATAACAATCAGAATCGAGCAAATTAACCAACCACGGAGTTAAAAGCCGAGGGACAGATTCAGCAGCCATCATACCCAACCCACCAAATCCAATCTCTTCAACATCCCTCTTCTGCGCCAAAGTTAAAGATTCCATCAACTCCTTTACCTTCTTTGGCTGACAAGGAGTCACCATCATCTTAAAAATAACACCGTCATCCCTTTCAACACGGATATAATTAAGCTTTCCTTCTTCTCCAGGTCCCAAATCTTGAAGTCTAAATATCTTCCCAGAATTATGCCTAGATTTTTTCTCTGCCACTACATATGCAAACATAAGAGATATTAAGAACATATACAGAACATGGACACTAATGTACAAAACATAGACAGTAGAGGAACAAAACATAGACAGTTAAAAAAAAACACAACAAACATAGACAATTATGTACAATACATTGCTTCTCTACCACCATGTCTATATGCAAACATAAGACCAATTAAGAACATATACAGAACATGGACAATAATGTACAAACATGGACAATAAATAAACAAAACATGGACAGTTAATAAAAACAAAAACACAAAACAAAAGTGCAGAAAAACCTACCTGAAACACTAGATATTTTAGTTTTCTTCTCAGGCGAACTGTTTGCACCACTACTACTTGACTTCGTTTTCTTCTCCGGCGAACACAAAGCACTAATTCTAGGTGATTTCCGTGTTGGATTGTTCACCTCACCCAGCTTCCTCTTACCACGAACACCATCCATATCAACTAACGAAAGACACACAGTGAAAACGAACGAACAGAGATGAGAGAAATTACGAAAATTCAACCACAAAAAAAAACCCTAAAAAATCGAATCAACACGAGAAAACCGTAAAAAAGAGGAGAAAACTTACGATATCAACTGGAAAACGTCGAAGAAGTTGAAGACACCGTCAATTGCACAAGAAATTCACGATCTACGACGGAGAAACAAAGAAAAACGAACAGAGATGGATGGTAATCGACGGAGAAAACGACCGAAACAGAGAAAAGGGGAAAACGAAGAAGACGGACGGAGAAAACGAGAGAGTTTGGGAAGTCGGGTTATTAAACTCGGGTCTTATTAAGTCGGGTTTAGTAAATTCGGGTCGGGTGAGGATCCGTGAAAATTTGAAGAAGGATGGTAAATTACAAATTAGTCCTGTCTCTCTATAAGAATTTGAAGAAGGATGGTAAAAAGAGACGGTCTCTTATGAGACTTTGCGTTTTTATTTTCCAAAATTTTGTCATAATGTGTTTATTTGAAAAATAATATCAATAACCTTTAGAAAAATAATATCAATGTGAACTAATCTCCTCTACCTTGTTATTACATAATTTAATTATTTTTTAAAATTATTTTGGGTCTATTTTTAAAATATCGCATGGGGCCTCTAAATTATAGATCCGGGCCACTTAATAGAACACCTACTATTGTGATGATGACTATTCTTATTCCGTTAGAAGAGTTGGAAGACTATTCTATTCTGAGAGTACTACCATTTATTTTCTCGTTCAGAGAGTCAACCCGAATTTTCTAAATCTCATCCTATGCCAGCCTCTATCCCACAATTTGCTAAACGATATGTGGCAGCAGTATCAATGGCTCCACCACACCTTATACTCCATCTGTTCTCTCAGAAGTGTCTTATTTAGACTTTTTTTTGGTCAATATCTTTCAACTTTGACTCCCGATTACTCTTAAACTATAATGATAAATTATTTAACGAAATTATATTATGAAAATTTGGGTTCTATATTTTCATAATATAATTTTGTTAAATACTTTATCATTATAGTTTAAGACTAATTGGGAGTCGGAGTTGAAAGTTGTTGATCGAAAAAAAAAGTTAAAACAGGACACTTCTAAGAGAACGGAGGGGAGTAATACCTATTAACGGTTCTGCCCCTTCAATTTTTTTTTATTTCTTAGAGAGATAAGTGCTACTTCCTCCATTTCATTAGTAAGTTCCTCTTTGGTCAACATTGCTCATGTTTGACTGTATATTTCTCCTAATTTATACGCGGGGCTGTTTGGACTGCAGTGATTTGGCTACCGAAAGTAATTTTCATCTATCACTATTTGGATATTTCATCTATTAATATTAAAATATTGCTCTACTTCTTACTATGTTTTGTTTATCAAGGAATTTATTTTTTATATCCATTTTCCGCTTAATTATATCATGTCCTTTCATTTATACATTTGATTTTGTGGAGTGAAATCTCTCCGAGAAATGACCCCGAGACGGAGAATGTGATGAAGCCCTGCAAGCGTCCATGACATGAACTTATGAGTTATGAGTCTCTGACCACCAATGTTTACATATATTACCCCTTCACTCTTTTCAAATTTGTGTGGGTTTTGAGTCTTGGGATTTTGATTTTTGATGTTGATGACAAATCTTCTCTTTATATTGCTGAACGTTCATTACCATACATTTCTTTTATTGGTTTCGCATTTAATATGCTACTAGTAGAATCTATTGTCCCCTCTTCATACCCGCACATCCGAATTACGTTTCTTCGCCCATTATATGATCACATTTTCTTCAGCACTTAGCCATAATATATAGTACTTTATTATGGTTCCTGTATAAATTCTATTATATTGAAATGTGATGCTACTAGATGTAAATTGGTTTGGTATCGATATATGATGGTTTTATCTATAAAAAAGGGAGGGGACGTACACGTATTGATGCACAGAAAATTGCAAAAGATCGAAGTGCTGAGTATAACATTGTTGGCCAAACTTAATTCCTTGATGAACTTAATTTCAGTAATAATTCATGTACTAAGATTACACCCTTAAACAAAATTCAATATTTCTGAAATGGAGAAACAATGACTAAAAATATACTACAAATGAATAAATTTGAACTTATAAGAATTAAGAACACACTGAGCATATTCCATTTCCATGACAACAATTATAGAAAGCTAGCTGCTGGATCCGGCTTAGCACTTGGGAAAATCCGAAGGAGGTGGAGGCAATGTTGTTAATCGCGTTGGCCCATTTCCGAATTCAAAAGTTGTAGCTAGACCCCATGGCAAGGGCACATCCAAATGGCAATGCATGATTCATATACACTTGAACATATTACAGTATTTCACATGTTACTGTATCAGTATATATGCTTGAGTTGAAAATTTCCGATGTCGATATACTTGGTGAAACAAAACTTACCTGGATTGTTTGCTTGGAATCGTATCACTGCCCATCCTCCAACTGGATACGCTGTTGTGGATTCACTAAGTTGAACTTTTTACTATCCCGGGCAGCATTATAGTTCCCGAAACCTTGAGCCAGAACGTGGAAATTGAAACCGTGCAAGTGCATCGGGTGATTCTCTATTCCAATTAGAGCTGTTAGTTGTCAGTTCAAAGAAGAAAAGGCGCCAACAAATAAAACGAAAAGAAGCGTTTTGATAAACACGATTTATCAACTAAGCCACAGTTGTACCTAGAGCTTTGACAGCTGTACCTTAAGTTAGTTAAGAGCAGTTAGTTTCTCCGCTCTCTATAAACAGAGGAGAAGAGAATACGCACTTGACTTGCTCACTTCAACTCTTTCTCTTTACTGTAAATCATTCCATTGTAAACATTCAATTCAGTTTAATGCAATATTCATTTCTCTAGTTAGATTACTAAAAAACCTGTGAGCGGTTGGAGTGTCGTTAAAGGCTGGCAGGGTAGGAATTATGGGCCTGGATGTTGCTGATCCAGCATATGTTATGAATCCTGTAGTGGTGGTGTTATCGAATGGAACGCCTGCAGCACTAGAGTATGCACTTGCGGCCATGTAGTAGCTTCCTTGTTTCTGATCAGCATGAAACAGAACGTCGGTTGTTTGTCCAGGAGCCACCAAGACTACATCAGTGGCATATTGATTTGTGTATGAGGCGTCAACTGCTACAACCGTTAATTTGTGATTCGCTATTTTGAAAAACAGTTGATTGTTGAGCGCAGCGTTGATTATGCGAAGGAGATATGTCTTTCCAGCTGGCACAACATTCAACCTATATGTCTCTGGAACACAATATTCATATTTTAGTACATGGACTCAAAATCTTAAATGATCGGATTCATTACTTTTAGCATCCGCGTGTATGAAACTTACTGTTGAGGAGCATGGATACAGATTGTCGTATAAGCATCAGTACATTAGGCGATGCACCAGTTCTTAGAGCCAGGTTCTCAACATCAATGACATTCACATTCCACCACTCACCGAGGAGGATAGAAACTTCTTGATATGGTTTTGGGAATGGATAAGAGTTCCCGAATTTGGTGCGGATTATCAGGGCTCCATGGACGTCGCCCTGAGCCATTGAACATGTGCACGCCACCAAAGAGAGTTCCTTCCTGTCCAGTTATGGTGAACTGGTACGTGTAGCTATTGCCAGGGCGGATTGGGCACTGTGTTATCATATCCGGCCCATCTGCCCATGCACTTAATTAGTAGTTGGAATATCCCATGCCTGCAACCACATGCATATATATATATATAAGTACTTCTTACTATGAAGTCTGAAATTTGACAGTGATAGAGTCCCACAGGCTTACCAGTGAATAGTTAGGTTGTAAGGCGATTTGTTAAAACACGGACGACTAGTGTGTCTCCCTCATTCACACGGAGAGTTGGTCCTGGAAGGCTACCGTTTACTGCTGTTATCACTTGGTTTCAGCGGAGCCGGTTGACAGTAAGATTTTTTACCTGCAGATCAAGATACAACAAAAATATAAGTCATACTAGCTGCTACACATGGAAAATAATGTTCAGCATTTAACACATGAGGCGAATGAAATTTACGTGAAACGAATGCTCAACAGTTGCCGCGGTAGCATAGGAAGAACAAGCTAAAAGAGCCAAAGCACAAGTCACAAGGATCACTACAGAATGTGCCATTTGGCACTAAAAAAAAAAGCATTTTACATGATAAATTTTTGATGACATTAGGGCTAACTGTCACAAGAAAGAGATTTAAGGTGATATTATAATTTTTGTCAATATAAATTAAGTTTTCAATGATAATATATGACTTTTGTGAAAGTAAAATTATCTATAATGATATTAAGTGTTTAGATGACAAATCTACATAGTTTGTTAAAATAAAGCAATTTTTTAACCTAAAAAGCAAGTGATTTTTTCCTTCACTTTAGATGACAATGTCATATTGTCATCTCAACAAATAAAGGGACCATTTTGAAATTTCTACAAGTTCCCATAAAATTTCGGCGACATATTAGCAATTTCACCAAATATTAGGGCTTCTAAGTAATTACCATGATATATTCTGTCTAAAATCTGAATTATCTCTTTCTCCTTCGAAGTTCACTTTCCCAAATTATATTTTCCCTAAAATCAATCGACCTCGATCAGGCAATCCGCGATTCCAGCTATGTTGAAGAATTCATGGTCGAATGTCCGAGGTTTAAGAATCTCGTGTAGTGTTAAAATCTCATGTGTGCATCCGTTTCTGCATTGTCCGCATTGGAAAAAGTGGCGCCGGTGATATCTCCGCCGTTCCATGTATTCTCAGCTCAATGAATTCTGAGATGGTAAGTTCTTTTGCTCAAGCAATTGAAGCTTATTTTGGTTGAATTTGCTTAGAATTGCGAAAATTTTGGATAAAACCCTAGAAACTTCTATTATATTAGCGGCTCAGTTTTCGTTCCTCTGTTCACTAGAAAATTGTGATATTATTAAGTATGATTTCCATTTGATAATACTCTGTTCACCGGTAGTTTCTGTCTATTGATATCGAGTATGAAGATTCTGTTAAGAGACTGCAACTGCCGGGTTATTTTTTTTTGGTTAATATGAGCATGAGCTTTGTGAGTTCTGTAGATACAAACAGATAATGAAATTTCATTCCTTTTGACAGTTGACAACTTGACATGATGGTTTTACCTTCTCTCTTTGAGTTCATGAATTCCTCTGTTCCAACTGCGTACAGGTATGGATAAGCCTCCTCTATTTTGTTTGCCCGTTTGAGATTGCTCTGTTATGCATGATCAAGTTTGCATACTAGACCGGTTTTAATTGACCAGGGGTATGATTTTGCTCAATTCTAAAGTCTGGGTTGAGAGCGGGAGTTTGTACTTTGTTTACTATCATAATCTGTGATGAGGCTATTTAGTGATTGTTTATGAAGTCCTACACGAAGTATATTTCGCAAATGTAGCTTGAGTACTTTGGTTTGAAGCACCGTAACTTTGGAGGTGTCATGTAGCTTTACTTTCCACATTTTGAAGATTAGTTATGTAGGCTACCTAAATGTGTGTTCATAATAATATTTTAATTTGGAGGAGTAGCTGGAGATGTAGTACATGGACAGTGTTTTGATATTGGAATATTCTTTAATTTGAACTGAAGAGCTTCAGTGTTTGTCTTGCAGGCCAGGCAAGGACATCGTGAAAAAATACGAGATGATCCTCAGACAACATAAAGGTTTCAGGTATGTTATTGTATCACAACTCTGACCAAGGAAAACTACTTTTTTTTGCCTTCTTTCCATTCCAGCTATTACTTTGACTGTTGTTCCTTGGCACAAGCACATCTGCCTACTTAAAACATTCATGTCTTCAAGTTCTGGTGCAGGTTATGGCTGAGTATTCTGGCCCAAAGAGGTTTATGATCAGATTCACCAGATTGAAAGAAACACTGCATATCTGAGTAAGAGACTACCACCCTTTATAATATTTCTCTTTTTGATTCAGTTCTCTAAGTAAAGTTAATGATGAACAAGCATAGAACCGTTTATCATGATGGGGACAGAGTTCCACATGTCAGCCCAATTTAGTCTTTTGATATAATCATCCCTGGTATACTTTGCTACTTGGATATGAGGAGATATAGTTGTTCTTCTGCAGGTATTCTGCTCTATAACCTTGCTACATGTATGATTGGAAGAACTATGTTGGTCCTCTGTTTTACTTATTAATGTGGCTTTGCATGATTTCTCCATGGTTTCTGCAGTGGTACTCTTATTATTTTCTCTAGCCTAGTAAGTAATAGTACTAATAACATGAATAAAACTTTGTTCAACTTTTACAATGAGTTTTCTATTTGTGACTTTGTTTTAGTTGTCCTGTGATATGCTAATCACTTCTGGAGTAACACGAGCATATAGTTTTGAACTGAACAGTATTTTGTTGCTTTATTCATGTTAATTAGGAGAGTTCGACTACATATGAGGCTGTTTTACATTGGTGGTGCTTAAATATTCCGGGCGAGTGCTTAAGTTTTGCAAGACGCAAGCAAACAAGTACTGGAGTCAAGTTAAATAGAAATGCATGTGTTTTTTAGGTTTCCAAAATGGTAATTCACTGAAGTGTGCTTTGTTGTTACTCCAGACCAAAAAAAAGTGTGTTTTGTTGTTACTCCAGACCGAAAAAAAAAAAGTGTGCTTTGTTGTTACTCCAGACCGAAAAATGAACTTGACGACTCTACTATTGTTTTACGCAGCATTGCCACAGAAATCTGAGGGGTGTATTCAGGTGTTCCTTGACGGTGCTCTAAATCAACAAAGGATGGGTGTAAGTTCTTTTTGTTTCCATTTATTAGGGCGATAAGAGCATAAATTGGTGTCTTTATTTGGACTGGTAATTATGATACCTTGTGTGACTATACTAACAGTCCTGTTTTCGTTTCCAGATTTGTGACGCATTGCTGTTGCTAAAATTTTGAATGCAACTCTCATAATTCCGCATCTTGAAGTAAATCCTGTTTGGCAAGATTCAAGGTCCTTTCAGATGAGTTTTAGAGTATTTAATTAACTAAAATATGTTTTCTGGTTAATTCTTTTCTGTTTTTGTAAATCCCAGAACTAAATTTCAATCATTTTTTTCTTTTTCTTTCTATAACAGCACTTTCATGGATATCTTTGACGTGGATCACTTCATTGATGTCCTAAAAGACGACATATATATTGTTAGAATGTTTTACCTATCATACGGAGGTTGGTGCATAGGGCTGCTTTTCTTCTTTACCTGTGTATCATATTATTGCTTTTCTGATCTTCAATGCTGTTTAGTCTCTGTTGCTTTTTTTCTAGTACTTTACAAGATTGGCCCTTCCTTGGTTCCTGTCACAATTTATTCTGGGATTTGTGTTTTGGTCTTTCAACAATCATTTGTTCCTGCAGTTTGTAGAGGCAAAACAGGGAGATGTCTAGATTAGTTTTGGATTTATTGTTTAGAACTTTGGTTTGATGATTATGTTAAGAAATTGGAGATTTGCTTTTGTATTGGTTGTGGCAGCATGCATGCATGTTGTGGACTCTTATATTTCCACTATATTCTATGAATAAATCTTATATTTGCACTGTCAAAATGCAATGTTGACAAAGTAAAGTTTGTGTCTTTTTTTTATCAAAGTGAATGAAAAAGTGACTGTTAAGAAAGGTTGCAAGTGTCTTTTAGTACTGATAATCTTTGTTCTTGTCTGAAATTAAAGTTCCAAACTGGCCTATATATACAACATTCTAAGAATAAAGGCATGCAAGAACTGTAAGAATATATATAGATTAAGAGAGGAGAAGCATATTGCGTGAAAGAAATAATTTTTGTGTAGCTTATTGGCAGAGAATTGTGAATTTGCATTTGAAAAATGTTAAATTTTTTACCTAACAATTGAGCCGTTTGAGTTGGTCAGCAAAGTATACTACTGTAAGTTATAACTATAATTAACAAGATTAGTATGTTAAGAAGTCATTAGATGATGAAGCTGAAAAGTCATAGGAGAAGTTGTTCTTGGATGAAAAATGTGAGCTTTCTGATTGATAAGTTTCATTAAGTGCTTCTGCATGGCCAGCATGGGAATGCTTGTTGTTATGTAACAAGCAAACTCTGCATTAAATTTTGCCAAACTTTAACTAAAAATGGCTAAACAAATGAAATTTCAATATTTCATTAACTAACATGATCCATTATACTGCAGATTTGATCTATCTATAGTTGATTGTAATTTGTAAAGTCACTACAAAAAAAGAATTTTAGATGATGAGTTTTAAGTGATAATAGGGTAAATTATCACCAAAAATTGATTTTTGGTGATATTAGAATTTTCATCACGGTAACTTGATTTCAGATGATGATATGTAAATTTCATCAAATGAGAACCAATCTAAATTGATAATAAAATGTTTGTCACCTAAAGTTAAAGTGTTTAGATGATAAAAACCACATAATTTGTCAACGTAAATGAATTTTTGAATATTAAATAACTTCACCTTTAGATGACAATGCCATTATTGTCATGGAAACAGTTGATAGGGACCATTTTGAAATTTATTTAAGTTTCCATCAAATTTCGGCGGCATATTGGCAAATTCATGAAACATTTGGGCCTTACAATAATTTCATGATATATTAGGTTCTAAATCCTTTCTTTCTCACGTAACTTTCCCAAATTGATCATTTGCCCTAGAATTGCTCGACCTCGATTCAGCTATGGCGAAAATTTTCGAATTGACCGAGGTTTGAGAATCTCTTGTGGTCTGTATCTCATTGCCGGTCTCCTCACAATCAACTCTGAAATGGTAAGTTTATCTATTCAAGCTATCAATTGAATCCTGTTTTGGTTGAATTTCGATATAATTTTGGAAAAACTTCGATTTGCTAGGTGTAGAATCTTCTATTGTACGTATCTCTGAGACTCAGCTTCAGTTCCCATGTCCACTGTAAAATGGTGATATTATTATGTTTTGTTTGCATTTGATTATACTTTTTTTGGTATATTCAGTTTTCATTTAATTTTAATTTAAAGCAATACCATGAATTAGGATTTTCTGTGATTTTTTTAATGCAGTTAGTGATACTGGTAGTGGCTAGTTCGAAAGGGTGTAAATGTTGCGGTTGAGTGTGAGGAGATGGGTGATATGACTATACTTGAACAAAGGAACACATGTATATATATACAGTCACCTTTCTGAAAGCTATGCTCCAAATTTGTCTGGCAAGCAAGCCTGTATAAATTAACTCAGATTATGATTTTCCGAACACTTCAATTCTTTGAGATTCGGGAAGGTTTAGAAGATCAGCTAGAATTTGCTTCTTTTTTTTTTTTTTTTTTTTTTGAGTAAAGTGTTTGTTGTTGCAGGGTCCGCAATATGTGTGCACCAAGTTTTGGACCTTTGTTTGTATGACATGCAGTGGGATACAGTAAGTAAACGATATGAAGATTTATTGAGTAGAGTTTTCGTTCGATGTATTTTATAGCATTTTGAAGGCTAATGTTTGGTGAGCTTTCAGAAACTAGTCCTTGCTAAATTCGTTCGATGTATTTTATAGCATTTTGAAGGCTAATGTTTGGTGAGCTTTCAGAAACTAGTCCTTGCTAAATTCGTTCGATGTATTTTATAGCATTTTGAAGGCTAATGTTTGGTGAGCTTTCAGAAACTAGTCCTTGCTAAAATTGTGTTGAATAGATTTGGATTGATGTGAATGCTGCTTGCTTGATATAGATGCCATAAACTAATTTAGGTTATCTGGAATTGAACTAACTAATCATCCTCTCATATTCATGATGCCGTGTACTGCTTTGTCAAAACAGTAAGATATATGTAGTCACGACTCACTCCTAGTGATGAATAACTGGATTTCACATTTCTAAGCTGGATAGTTCATGGCATAAACTGCCTATCTATGCTATAGTATACATTTTCGATTGGGAGCCATAACCTTTTGTTTCTCCATATACACGGTAAATATTTAACTTTAAGATTGAGGAATGAAATGTGATTGGTTTGTTTGTGTTTCAGTCGTGAATTCACTTAGCTCTGATTTTGATTTGTGTGATTTAGTGTTTTAGCTTAGGAGTAATAATCTAGCTCTGATTTCAATTTGTGTGATCTAGTTATTGATCTGTTCGGATTTTGATCTAGCGTCTCTGGCTGATCCACATTGTGGGGCAGCTGGATGGTGGAAGCAAATCAGAGCTGCATTTGTTTCTCTGCTTAGATAAATGTGTTGGTGTGGCATTCTCTTTTGTAACAGCATTACCAAACCAGCACTATATATAGGTCAGTTGGAGATGATTATTCTGTAATACTAGCATTATTCTGTTCTTTAACACTAGCATTGTTCTGTTCTGAATCAAGTGAAGGCTGTCCTTCTAATACTTAAGTTCTGGTAAAAAAATGAGAAAATAAACAAGGTCAGTTCTAGCTCTGTATCAAGGTCAGTCAATAATTGTCACTAGCATCAATCTCAAAAGGGAATCATCTATATAAGCAAGCAAATCATTTCTCCTCTAACATTTTAATCTTTTCATTATTTCAAGGGTTTGTTTTCTTTTCCACGAAATTGTATGTAATCTAATAGTTATGCCTTTTTTAGAATGCACAAAGCTAATTTGCAAGGAATTACTGTAGAAGAAGTTGGTAACATGGATGAACCTGACCCATGGCAGAATAATACATTCCCACAGTGGTTTATAAAACATTCAAGTTTATTTCCCTTAGTTTATTACATATACTATGAACATACATGATTTCAGTAGTATACTCTGTTCTAACTATTATATTATCTTGTAGAAGAATCTGTTGCATTTTCAGAAAGCAAACAAAGTTACAACTGAATTGTGGGCTTTACCAAATGGATGACTCATGTGTTTGCTATTGCATTTATCTGTGGATGACTCCTTGGTCTAGATTTTTTTGCTAGCTACAAGCATGCAACATCTATTGTGATTGTCAACATGTTTTGGGGGTACAAATAGATTGTTTATTTATTTATTTTAGTAATTGGGATCAGACTATTTCAGTTTGCTTATACATACAGCGTTCTGTGTTTGCTTGTTTAATATGGTTAGCATCTTTATCCATGTTTGTTTTCAGAAAATTATTACCTAGACCAGGTTTCTTATTTAGTTTTGTAATTTCAGATGAGAACTACAGTTATGGAGCTGGCTAGATATTTTCCTACTGCTATTGTGAGTGGCAGACGCATATACACGGTAAATAATTGCCTGTCCACTTTTATTTCTGCCTGTTGCTGTTAATTCCAAGCAGCTTTGTAAGTTCAAGCAAGATCTGAATCTTTTCATTTCTTGAAGGTGTTCTACCTCAAAGCATGTGAAGCTGAACGTGTGTTTGAAGGTCTCCTTCCTGAAGGCTTGAACATATGTCCAAGAACTTCACTCCAATGCATATGAAAGTATTTCTGGAACATACTGTGTAGGTGAGTTTCCTAGTCTGCCTCCCTGAGCTTGAAACTTGCTTGCATAACCTGTACAGTATTTATATGAAATGTTCTGTTTTGAAACTTACAGTTTCATTTTTGTTTGTTCTCAGTTGATAAGCATTTGATGTGCATGTGTCTACTTTATATTATGCGTAGAAAAGAAAATATATGCCCTAAAGAATACTAACTGGATAAATGCTTCAGTTTTCTGAACATATGTAGATTTGTTTTCCCTTTGGCAAAACTTCAAGAAACAGAATGGAAAACAAATCCAGATTTGGTTTACTTTTGTTGTATGCTCCAGGAACTAGGATGTACTATGGTTGAGCGTTGAATCTTGTTTTTATTGTGAGTTATGAATCTTGTTGTTTTTATTGTCGATTTTCTTTTAGTTGCCTTGGCAGAAGGTGTTCATGCTTATGGTCATTATGTGACGACGGTTGTATCCTGTGACGATGGATTGGTTGCTAGTGCAGGCACGGAGAAGAAGAAGAGGGGTCGGCCAGGAAAGTATTTGCTGGGTGACTTATCATCATCAAGCAGACCGATTCCCGTGCCGCTGTCGTCTTCTGCTCCTCCTGCGACAGGAAAGACATATACGGGGGAAGAAAGACCTAATGTTTCACGATCTGTGAATCCTGAGAAGAAGCATAAGAGTAAAGTTGCAGCTGACAAATTAGGTAATTGAAATCGTTGTCCGATTTACGTTAAGAGTACCTGAGTGATTTTGAAATTATGAAAAGTGCATTTAGTTGAACATTTAAGATGGATATTGTCTAGTATCATACTTGTTTCCTTTTTTACTGTATTTTATGTGAAGCCTTTTACAGCTCAATTCCTTGGTGTAGAGTTAGATTTCCTTTTTCTGCTAGAAACTTGCAACAACATCAAATATGTCTTCATGGTGACTGAACATATTTTGGGGTTATGAAGTAGACTTTTGATTATTTATCTATTTATTTATTTATTTTATCACTGGAATTAGACTTTTTCAGTTTGCTTATACTTACACACCACTAATTATTGTTCATGCTGGAAACAGGACGATACCTCTTGAAGATTATGAAGCTCTCGGTCCAGTTGGCCATGAAATCCCCACTACTCTGATATCAACTCTATGTCCACAAGAATATGAGGTAATTCTTGTTGTTAATAACCCGATAACATATAGTATGTTATCAATCATGGTGGAATTGACTGAGCTATATGAAGGTTTTGATGGAGGCTACTGCACTAGATTGGTCAGTTGCACAGTCAGTACTTTTTCCTGTAGCTCATAGGTAATACAATGGTGAAACTACCGAATTCTCGAAGTCGTCGTTAACCGGTCATTGAAATTTGATTTACTAGTGATGGACCTAGATTGAAATTTGATGAAATGTCATTGAAACTTATCTTAATTAGCATACACTTGAACAATCTAAGACTCGTTGTTTCGTAGCACAAGATTTGTTTTCAGGGATAAATGCAGAGTAGTTGTTGCAAAAATTATATTTAGATTCAGTGACTTGTGTTGGTACAATTGTTAAACCCATGTTAAGACTTAAGATGGTAGTTATAGTGTTGGAAACATTGTTAGAAATACTTAGAATCTTTGGACAAATTATACGGAACTAATACAACTTTTCATCCTTTCAGCATTCCTCTTTGTTTATATTTAGTGTTGATCTTCAATGAAAGACCAGAAACTCTGATATTTCTGTCCTTCCATGTCTGTAGTGTTCTGTGATGCATAAATGATTAATACGTTATTTTTGCCATCCTACAATATGAGCTGTTCTTAATGCTTGAATCTCCTTTGCATAAGATGTTGGAATTGTTAACTTTTCTATTTGGATGTGGATTCGTTGGTTACTTATAACCTGGCACAGAAAGTTAGTTGGGTATCTAATATATCTAGCCTTATAGGCTTAGAGCATAGAAATGTTGCAGTTTTGTGCACCGGTTGTTGAAGGATTTATTATATTGCAAAAATGAAGAAGCAATTTTGCTGAGGCTACTTCATACCTTTATATCCGTGTTTTTTTACAGGTCCTTGTAAATCTTCCGTGCATGTTTATGCTGCTTAAATCTTTCTAAATTAGCTTGAAGTGTATTATGTGTATTTTTTGTGAGTCAGTTGCCAGAAATACGTTGCTATGTCCAAGCTGCAGATTTATATGGAACTCAGATTCTGATTTATAAGCAAGCCTATATAAATTAACTCAGATTCTGATTTTCCGAACACTTCCATTCTTTGAGATTTGGGAACGTTTAGAAGATTTGCTACAGAATGTGCTTTTAATCGTAGTTTGTGGAGCTGATTGGAGTGCCTTTTGTTGCAGGGTCTGCAATATGTGTGCACCAAGTTTTGGACCTTTGTTTGTATGACATGCAGTGGGATACAGTAAGTAATCGATATGAAGCTTTACTGTGTAGAGCTTTTGGTGTATTTTATAGCAGTTTGAAGGACTATGTTTAGTGAACTTTTAGAAACTAGTACTTGCTGGGATTGTGTTGAATAGATTTGGATTGATGTGAATGCTGCTTGCTTGATTCGAACACTAGCACTATTCTGACCATTTAATCATTCTTCATTTAGCCTCAAGATTTCTGGAACATGAGCTCTCTGCAAGCTGCATTACCAAATCAGAATTCAGCCCCTTATGTTACTGGTGTGAATCAATCCTGGTTTCCCCAAAATCCACCCAGTCTTATATCCCAGGTATAAAATTTGATAATCGAACTGGTATGACTGTTGAGACATTAGATAAATTGGTATGTTCTGGCATGACTGTTGAGACATTAGATAAATTGATATGTTCTGGCATGACTGTTGAGAACTCCATGATAATCATTTCTTTTTGACTATGTGCAATAGAATAAATGCCCATTGTTTTGTTTGCTACTGCCTCAAGTACCCATTATTTTTTTACTGGCAAATGTTTTTATTTGATCTCACATGATATATGGATTTCCAATCATGCATGGGAATGCTTGTGTACCTACCATCGTTCATTCTTCATTAACTATTTTTTTTAGAGATATCTATTTGGGTGTTTACTCTAGTGGTATGAATCTTGCTTTTGCAAGAGAGGCGAGTTCGATTCTCGCAACACCCGTTCTAGTCTGTATTCCTGGCTGAGGGCAAAGTTTCAGACTTGTGATTCATGTTCAGTAGGTTTTTTAGGCTGAGCTATTCGATTATAGGATATTTATCAGGAATTTTTCAAAAGGGGTATAGTAGGCTTTGGTGATGAAATGTTTGCCAACTTATACTTTAGGTGATAATAGGGTTTAACTAATTTGTCATAGGAAGTGAACTGCTTTAGTTGGCAACTTACTATTGTCATTGAAAGCATATTATTCATCTAATTGATTATGGACTTTAGGTGATGAATATAGCTTTAGGTTATAATAGGGTTTAACTAATTTGACAATATTTTTGTCACTCGAGTAAATCTAATTTGACAAATTCAAAATTTGTCACCAGGTTTTAGGTGACAAAACGAGCATTTTGGCACCATAATACTAATGTGACAACCCGGTGACAAAAATGAATTGCCATCAAAACGTTTACGTGATAATTTTTTGACTTTAAATGGCAAAAACTATCATCACCTAAAACCCTTTTTTTGTAGTGAGTCAATTCTAGTATTTATTATTTAATTCATAGTTTAAGAGGGATAAGCTACTAAACAAATAAGTAGATGGTATTTGAGGGAAGTTGAGATGCAGTTGGAACTTGGAACTTGGGATCTATATAAGTAGATTTTTATTTTATTTTATTTTATTTTATTTTATTTTTTTACATTAGGCCTACTTTTGTTTCGATTCATGCGATTGTTCTTGTCATTGTGTGAAGATCAGGAAATAATAATACATGTGTACATGTGTATATTTCAATCGTCTAAGTTTCTAATCACTTCGGGTTTATGATTGGAAATCTGTGCTCGAGCCAGAGAGTAAACTCTACATTGTTGGAATTGCCAAGATTTAAGTCACATAATTGCTATTCGAGAATTGTAGTGATAGGGTTTTTTCCATTAGCAATTAGTTTGAGGGAGCTCCTCAAGGTAACATCACTCTCCACTCCTTAGAGGCAACATCTAAGATTGGAGGTTATTCCGACCTTGAGGACTTGGTTACAACTCCTAACTCTCGGCTTGACAAGATGAACGACTACACATACTAGACGATGGTTGAAATCTTGGTTCAAGTTTGACATTCTGTTAACACAACCACCAGTCTAATTGAAACTGTTTCAACAATTGTGTTCGTTGAAATCTTGCCTCTTCTAGCTTTGTTTGATGTTGTTGATCACCTTTCATGTGATAATTGCTTTTGACTTTCATACCAACCATGTCTATTTGTCTACTCCAACAATTGTGTTCGTTGAAATCATACCTCTTCTAGCTTTGTTTGATTTGCCAATCTTGCCTTGGTTGGGAGGAGACAGTGATAGTTCAAGAACAGCAAATGACGAAGAAAAGAATCAATTTTTTTGTAGGAGAAGAACAGATAACCATGTCTTGATGAATTGGTTCTTTCTTTTCTTTTAGCAGAAGGTGGAGTTAATCCTTATGAATCACAGTTTAAGTTATCAAATGATGAGAAAAGAAATTAGCAGTTTTTTTTTTTTTTTTCTACGAGCAGGACAAATCACCATGCCTTGATGAACTGGATCATGTCTTTTTGCAGAAGTTGGAGCCACACGAATACAAATGCAACCCAATATTTTCTCTTACTGCAACCAACTACTTTACTATGTTTTTCTTATATTCAGTTCTAGAGTATGAAGTGGACCTGCAAATATTATTGTGGCCTTTTATCTTCTAAACTGTTATGACTATATGAACTACTTGTCAAAGTTAACTTCTTTCTGCTTACAATCTGCATAGTAGGGGCATTTTGCTCTAGTGCTGAAAGTATGAAGTCTAGTGAATGAGCCAAGCCTGTAAATCCCATTTTCAATCAGCGGTTTCTTGTGTTTTCCTGCAAGTTATGTCACCTTTTTTATCCCATTACTGATGATTTCCTTTCCAATGTGTAGAGTTTTTTCTTTTTTGTGGTCGGTTGTTATGCCCTGTTCTCCATTATTAATATTTATGCTGCTTATACACTATGAAGCATTGACACTCAACTTCGACTTCTCTCGTTTATCTTCATGTCTTTACTATGGCCTGAGAGTGCATGTTTTTCAGTATTCAGTTGAATGATATTTCGCTTGTAATGTAGCAAAGTCTATTAGTCTAGCTCTTATGGCATGCTTCTCAATAATCACCTGTCCAATGGCTTTTGTTGGCATATGAGTCCTTTTGAAAGTGCACTTCCAGCTCCTATTTCTGCTCATTCTGAAGGGCCAATCAATCAAGCATCGAATCGAGATTTAGGGATAAGTAGATTGCTCAGAGGAGAATCCAAGAAACGTGTAATCCCTCACCAATGTGGTCATGGTTGCTGTGACATGTCAAGTAAGTATAACCGACCAAGCTTACTTTTGGGCCCTGAGTTCATTGACTATACAGAAACTCCGCTCTTAGCAAGCCAGGAATTGGCAGCATTAGCAGCAGATATAAGTAATGTCGCGTGGTGCAGAAGCGAGTTGGAGAATGACAGTGTTAAATCAGTGGACAGTACAAGCTGCGGGTGATTGCTGATTATTGTCAATTTCAAGAAAATGGAGGTAAAAATCTAAGCTTTTGAGTAGGGAATAGGACGCCATCACAAATGTATGTACTTTTGCCTGATACCGGCAATCAGCAAGTTGATGATTTACAAGGAAATGAGCTGTTTCTAGTTCTAAAGCTTTTATGGCTTGTGTGATTAGAATCTTGTTTATCATTAAGAACTTAATTTAAGATCATCATCTTCTTGTGTGCTAGAATGAAAAACCAGTAGGAAATGTTCATTGATGATTATATGATGCTACAGAGTCTATTTTGGAGTTGAAATGGCGGTGATTGAAACGCTTATTACAGTTTAATGTAATAAAATTGTCTTCTTGTTCACTGATTGTCTTTGCAAGAAAACTTCTATACAGTTATCTGGTAATAATAAAGATTTGATACTCTGCTTTAGACAGTAACATAGCCGAAGTTTGACAGGAAAATGAGAAAAAGAATTTTTTTTCAACGGAAGTGGCTTTGCTTTGCGCTGTTAATGTGAAATCTTCAAGTATCTCATTCCTCTCTGTGTCACTCAGTTGTCCGGTTCCAACGCCTGCCAAACAACAAACTACGTCTTGCGGACCTTATCCGCAGGGATATGGAACCGAAACACAGCAGCGGTACCATATCCATATGCAACTGTCTTATATCCCAACTCGACGTCACAGCAATTGCAGTTCAAAGTAGCGATGGCACCGTTATCACAATGTGCACTTGTGCTGGTGTACATGTTTAGTCTGCAAATTAATTGATAAGAGATTAGAATTGGATCGGTCATCTAGCACAGAACAGAAATAGAATGATCAGTATCAGTGTCATCTTACGCTGTGCGAAAATGAAGATCAGTATCAGTGGACTGCAAAAGGAATGAAAAAGTGAATCAGTCAGATTATCTAAATTACTGATCAGTGGAAAAGTCCAGACAGGGAGTTTAAATCCAAAACGGTTCAAGTATGGTTTCCTAATCTATGAACACGAGTAGGACAAAATATACGAACACGAATAAACACCAATATAAGATAGAACCAGCTTAATAGATTGTGTTCACACTTCTCAAATGAATGCACATATCTCAGAGACCTATCAGAACATACAACACACTTCTCAAAGGAATGCTCATATCTCAGAGACCTATCAGAACATAGATATTTAAGCAGCACAGACTCTATACAACACACTTCTCAAAGGAATGCTCATATCTCAGAACATAGATATTTAAATTAAGCAGCACAAACTCTGATACAACAATATCAAGGAACTGCAAATGAGATTAGGACTGATCAGCTCATGAAAGTAAACATAAACGGGTAGAATGGAATCCACGTCACATCATAAGGGTAGAAGCTAAGTATATTATAGGCGCACACACATCATAACCAGTTATATCAAGTCAACGCAGCACAGCTCAAATCCAAAATACTTCAAGTATGGTTTCCTAAACTATGAACAGGAGTAGGACTAAATCTACGAACACAGAAGAAACACCAATACAAGATAGAACCAACTAAATGAATTGTTTTTACCATTTGCATAAGATCATCAGTGTAGGCAATCCATGTTTTACATTTTCTGCATTGGTAAGTGTTTTGTTGGCTAGGAGGGAAAGTCACGATAGTCCGGTCTCGAAAGACCGGAAGCTCGTCCTCCTCGCCAACTTGCAAAGACAACTTCATCCTGGAAAGAAAAAAAAAGAAGAGGTGAATAGCATCATTCATCAAACATAAAATAATTGTTTCTTCTTACTACTGTTCAAACACAGAGATATAGAAACTTACGAATTTACAACCGATCTCGATGGTACGTAATGTTCATCATCAACTATTCGCAATACTTCACAGCCAAGTTTCGTTTGACATTCACGACACTGTATCGGTCTTCTGAGCTCATGCCCAGCCAAAAGTATATCACCCGAGGTAATGTTGTGTCTGTAGACTCAGAATGTAGTAAAATCAAGACTGGTAGTCAGCAGTTGTAACCTTCCATAGCAAATCAAGTAAGTTCTTACTGAGGTCAACAGAATAATAATCAAGAAATACGTACATATCAGTGATGATGCAATAAGGTTCCTCTAGTTCGGGTCTATCGCTCCAGCTGAGCTGATTTTCAAAAGCAAGATATAGCCCACAATTACGGCATATGACCTTATTGATAATGGGTCCAATCATTGTGATCTGTATAACAGAATGTCGCCCTGAAGATGAAATGTATAACAGTAAGTATGGATATGTAACAGTCTAAGAGACAAACAGTCATAAATTGGTAGCATACAAGAACCTGTTTAAGTGACAAAACACTAAGTTATTACAGAGAATTACAGAAATGAGTGGAGAAGAAGATGAAAACTGAAAATGAGCTAGTGTCCTGTTTAGGCTATTTATAACTATCATAACCGCCTACGTACTACTGTTACAGAACATGGTACTAACAAAATCCCTTAAATAATATAATCGTTGCAAGGAACACGCTTTTCTCTATTTCTTTCTGTTTATTTCCTTGTCTTTTCTTCTGACTATCATAACCGTCAAGTACTATTGTTACAGAACAAGGTACTAACAAAATCCCTTAACTAATATACTCGTTTCAAGTACAATACGCTTTTCTCTATTTCTTCTTCTGTTTATTTCGTCGTCTTTTCTTCTGACTATCATAACCGTCAAGTACTACTGTTACAGCACAAGGTACTAACAAAATCCCTTAACTAATATAAACTCACACACAATAGAGACAATGATATTATTTTTCTCTTATAAATCAAAGGAAAGATAGATGACAACAACTAACCTTTACAGGCGGCAGGATATTCAGAACTCGCAGGCAGGATGGTATTCTGAACCACTGTAGAGACATTTGGGTGATTTCTAATTCTGAATCGTCAATATATATGCCGATCCACTCTGAACTTGATTCATCGCATTGGTTTCATATTGTGCACAAGTCCGCCAAGCAACGAGGTGCATCATCCCCTTGTTGCCTCAAGAAAACGGTCGTTATCAGGATCAGGTAGCACAGGAAGAGAAATTTCATAACATTCATCATCACCGTGGCCTGAACGTCGTACAGCAGAAAGATCCTTCCATTCGTGGCTGCCACCATTTGGGTCGTAAACTTGAGGACAGCAGCCGAGGTATCCGAAGCTATATAGATTTTTCCACAGATTGAAACGCAAAAGCCAGATATAAAAAGGGAGCATAGACAACCGGACAAGTAGTCTTCGTTCGCTCAGACAAGATGCTCCATTGTAGTGGTGGTGCACATCAGGAGGAATACGGTCAGGCTTTGCAAAATGAAACAGTCACCCGAAAACGTAGATGGTGGAATCTAATCTGGCCATATCATCACCCCTTGCCACCAAACCATGCATGGGAGTCATGGGACTATGGGAGGTAGGCTGTTGAGATAAAGCTCACCCTTATCCACATCAACTACACATGATTCATTCATATGATACTTCCGATGACGAGGACCCCATAGCGCTCTTCTCCTCTGCTTCCAATACTTTATGTCTGAAATGTTGGTATGGTTGCCCTAGGTATGACCAAACAGATTATATAATGGGTCAGGTTAATTAGAAACTGCATGCAAACACTAGAAACTAGAAAGTTGAGACCACAATAAAATTACAGTAGCATAGGGTAGGTGCTAAATTGGTACTCTCAACATAGATCAGTGCGACAGAACTTATCTAAATTGAAATTATAAAGTATAAAAACTAACTAAGCAAATCCAAATCAATCTAAACTGATATGAACAACAGAATGAGTTTTTAGACGAACATAACAAAAGCCTATATAAATCGAAGAAAAGAAGTCTATATTCCGATCAAGAATTTCTACTACTTGTTGGTACAATTTGATCAGATGAGAATTGGTTAGAGTGAAAATTACAAGACAAGGTAGGATCATTAGCTACATGCTATCTATCTTTACCTGTCAACAAGGACAAATTCTTCAGGAACCATAGCAAATATGGAGGCGTGGAGAAGACGACAGACGGCCAGATAGACGGAAGATGATGAACAATGAAATTAAGATACTAATTATTATAATAATAATAATGTTAGGTTCGGAAAGGAATGATATATAGGTCAATCGCCTAATGGGCTTAATTACCGGGAAAAATGAGTGATGATAAACAATGTTAATTATGGCCTAATGGGCCAAGATTATATTAATTAATGAACTTTTCACTCATAATTTGTGGACTCAATTACACCAACTTCAAAAAATTTCATAAGGTAAATACCATGAATGTAAATTTCATATACAAAAGAATAAATTTGAGCTTAATTACAAGAACACACAGATCATATATATGGCATGAAGACAATTACAAAAAGCTAGCTTCTGGATTCAGAAAAAGCACTTGGGAAAATCCCAAGGAGGCGGAGGCAACGTCGTTGAGGCTGTCAGGCCATTTCCGACTTCGAAAGTTGTAGCAAGACCCCATGCATGGCAAGAAGTGAACATCCAAATGGCAATGCATGATCTATACACCTGAAAAATATAATGTCACATTTCAAATTTTACTATGTAGTCTTGAGTCGATTCACAGTTAGATTTTTTTACCTGCAATCCAATACGTACTATATCACAATATCAATAAAGTTACTGGCAACTAACATATGGCAACTAATATAGTTTGGGTTGGCCGGCCATCAAATTGTTAGCTATTCTACTTATACATTTCAAAACTGTTTTAAACAGAATATTGTTCTTGAAAGTGCATGAGTTTTGCATAGAAGTACTTCAGTTTGACTGCTGCTGCTGTAAACCTCTTAATGTGATAATTAGTTGCCAGAAAGCAAAATTCTCTAATAGATAGAATTTTATATCTGATAGGTTCAACTTTATAAACTTTATACCACGCTTTTTTGCTATATACCACGCTTTTAAAGCGTGGTATAAAGCCTTAACTTTTAAAGCGTGTTATAAAGTAGAAACCAATTGATTAAAAAAAAAAAAAAAGAGTATGTTATCTCACACCTTTTTCTAAAGTTCACTTTATTTGAATACCTTTTTAAAATGTCACATTACCACCAAACTTTTTTTCTTGAAGATGCAGTTTATCCAATCTCTAACACCGTTAAATAAAAACGAGTAAGATAAAGAAAACATGCACACATTCTGAAACCTAATGCTTAATATCAAATCAAAGATGAACCACTTGCCAAAAAAGAACGAGAGAAACAAACACTACAAAAGGAATTTGAGTTGATTATTAGAAAAGATAAAAGAACATAGGAAAAAAAAAAAAAAAAAAAAAGGAGATCAAGTCGAACAATAATAAAAGGACATTACTTGTGGTATAACTCCACGAGTGCTAGTACCACATACAGTTTTCTTTTTTTCAACACATCCATTGCCTGTTTGGGTTTTTCCGGTAACTGGAACCTAAAAAGCCAAAGGAATTTGAGTTTAATATAAATGGTAAAAGAAGAAAGGAAAAAAAGAAAAGAAAAGATCAAGTCGAACAATAAAAGGAAATTACCTGTGGTATAACTCCACGAGTGCTTGTACCACATACTGTTTTCTTCTTTTCAACACATCCATTGCCTGTTTGGGTTTTTTCTGTAATTTGAACCTAAAATCCAGAATTTGAGTTGAATATAAAAGGTAAAAGAAGAAAATAAATCAGGCTAGATTAAAAATAAAATAAAATACCTGTAGTACAAATCCATGAGTGCCAGTATCGGATGGTGGTTTCTTCTTAGAGTTTTCAACATGTACAGGCTGTTTCTGAGGTTTTTTAGCAGCGAAGCCAGATTTCTCAGTAATGTCAACCTAAAAAAAGAAAAGAAAAGCATGTACCATTACACACTACAGATAGAAGGAAAAATGATCTTATACACACAAAATGTTAAACTAAACTGAACAGAAAATGGAAAATCTGCAACAGATATGTAGTTTTCTGATCTGAAACGAAAAGGCACAAAACTATAATGTTACATCAACATATAAAATCGAAATCAAATCATATGCTCAAACAATAGTGAAGAAGATCCATGACGAAGCAGATTAATTACATCAACTCTCATTTTTTGTTCTTTATTTTTTTCTATTTGATGTTCAAAATGAGATCTGTTTTTATACTCATTAGGTAGTTAACTTAATCACTATGCTACTTTAGTGTTTTTTTTTAAAAGTCAGTTTTGACACTTCAGGAGTTAATCCTAGTATTGCATCAACTCTCATTTTTTGTTCTTTATTTTTTTTCTATTTGATGTTCAAAATGAGATCTGTTTTTATACTCATTAGGTAGTTAACTTAATCACTATGCTACTTTAGTGTTTTTTTTTAAAGTCAGTTTTGACACTTCAGGAGTTAATCCTAGTATTGCTAGTGTTGGTAAAAGCCACTAGTCTACCATATGACAGCACGTATCTAGTGTAAGCACCAAAGAGAATTACAAGCTAGCATGGACGTGTTGCACCTTTGTATGGTGCTGGATGCACTACAACAAGAAATGAAATGCATCAAGTAATGATCATACATACATGCATCTTATATAATTTTTCATGCAGTGATCATTTTCACAATATTAATTTCATCTAAACAAGTTGCAGTACAAAATCATCTAAACATGCAGTACCAAAACTCAAACCATGATTGCTCAGGTGAACTCAAACCACTTGTCATTTGAACCCAGGTTCAAAATAAGCCATAATTTATATTTTTAGATAAAAAAAAAGAAAAAAAAAAAAGAAAAGAAAAACATACCTGTGGTACAAATCCATGAGTGCCAGTACTGGATGGTGGTTTCTTCTTAGAGTTTTCAACATGTACAGGCTGTTGAGGTTTTTTAGCAACGAATCCAGATTTCTCAGTAATGTCAACCTAAAAAAAGAAAAGAAAAGCATGTACAGGGAGTATATCATCACCTCACAAACACACCAAGGAACCATGGTCTAACTCTGATCTCTTTTAAAACTGTAGTAATAACTAGGAAAATTAAATTCAGGAAATACCTGTGAAGTAAAACACTTCGGATCTTGGGTTTTGGTAAAGTTGGTGGTTTCTATAAGAGAGTGCACCACTTCCCGTACAATTTCTTCAATGACCACACGAAACTCTGACATCAATTCCTCCTTTAAGCCCTCCCGGATTGCATTTGTCACATGTGAAACTTGGTCTTCCACAAATTTCTTTTGTTCCTTTACAACATTGAGTTGCTTGGGCGTAGGACCAAAGCCATAAGTCCTCATTTGCCTAGGTTTCTCTGGCCCTAGAAGCTTAGCCAACGCTTTCTCTTTTGATTGCAACGCCTCTGGATCGGTATTAGCCATTCTAGTAAGTTTTTCCTACAAAATTAAATACCAAGTTAAAATACAGGAAAATGTAATCCTTTTTTATCTCAACAGTGCAAGCATATTATCAACGTATTTATCCGAATACTTACAATGAACTTAAATGTTTTTCTATCAAGGTCCGACTTTGCCAAACCGTAATGCGTTGTCATCCAAAATTCGAACTCATCTGGTTCACCTTCTTCTTTAACAATCTGTTAGAACAAACTCCAACCAGTTGTAAACAATGTTGGTAAAACAAAAGAAGCCCAATAAAATAAAAACAAACAGCCTTACCTCATCTCTCACAACAGCAAAGCCCTTTCTTCCTGTTCTATGTGCTACTTTCAGTTTACTCCGATTAGCAGAACCCACAGTACTTGTTTTCTGAAGGATAAACATTAAACAATAAATGGTAGATTTCTAAACATAAAAAACATGAATAAGAAAGTTCAATTCTTACATTTCCTTCTTCAGAACTCCAATACTGCACTAAATCTGGCCATTGATCATCCTCTATATCATCGGGGCAAATAGCTAATCTTTCACCATCCTCTTTGTAGGGAGTATAGTACTTGCGCTTCACAGTGCACTTCCAATTCTTCCATAGTTTACCCAAATTCCTCAAGAATGTAGCCTTGTATCGTTCTTCTAGAGCAAAACAGGCCTGGAATTATGTTCATGTATCAGAATATAAACCAAGTTTATAGTTCCAATCTCATAAAGAGAAAAGTCAGTGGATTACCTTATATTCAATCCAGGTCCTATTCTTAGCATGCACGTCGATGAGCCTCCAATCCAACTTATTAAGCGGAAAAAAGTTGCCAATTTTTACAGTACGTCCCATTTGACTTTTTAGCTTCTTGGAATATATTCCCACCGCTTGATTAAGCTCATTAATTTCAACCTTCATAGGGTCACCGCCCCATGTCTTGAGCAATTTTGCAGGCCCTCGTGTTTTTCTCACACTTTCTTGATTTGGCATAAATTCTGACTGAAGTTCATCATGTTCAAGTGACTGAGATTCTGACTCAAGCGACTGAGATTCCGATTCAGGGTAGAGTGGTTGATATTCAGACTCAGAAGCCATATCCTCATCACTTGCAGAAAAATACGAAGAAGGTGATCCAATGTGTTGACCACTTGAATGGAACTGGAATTGAGGTTTTGCGATCCGCTTTACAGTAAACATTTTGTATACAAAAACCTATATAACATTGTCATAATTACATATAGCACAATAATGAAAACTTTCGATGTCTTATCGAAGCAGCAGCAACCAAAACTTTAGATGACTTTTAAAAATGCAAGAAAAGACAACAACATACAACTTTAAACTTTGAATGCATATAATGATCCCATATCAAGATATATCAAGTGGGTGCCTTAAGCAGAACATTATTTTCATGTAGGTAATTTCATTTATATAGCATCTAAAAGATTGTCACATCATAAAAACTCAAAACTAGAGGCAAAAGAGTAATCAAATCACCTCTCGGAGGTATCACTATATATCCTCTTGCAATGATTATAAACAGCTACAGAGAGGACCTGCAATCAAATTAAAAGCATATTAATTTGAAGCACAATAAAACCTATCCTTAAAAATGTCTAATTGCTTGCAGCAAGAGAAAAGTCTTTAGATGACTTTTAATAATGCAAGAAAAGATATAGAAAGCTCATAAATTAATTCAATCGCCATTTCCTTAGGTGTTGCGCTGAGAGAAGGAAAAAGGGTGTATGCTAATCAAGACTGCTAGCTTTAAAACTTGAGCTGAATGAAGGATACTAACTAGTTATTCTTTATTGTGTTAAGTTATCAGTAAAACCACTCACTCCACGGCTCTCAGGATTGATGCAAACAGTCTGTAATTTTATTGAATTTTCTCTCAATGTAACATAATAGGAGAAAAAACAGCCCAGAGAATACAACCAAAACGACAAGATTTCTGCAGTAGCATTGTAAGAGTATCAAAAACTCAACATCTCAATTAGACGTGTTTCTATTCCTTGAGTAGAATTCGGTAATTTGTAAACATTTCCAAAATTCATGAAGCAAAAATTAATTCAATCACCAGAATATTGTAGCCCCACAATTAACAATTGTAGGTCAAAAACTGCATTCTTTAAGCAACCAAGCATTCTATTCTATGTTCAGAGCACATCTTAGGCAATGGTATAGTAGAAATTAGAAAATGAAATACTTCACTACATAGTAAACGCTACCAAGTTATATCAACAAATTACATCCAGTTCCGAAACTTGACAGTGTAGTGTTAACTGTTAAGTTATTGAGGGAAATTGGAAGCATTCAAGTCAGCGGTGAGAAGTAGAAGGGAACCTTCTGATATTTATAAACTATTCGGAAGGACAGTGATTGAAACTTGAAAGTTGCAGATAAAATTAATTAACAATTATGAGGCAGCAGAAATCACGAGCAGCTACACGCAATCTAATTCTCTGATTATTCATATCCTAGCAAATTATCCATTCACAATCTGACATTGCTCCTTTCTCAGATATAATATTGCATTTTGACGTAAACATAGGCCAGAAACAAATACTGATGGAATGAAATATTCTGTAAAGCCTATACACTAGCAGAGAGCAAACATAGCTTCCAGAAATGCTAGATACTGAAGAAGAAATCTGAAGGTTATTACTGGTTCCAGAAATACAATTTTGAATCTTACCAGCAGAATTAGAAGGTGATGCCTTCCCAACCACAGGATCGACTTAAGAACGTGTTCCTTCCAAAAGAAGTGTTCAGTTTGGCTAGCACTTGAACAACAGGAGTAAGAGACAACGATTTATGTGTACAAGAATAACAAAAAGACCACAAAAAGACAAAAAATCACTGAAAACCAGCTAAAGATGGCTAAAGAACAGATATTAAATAGCAGCTAATAAATATAATCACAAATACCTAAGATACCTTAAACATAGATCAGAGAAAATAATTAAAGAAGAATCATCAAAACTAACATCACTGAAATGTTGAAAAGAGTACGGTGCCGTCAAACTAAACTAACAAAAACTTCACATGTCACCCTGACGAACTTCTTCATCATCACTATAAAGCATATTTTCCTCCTCATCACTCTCACCCTCATTTTCCTCTTCGATATCGGTCTGATTTGTTGAGTGTAAATCAGCTGCATCAACTATAGTTCCTTCTACATCAGTCCTGATCCATGTATCATCTCCATCAGAATTGATTGAGGTATCATTCAGAGATTGAACACCTAATAAAGCAAGCTCTCCATTATCCATAACGTCATCCATCAGACCTTCGGAACTCATATTAATTAAATCACGAGGAGTTGTCTTCACTACAACTTGCCACTCTTTTTCTACCGGATCTTGTACATAAAAAACTTGTTGAGCTTGGGAAGCTAAGATGAAAGGTTCATCCGAGGCCCGATTATGCTTGTACGTATGAGGAAATAATCTGGAATGATGAAGTACCTCTGCCAGCAGCAAATTAGCTTCAATCACCAATAAAAATATCAAGAGCAGCAAAATCAGCAGTGAAGTTACTTTCCTCTTCCCCTCTCAAAATCCACCTACATTTGAAACCAAATCATAACACAAATCAGCCACAGTATCACAGTAAACATTTTGTATACAAAAACCTATAAAACATTGCGTCATAATGACATATAGCACAATAATGAAAACTTTCGATGTCTTATCGAAGCAGCAGCAACCAAAAGTTTAGATGACTTTTAAAAATGCAAGAAAAGACAACATACAACTTTAAACTTTGAATGCATATAATGATCCCATATCAAGATATATCAAGTGGGTGCCTAAAGCAGAACATTATTTTCATGTAGGTAATTTCATTTATCTAGCATCTAAAAGATTGTCACATCATAAAAACTCAAAACTAGAGGCAAAAGAGTAATCAAATCACCTCTCAGAGGTATCACTATATATCCTCTTGCAATGATAATAAACAGCTACAGAGAGGACCTGCAATCAAATTAAAAGCATATTAATTTGAAGCACAATAAAGACAACAACATATACAACCTCTTCTCCAGTTTGTATATTAACTCCTAAAAAAACCAAATAAGCAGCAGTACCGCAGTAAATAAACAATACTAGAAAACCTTCAAATCAAACTAGTCAATGTTATAGAACAGTAAATTACCCAAGTAAAGCTCCCCAAAAGATCCACTACCAATTTTTTCCATTAAATTGCTCATGGTGCAAAAGGTATTTCATATAAGATAGAGCGATGGGTCACTAGAGAACCTATTCTATTAATGTTTGAAGACTCGAATTTTACTGTATTATAAGTATGACTCTAGAGACTGTACAGTAGATCAAAACTGGCAGCTAAACGAACACAGTATTATAAACATTTTTCAATCAATGGCTGCAAATCATTGTACTAAACTTGTTTGCTTACTCTGAGATTTTCTAGTGCTCACTAGAGCCAAGTTACTCGGTGTAAGCACAGCTGCAATCTCTAGAAAATAAACAGCCCAGGTAAGGACAAGATAGACATCAAAGATTCCAGTACACAAACGTTAAGGACAATAAGTTCTCATCAGCAATTAGGTGGTGCAGATGAAAAAGTTGGTTGGGGCATTTATCTCACATGAGATCCATTCCTTTATTGATTTCTCTTATGAACCACATAGAAATTTAAAAGTCAACCATTCTTAAACTTCACCACATGCCTTAGCTTCACCACTTGAACTTCACAAGTCTGTATAACTGTAAATGCTCTGGCACCTTTTGTAGGCTTAGCCAATATAAACCTATCATAATTACTTCTACACTCTCAACAACTCCTAAATTAAAAGCAGGCCATTATCGAATGAAATCTCACATTATTACTTCCATTTTTTAGATTTAGTTTTTAAGATAAAGCCTCTATTGCAGTAGTAAATGTTAGTAGGTGAAAAAGCGAAGACAATTAACTAGCTAGCTTATATCAATAAAGTGATGAAATCTTAAGGAGTACACGCAATCACTAATTAAGAATGTTAACATAACCTAGACTGTTAACCTAACCTAAGAAAATCAACACATAAATAATAAGTACATCATGGTACTAAGTACATCATCAATTATATATCAACAGAAACAATCAAATCATGCATAATTGCATACTATTACATACTACACCAGCAAAATTGCACAAACAGATATCATAATTGCTTTGATTTCATCAAACCAACACATCAAATCAACAATAAAAAATGTAATGAGCTGAACAAAAGATAAAAGAACGAAGAAACAATTCATGTCAAAAGAAACGACAGAGGCATCGATCGAGCATAATTTCTAGCAGTGACGATTCCCAATCTATGAAACAAAATACGCGAGATTCATCTCCGTAACGGTAATTGCAAGAGAAGAAAGTTTGATTTACCTTCAATCGAAGAGATATCGACAGGTGAAGAGGACTGAGATAGGTTTCGCCATTGTTGAGAGATCGACAGGTGAAGAGGACGCTAGGGTTTCGATTGCAGAGGATTTGATCGATAAATTTGGGAATTTGAGAACTTTTCTGTTTTTAGTTTGCAAGTTTTACAAATAAGTCCCCACATTTACTTCTAATTACACAAATGGCGCCGAAGTATTACCCCCACAAAACCTCCGTTTTTAGTTCAATATTATGACTCTGTTTGTGAGTCACTTTGCTTATCACAAGAGTCATATTTTTACCCTAATTTTTACCTTAATTAAATATCGATGTTAATATGCCTCAAATATTACGACTCTTTTTAGGGAAAAATACATATATAAACCAATATACAACATTGCAAAAACAGCCACCTTCAAAAAACAATTATAAAAAGTTCGCTACAGTGATTCGCTACAGTAGATTCGGATTTCAAAACTCGCTACAGTAGCTTTAATAAATATTTTGAAATCCGGAAGCTAGTTTCAGCCACCGAAACTAGCTGAAACTAGCAAAAAATGATTGAAACTAGCTGAAATTAGCTAAAAATGTTTGGAAAAAGTTGAAACTAACGGTTAATTTCATATTTTTCCTAAAATTTAACCTTTAAAATTAGTTTTTTACTTTATAAAATGATTAAATTAACTCTAAAACTTATTTATGCTAAACTAAAAAAAATTAAAAAATATGAAAACTATAATTATAAAAATATAAATCATTATTTTAAATGAAAAAAATAGTTTTATATTTGTTTCAACACATAAAAACTAGTTTCAGAAGCTAATATTAGACAAAAAGTTAGTTTCAGAAGTTAGTTTCAAACAAAAGCTATTTTTATAAACTGGTTGAAACTAACTATTAATGCTAGTTTCAACATCATAAAATGTTATTCTCATTAGTTTCAACAACAAAAATGCTATTTTCATTAGTTTCAGTATCATAAGTGCTAGTTTCAGCAACAAAAATGCTAGTTTCAGCAACAAAAATGCTAGTTTCAGCAACACAAATGCTAGTTTCATCAGTTTCAACAATATAAATCCTAGTCTCAACTAAATGCTAGTTTCAACGACTAACTGCTCTTTTAATTAGTTTAAGCATCATAAGTGCTAGTTTCAGCCACAAAAATGCTAGTTTCATTAGTTTCGGCAAACACGAATGCTAATTTCATTTGTTTCAAAAATGTTAGTTTCAGCAACACAAATGCTAGTTTCATTAGATTTAGCATCACAACTGCTAGTTTTAACAACAAAATGCTAGTTTTATTAATTTCAACATCATAAGTGCTAGTTTCAGCAACAAAAATTCTAGTTTCAACAACACAGATGCTAGTTTTAGTTTCGGCAAACACGAATGCTAGTTTCATTGGTTTCAGTATCACAAGTGAACAAAAAATGCTAGTTTGATTAGATTCAGCAACACATATGCTAATTTCATTAGTTTTAGCAACACAAATCCTAATTCAACGGCAAAATGCTAGTTTCATTAGTTTTCAGCATCATATATAATTGCTAGTTTCAATAGTTTGAGCATCATAAGTGTTGGTTTCAGCAACAAAAACGCTATTTTCATCAACACAAATGCTAGTTTCATTAGTTTCAGCATCATAAGTGTTAGTTTCAACAACAACAATGCTAGTTTCATTAGTTTCAGCATCATAATTGCTAGTTTCATCTTACAAAAATGCTAGTTTCAGCACACAGATACTCGTTTCATTAGTTTCGGAAATGCAAATGCTAGTTTCATTAGTTTCAGCATCACAAGTGCTAGTTTCAGCAACACAAAATGCTCGTTTCAGCACACAGATACTAGTTTCATTAGTTTCGGCAATGCAAATGCTAGTTTCATTAGTTTCATCATCACAAGTGCTAGTTTCAGCAACACAAAATGCTAGTTTCATTAGTGTCATCATCACATGTGCTAGTTTCAGCAACACAAATACTAGTTTCAACACATAAAACCTAGTTTCATAAACTAGTTTCAGACAAAAAGCTAGTTTCAAAAACTAACAGAAACTCTATGCAACTAACTGTTAATACTAGTTTCAACATCATAAAATAATAATTTCATTAGTTTCAACAACTAAAATGTTTGTTTTCAATAGTTTCAGCAATAAAAAAGCTAGTTTCATAAAAACAAATGCTAGTTTCATTAGTTTTAGCATCACAACTGTTAGTTTCACTAGTTTTCAACATCATAAGTGCTAGTTTCAGCAACACAGATGGTAGTTTCATTAGTTTCGGCAAACACGAATGCTAGTTTCATTAGTTTCAGCATCACAAGTGAACACAAAATGCTAGTTCATTAGATTCAACAACACATATGCTAGTTTCATTAGTTTCGACAACACAAATACTGGTTTCATTAGTTTCTGTATATAAATATTAATTAGGAGATTATTTGGACGTTGGTTATATTTAAAAAATAGTTAAATATAATTAGTTAGTAATTAATTAACACTAATAAACGTAAAAGACACCATTAGAAATCAGTTTAGCGAGAAATTGAAGTCCAATTTCATATTCTCTTCCAGATTAGAGAGATTTTAGAGAATGCTTGGTTAGAGTTTAGGGCACCAAAAAAATAGAATGACCTTTTTTGTAAGATGTATTTTGGAGACTACTTGATTAGATTCAAGGGCACCAAAAAATAGAATGGCCTTTTTTGTAAGACTACTTGTATTTTAGGGCACCAAAAAAATAGAATGGACTTTTTTGTAAGATGTTTTTTAAAATGGTTGTTTTAGCAATTAGGTGCTCTAAAGTGGTTCTTTTATGTAATTTTCTGCTCTTTTTATGAGTCGTTCTTAGTATTATATACCACACTTTTTATGCGTGGCAAAAGACTTTATAGGACGGGCGTTTTGTGCCTATTTCTTTTACCACGGCCTTTTATACCACGCTTTAAAAGCGTGGTATATAGCAAAAAAGCGTGGTATAAATTTATACCACGCTTTTTTGCTATATACCACGCTTTTAAAGCGTGGTATAAAGCCTTAACTGTTGTAGTGAAATGCGGCAAATATGTCATCTATAGTTAGAAAAAAAAAGTAGAAAACTTGTCAAAGATAAAATTGATTCATTCCATAATAACCTTTTTTGCTCGGAAGTAGAAACCAATTGATTAAAAAAAAAAGAGAATGTTATCTCACACCTTTTTCTAAAGTTCACTTTATTCGAATACCTTTTTAAAATGTCATGTTACCACCAAACTTTTATTTTTTAAGATGCAGTTTATCCAATCTCTAACACCGTTAAATAAAAACGAGTAAGATAAAGAAAACATGCACATGTCCTGAAACCTAATCCTTAATATCAAATCAAAGATGAACCACTTGCCAAAAAAGAACGAGAGAAACAAATTAACCACCCTGCTTTTTTTTAGAAGCGGCAAATCGAGGATCAATAATGGTTCCCCATTTACCTCCGAACCCCCGACCTGTTGGTTGGAGGTGAAGGAGCTTTACAAATTAACCACCCTGCTAATCTGCTATAATTTGTGTCGAAACCGAAAACAGGATCTTCGAACGACAACCACGATATATATATATAATCATCAGCAAAAGATGCCAAGTCAAGTCTGTGTACAGGAGCAAAAACACCGTTTTGCAGCAGAAAGCAAAACCAACCAGCTAATCTTAAAGACCAGAAAATAGAAATAAAACAAGAGCCGATCAAAAAGCAAAAGTCTGAGCAGCTAAAAAACGAAACTAAGAATGTTCACCAAAATCAAAATCAAAGGGAAGGGAAGTGTATCCCATGGAGAGTATTCTTGAAAGAGTCTCAGAGTGACACAGCTTATGCGCAAGACGATCAACATAGCACATGGCAACATCGTTTGCGGGGGAAAGGAAGTGTAAGGCTCTGTTCTCTTCGTCTGAAAACTCATTATTTTCAGTTCAGTTCAGTTTTGTTCAGTTCTGTTCAGGTTCATTCAGTTCAGTTCAGTTCTGTTCAGTCTTACTTAGTTATATTTTATACTAAAAATAAATTCAGTTCAGTTCTGTTCAGTTCTGTTCAGCTTCATTTAGTTCTGTTCAGTTCAGTTCAATTCTGTTCGGTTCATTTAGAAAGGATTTGGTGGTACCATGACATTTTACAAGATATCCAAGTAAAATGCAATTTTTATAAAAGGTTTCAAAGATTGTTAAAATATTTTATAGTATATTTTCAAACCACCACGTATCAACTACTTTCTCCGTCCACACTAAAGTTTTCTATTTGGTTTTGTTGAATTTTTTTAGCATCCATTTAATTCCGAATTAATCCTAAATCACATCGGAAAAAAAATTTAAACTTATATTATAAAAGTGAAAATCTTATGTTTTCATAATATAAGTTTGTTTGGTACAATTTAGGATTAATTTGGAGTTAATTATATTGGAGATTAAAAAAAATCAACTAAACCAATTGGGAAACTTTAGTGTGGACGCAGGAACTAATAATAAGTTGGGCTTTAGCCTACAAACGGAGCGGGATTGTACTTAATTAATTAAGAGTTGGGCTCTGTTTGATTCGCCTGAAAATTTCTTAACTGAACTGAATTTAACTTATAATAAATCGGAACTGAACTGGACTGAATCTGACTGAACTTAATTTATTTGAAATATATATTTTCACTAAACAAATATGAACTGAACTAAATTTATATGAATTGAGCTGAATTTAATTAATTATTTTAAATTGAATTTAATAAATCTAAATTGAACTCAACTTATTTGAATTGAAATTAAGGTGAAATCAACAGGGTATTACTTGTTACGATACTGATATTTGAAGATAATACACAATTTCAAGGATGAATGGTTTCTTCCAATTCTCGCATAATTATGCCAATCAAGTACTCTTTGATATAGCTATGTACATAGCACAATAATTCTTTTTCAATGAGAATTAATTATTTACCCTATAAATACATCCCTTTGCAATTAATATTCAAGTATACTAAGCTAGCACAAATTAATCAAAGCACAATATGGCAGCCAAGTCCCAAGTCAGCACCACCCTCTTCTTCAGCTTTCTCCTCATGATCATCGCATCATACGGTACGCAATTCGATTAAAACTACACGAGGGGTATATGTGCAGAAAGAGATAAAATCGAAAGGGAGATCATTCGAGGGGTATATATTGACCAAATCATGTGAATTTTGTTATAACATTGTCGATCAAATAAATAATTTTCTATGTGATCACAGGTGGTCGAGTTAGAGCCGAAAAACAGGTTTGTGAAGTTGAAGTTCTCTTCGATATTCCCCCCACGTTCAGTGAATGTTCACAAGAGCTTATCGATAGATCCTGTGCAGATCTTGGTGACCAAGCGAGAGGACAGTGCACATCATCGTTCGCTGGTACTTGCATATGCATATACCCTTGTTTAGGGCCTTTTAGGCTTGTCAATGGGTGAAGCACTACAAGAGTTTTGACCAATTGCGACCCAACTTGAATACGACTCTTTTTCATAAGGGTCGTAAATTTACAATTACGACTCTTATATGATCATTTGTAACTCTTAAAAGGAGTCGTATTTATATGACTATCGAAATAATAACAATGACAACTATAAAGAGTCGTAAAATGTGAGAAGGTTTTTTTATGCTTATAACCTAAAAATTTAGGGTAAATTATGACTCTTATTTTATTAAGAATGACTACTAAAAAGAGTCATAAATTATAACTAAAAAAGGGAGGTTTTAGAGTTAGGGGCTAGTTTGTACATTTTATTTTTGTAGGGGCTAATATAGCAATTTTTCACTATTAATTATTCTAATCAGATCCTTTTTCACTTTTTCTCTCCCAAACTTTGAAATCCCCAAATAGCTAGGGTTTCTCACAAATCGGAAGATGATCCGACTTTTTCCCCGTCCCGTCCTGATCGATCAAATCGACTTGTTGTTGTGAACGCCAATGCTAATCTACAGATATGCTAACAAACTAGAGCATGTGACTCGTGAGCCCTCGGAGTATATCCAGCAAGAGTCGACCAATAATACTACAACAAATAACAAATATAAAATAAAAAATGCTACTTTAAAAAACAGAACATGTAAACTTAAGCAATTACTCAGAAAATCTGATAACACTTACATGCAATTGAATTCCGAAACAGCAAATACGAGGTTCATCTTTGCTTCTAATAATCTCAGCATGGTTAATTGAAACAGATATGGCATCAATGCAAGAATCATAGATTGAGCTATCAGAAGCTAATGTCAACACATCCTCAGGTCTTATGTAGGTAAGTGTATGATACTCAGCAAATGACAAGTCTTCAACACCCAAATCAACATCACCTTGTTTCACTTGCTTTTTTCTATCACTGAAAAAATATACAAATAAATAAAACTCAAAACATTATATGCATAAAACTCAAACAGCCAGAATACAAATACTCAAAACACACACATATAACAAAAAAGAAAAAAAGAAATACCTTTCCAAAGTTCAGACATGTATATCATGTAATCACAAGTCTCTTTCCTGAGACTCTTCATATCAACGAAGTCCTTTGCATGACGCCTCATCCACTGAGAAACTAATGACATATGTCTATCTGGATCTCCTACTGCCTCGCTACATCCCAAGACATCAATATGTAAATCCAAGTCTTCATCTGCAAAGAAAACACAATATGGTAGATGTAAAACTCAAATAGAAATAACATAAAACTCAAAACAAACTGTACATAAAACTCAAAACATAAAGAAAATAATATTATTATTAAACTTTAGAAAATAATTACCTTTCTTTTCAGCTTCATTAGACTCATGTGCTGCAACATTCTTATTCAGTTCTTTAGTTTCCATTACTGAAGGCTTTGTTGTTGCTATCAATGCATTAACTTAATTTAAAAAAAAAAAAAAAATATATATATATATATATATTCAGAAAAACAAAACTCAAATCAATAATGAATAAAATTCAAGAACATAATTTATTATTACAACAGAATTTCTAGTGTAATGTTGATTCAAAACAAAAGTTCTTACAATCCCAAATGCCTCAATCAGAATGTTAAAATATATTTTACAATCCAAAATTGCCTGAATCAAAAATTTTACAAGAAAAATCAAGAACAAGAATAACCTTCACCTTTATCCATGTGCTCAGTGTTTAAATCATCTTCGAAATGCACTTTTCGAATTTGAGATGGTTGAGTTTCTGTTACATGAGTAACTGAAATAGAAGCAAAAGCAATAGCTTGTGACTCTGTTTCTCCTGTTTGAAGAACAACCTTTGATGACACTATTTACAATGAAAAAACATCTTAGTCAGCAATGATTATAGAAACATTCTTATAAAACTCAAAACAAACAGCGTATAAAACTCAAATATATACAAAAAAATATAAAATGCATTGACAGACACATAACTCAAGCAAGCACAATATAAAACTCAAAACAGAAATCATATAAAACTCAAAATCATCTTAGCATTACAGATTCAATTTAAAGTAAAACATCTGAAATTATATACATACCATTATTCAAATTTTCAGTCTGAGTCTGAGTCTGAGTCTCAAATCTAATAATTTCTGCATGCTCTTCTTTGCTTCCATCATTGCTCAACTCAACAGTCATTTCCAAATCTTTGGTGACATTTACTTCTTCAGCCTTTTGTTTCCCATCTTCTTCACATTGTGTTGAACCAATGCCGAGGTCGTAATTAGCAACAATTGTTGCTGCTACTGCTTCACAGTGAGCTTTTGTACATTCATCAAGCTCTTTATAAACGACATTGTCGGTCCAGAATTTTTGGGAAGCTAAACAGCTGTAATCTCGGTCAACTGGAGCGGAACAGTTGTTCTTGATAAATTCAGCATGATCCCGAAATACAACCTCCATGTTCCGCTTCAATAGCCTCCATCCATAGTCAAGTGGCTAAAAACAGCAAACATGAATATATAATAACTCAAAATGATGCATATAAAACTCAAACAGGAAGCACATAAAACTCAAGAATATATCAAGAAATATTATGCTCAAGGAATAATAATGATGAATAAGAAAGCTCACATCAATGGTTAGCTTCTCCAACTCTGCATTTGTAGGGATTCCTTCGGGAATGCAGAATTTCAGAATTCTATCATCAGAATCCTCAGTCTTATCCTTCTCAAATCCACGGACCACCTCAGCTTGTGGAACAGAAAGCCCAGGTAGATTAATTCCCTTACTGATGGGAAACTCTATCTTGCTCTTTGGTTGTTTACCAAATCCACAGACCACCTCAGCTTTAAATCTTTCTTCCAAAATCTCATTTGTCCAATGCTGAATCAAAGGCAACGTTGTTGGCATTTCGTTGCCTTTGAACACGAATCTAAAAAATGATTAAAATAAAAGTTAGATGAAAAAAACATGACAATTAACATGTAAAAATAACTGAAAAAGTTATAATATAAGATGACGTACCTATGACCGTATGCAAGCAGCAAAACAGGAACACAAGCATAGAGTGTACTCTTGTTCATCTTGTTACCATCACCAAAAAGCTTTTTGAAGCCTTCAACAATATTTGAAACAACAAAAGAGCACCAATCCAACTCCTTAATCTTGTCTACATCATCAATTGCACAGGCAAGCCTGACAACAAGAAAAAAGATACATATATATAAAACTCAAACAACAACAATGTAAAACTCAAACAAAACAGCATATAAAACTCAAACATATAAAACTTATAGTCAAGGTAAATATAACCGCTAAAAACTCAAAAGTTGATAATGTAAAACTCAAGCAAGCACCATATAACACTAAAAGCACTTAAAACTCAAAACAAACAGCATTTTCATACTAGAAAAGAAAAAAAAAACAGTAATAATTAATTAAAGATGAAAACATATTGAAATCTCCATTACTGCTGGATGTTGGAGCGAGAAAAACTGCACAAGCAAACATCACAAATAGCTTCTTGAATTTAGGACCACCATGGGGAAGAGTTTCGATTGCTTTAGCCATCTTAGCACATGGGAACTCATAGACCTCAGCCTTTGATTCCGGTCGGTTACGTCTAATATATCCTTTAAATTCTCTATCCCACCACTCTCGAACTTTTTTAACTCGGTCAAAATCTGGTCCTTTTTCAGACAGCTTGAAGAGACGGATAGGATTGCCAGGGAAATAAGGCAACTTCAAAATATCATACACATCCAAAGCAGTAAGATTGTATGAATTGACACCAACATCTTGAAGAAGAGTGTTGCAATCGAAGTTCTCCATCAGCCACGGAAGTATGTCGAATGGATAGACATCAAATCCAAGCTTCAAAAGACCTCCAAATCCAATTGCAAAGACATCAGCCTTCTGTTCCTCAGTCAAAGATTTTATGACATTGAACATTGAACTGATTTTGCATTGGGTTGTTATAGGACGCATTTTCTTATGAGCTGCAAAAAGATTGTAATGCATATGAAAACTCATGGACAGTGCTAAAAACTCAAAAGAAATACAATATAAAACTCAAACACACAGCATATAAAACTCAAGGATATATCAAAAAATATAATATGCATTGACACTGATATAACTCAAATAAAACTCAAACAGAAAGCATATAAAACTCAAATATATAAAAGTCTGATATGTTGACAAAGCAAAAACTTACATACAGAATTTTACACATTTACAAACCAGGGATGTTGCAAAATACCTTAATACAATTTACATAACAGAGACACAGAAAGAAATGTTTCACAAATTAAGAAAGGAAAAACTAAGATACAGAGCACAGAACATAGATACAGAGATACAAATAACATGATTGTTAACAAATTTACAGAACATAGATACAAAGAGGAGAATTTGTACACATTTATAAAGCAAAATTTTAGATACAAAGCAGAATTATCATTAATTAATGATGTTATACCCTTCCTTGCTACAACCACAGCTTTCTTGAACTTTCCTTTCTTTGACTCCACAGCCACAACTACGAATAAAAAAGTAAACATTAATAATCAGAACAATATAATATATGTAAGACATAAATAAACATAAACAAATATATAAGCTCATTTACATACCCTTTTCTGAGACTGTCAGAATTTCCTTCTTTCCCGTCGGGCTTTTATCAACAGCCTTCCTCCTTCCCTTGACTACAACAACAGCTAGTGTCTTACCATTTTTAACACTGTCTCTTGAAGCATCCGAAGGTGAGTACTCAGAAGTATCATCAGAATCATCACATTTCCTTTTCTTGCTCTGAGGAGTATCATTCTTCGAAGAGTCTTCATTACCATCATATGAATTAGAAGGTGTACCAGCATCAGAGGGTACAAGGGAAGGTATCTCAAAGTCTTTTTCCTTTGCATTCCCTACAAAACAGCATACAAGAGTAACACAAATTAACTCAAACATAAACTCAAACAATCAACACATAAAACTCAAAAACAAACAGAATATAAAACACATAAAGACTAGATGAATTGCTGAACCCTAAATACCTGAAAATTAATTGAATGACTTCTATGAATGTTCAACTTTAAACTCAGTCTAAAAATCACATTAAAAACATGCAGAGTGATAAAACTCAAACAAGGAAACAAGTAAAACTCAAAACAAAGAGAATATAAAACTCAAACATTCATTCAAACCTCAAACTAAAACTAAGGCTGTATCAAACCTCAAACATACTTACCAACAACTTTTCTTTTCTTGTCATTCGCAGCCTTTGTCCTTTTTTCCTTAGTTCTTTCATAACTACTTGACACTGAATGCTCATTATTTGCAGCATCACTGTTTGTAGGCTGTTTCCTCTTTGACCTACGAGGTTGGTGAAGTTCTCCAGTAGCATCACTAGGCTGATTCTTCGTTGACCTACGAACATTTTGAACTACTGATGCTTGCTTTATAAGTACTGGTTTTGGAGTTCCCTTCACCTTCGAAGCTTGATTCAGAGTGTCATCTACAAGAAAAACATATATTAAAAAAACTTTAAACCTCAAAAGAGTGTCATCTTGCGGATTATCATGATTCAATGGTACCTCACCTTCACTGACAGGTACTCTAATTGCTTTAAAAGCTACTGCATTACGTCCCTTACGGGCAACAGGTGGCTTGCCCTGCTTCGGCGGTAGCTTAGTTCTCTTTAGTGGTTGATTCATCTCACTGACAGTAGCCTCTGAATCAACATGCTCATCTCTGCCTGCAGCATGGAATCTAGCAACATCAAGCACGGTTCCAGAAAGAAGTGCATAAGCTTGATCAACCATGTGTGGATCAAGTCTAATGACAGTATCAGCTGCTGGAGCACCAACACCACCAACAGCAGAACCAGAAGCGGCAGCACCGGGAGCATTAACAACGGGAACACCAGAACCAGAAACGGCATCAGAATTAGAATCATAAGTCGAAATTATAACCATGATTGCTGCAACAAAAATCAGAATCAAGTAAGACTCAAAACATTATATACATAAACCTCAAACTTAACAACAATAAAACTCAAAATTATAGGAGCTGATGACAGAAACATAAATCAGACTCAAGTAAAACTCAAACATTATATACATAAACCTCAAACTTAACAACAATAAAACTCAAACTAATAGAAGCAGATGAAAGACACATAAATCAGACTTCAGTAAAACTCAAACATAATATACATAAACCTCAAACTTAACAACAATAAAACTCAAACTAATAGAAGCAGATGACATGCACATGCAGACTATACAACGACTTATAACACATGCAGAGATATTCAACACACAAAAATGAAAACAAAATGTAACGAAACATACATATCGAACCACTTAATTGCATTGTAATTGAATTATACATAAATAAGCACAGAAATGAACAGATCGAAGCAATAACAACCAACAAAATCACAGAAACTAATATACAAACTGAAATGAACAAATCGAAGCACTTACAGACAACGAAATCAAGCTAAAAAAGCTTCAAAGTGTGTGGATGAACTGCAAAAACCTAACACAAACCGATAAAATGAAGAGTTAGAGCTTCGACATCAATCTAGCATCCGAAAATGCGTGAATAAGAAGAAAAACTAGCAAAATTGAAGAAATATATAATAAAATTGTAGATTAGGGTTCCAAAACACAATCGAGAACAACAGAATCAAACGAAAACTCACCTTCAACAGCTGAAAAACACAATGTAGAAGCCGACGAAGAGAATAGATACGACAGAGACGACGATCAGTAGCTTTATCACGGCGACGGAGCTTCAATTCACACGACACAGCTTTCTCTCTCTAAAACTCTCTCTCTCTAGGTTCTCTGAAACGGGAAGAAGGAAATGAGCGAAAATGAACGAAAAAGCGGGCGAATTATCATATTTATACCTAACCCGTTAAAAGATCCGAAAGCAATAAACCGGGTTATAACATGACCCGCGAATTTGGATATAGTATAATGGATTGATCCGGATCACTTGGTCTCACGGTCTCAACTTATAAAGAGGTCTTAAACAAGAAATTGTAATAATTAAATCTGCCAAATTAGTTTGCTAAATTTTTTTTTTTTTTTTAAGACAACATCGAGATTATGGGCTATTTGATATGCTGCTGAGCAAGGTTGTCGACAATGGCCATCCGGATGAGCAATACTGTAGAATAATCTACTGTGTCAAACTACTTGCCACTACGAGAACAAGGGCACGCAGAATTATTGGCTATCAGAAAAAGTCCAATTGGTTTGGTCAAACTGGATCGATGGAGGTATAATCTCTGCGACAAGATGCAGCGGTTCAACAACGGATTTCTATGGAAAAAGTACGACCAGGTTATGCCATACTGCACTGTTTATCCAGTTCCAGATCCAAGAGAACGTTACGATATAGTCTGTATGGACTGTATGTGCGACTTTGAAGTTCACTGTTTCCTGAAGCCGTACTACTTTAGTTGTATTTTGAGGACAATTAGTCAATTACATCTGATTATAGTTCTTTTGCAAACGATTGTAAGCTCCATTCCCGTAATTGCTTACATACCATGATTTTGTTCTGGAATTGGAATATTGACATAAATTAATGTGGTGTTTGGTTTAGTGGTAGTTCCTGATAAAGTTATTGACGTGAGATAAAAAAATTTCAAGAAAAGAAACGAAACGTAAAGAATGTTTAAAGATGGACAAAAAAGGAATACGTTAATCTATCTAAAAAAACAAAAGGGTACTTTGCAAGAAACATAAGCTTTTATTTATTTTTAGATTTGATTTGATCATCGAGTGTTTCACTAGTTTTGCTTGTATAATGTATACACAGATTATGCTGTTAAGTTCCTTCCCTAACTTTAGATTTTGATTTTTGCTTTTGCTGGACGATTGGAATAATTAACGGGATTCAACTGCGAGAGAGAAAGTCAGCATAATGAAGAAACCGGGACCCTTAGAAAGAACTTATCTACTTTTATGTCCTGCAGTCACAAGAATGCTAATATCAGGGATCCTCCATCTCAGTTAACAGATGACATAGGCTTATCTTCAAGAAAAACACCCCTTAAAACTGGAAGCCATCTTCCTGTTAACATTGGTGAACCTTCGGAATCAAATTGTGAGCATGCAGGAGACATTTCTTCTTCACCTTCTCATCCTCATCGAGATCCGGCCAGCTCACTAATGATGAAGTGAGTTTTGTCTCCATCATCCTATGTCTTGTTCATGATTTCTTTTATTTTGCCAAGTCTTTCCTTTTGCTAGTTTGCACCACTTTAGCTGCAAGTTCCATTTCAGATGCAATAGCACTGAGTGAAGATGATGTTATAACTTATCACTAGGATAGGATGTCATAAAAACATGATCTCTCACCTACTGGTGGTATTCTTTGTCCCCCAAAAACTTGGAAACTTACTAGTTCACAAAAACTAATTAACTACACATCATCCACTAATTTATGGCAATACTACACATCATCCACTAATTATGGTTTAATTTGGGCCATAAACTAACTACACATCATCCACTAATTTTAGGGTTTGAGCAAAATGGGAAGCAAATGGTATTTAGCAAATGATTATAACAGTTGCATTTGTAGGCCAGCGGTTACGATAATTGCCTTCCAAGCAAGCAATAGTCCCGGCAAACGCATCTCAGTCCTTTTTTGCTAAATTTTTTGTATTCTCTGTCTAGTTTAGGTTTTCTTGTTTCATGCCTTATTGAGGGGAAAGCTTTATCTATTTCAAGAACCGTTAGTATAGCGTGAAGTAAATAAGGCATGGCACATGAAACAAGGCATTGTTACTAAAACAAATCAAGTTAAACAACCAACTTTCACCCAGCCAATTGATGACCCTATAGACCTATAGACTGTTTCAAGTTTCAACTAAAGTGAGCCTGAAGCTCCTGGTTTTAAGATAATGCGCATAATGAGATTTTTACGCCTGGACCCCCTCTTATGGACGTGCTTTTCAAATCTTTCCTCGTTAATAAAAGAATTACATATAGGCCCATTTTAAGCAGTTAGCGTTGACCTGCTTATAAGCTACTGTTCAATATTGATTCTCCAAACGCGGCCTTACAGAATTTAGCCTTATTCCTTTAATCTTATTTGCAATTTAATCCTTTTTCTTTTTTTTTCTTTTCTTTTTCTCTTTTTTTCTTTCTTTTCTTTCTTTAATTCTATTACCGGATTCCGGCAATGGGTTGACCGGAATCCGACGGGAGCTCTGTAATAGAGCTCCATTAGAGCTCTGTAACAGAGCTCCGACGAGCTCTGTAAAGAGCTCCGACGAGCTCTATTACAGAGCTCCGTCGGAGCTCTTACAGGGCTCCGGTGGAGCTCTGTAAAGAGCTCCGACGAGCTCTATAACAGAGCTCCTCGGAGCTCTTACAGGGCTCCGGTGGAGCTCTGTAAAGAGCTCCGACGAGCTCTATTACAGAGCTCCGTCGGAGCTCTTACAGGGCTCCGGTGGAGCTCTGTAAAGAGCTCCGACGAGCTCTATAACAGAGCTCCGACGAGCTCTATTACTGAGCTCCGTCGGAGCTCTTATTGCAGCTCCAGATCTGGAGCTGCCAACTCCAGATCTGGAGCTGTAACAGCTCCGATCTGGAGCTGTTTCACGGCTCCAGATCGGAGTTGATGGTGGCTACCGGATTCCGGCACCGGAATCCGGTAAATTAGAAAGAAGAAGAAATAAAAAAAATTTGGGGGAATTTATAATTTAGATAAGATATGTGGGTTTATTTTGTAATAACTTAAAGTTGAGATTGTTTGGTAAAATTTAAAATCTGATAATTGTTCAGGGACAATTATGTATTTTCCATGATTAAGAGCGGCAAAAGTCAAGATCGTGGGTTTATTTGTAATTGTTTTGCATAAAGAGGGTTTATACGTAATTCTTTTACTAACGAGGAAACATATGTAATTACCGAGCATAAGAGGGGGTCCACATGTAAATCGCCCGCGCATAATTAGTATTTGCAGAAAGGCATAAAATTTAGGAACAGGCAAAAGAGTTGCTTTCGAGAACCAATAACATCAATTACTTAAAATACAAGATGGGTGAAACCGTGAAAGCTACAAATTAAATATGGTCCCCGGAAATAAGTTTAAAAACACAAAGATGCAAACTTGAAAAATACATTTGCTCGAGATGCACAGATTTGGTTTTTGCCTAGCTTCCTTCTCAATTTCTTATAACCTTATATGTTCAGTGCAATTCTCCCTTCGCTTTTGTTTGATGAAACCATCAACTGCAGCAGATGTGCATATTCCTTGTTCAGTCCGGTAGCTTAGTCCCAGTATTTGATTAAGCCATCCCAGCCACATGTTGCAACTTTACTTTGCTCCAAAGGATGCCACTCGGCGCCTATACAAACTCCCTCATGACACTTAAGTGTTCTGAACACTTTGCAACTCTTCCAATCCCAAAACCAGCACCTGCCCTCACCATCCCCCGACATGACAAACCGTCCATCAGGTGAAAAGTTCACCTGACAAGCATAACCGGCCACAGTGTGCCCAGCAAACCTCTTCTTCTTATTCAGATGAAATTTCTCCCCGGTACCGTAAATAAGAATCTGATTATCCAAACTCTGACAGGCTAGCCAATTCGCATTTGGATGCAACGAAATAGAAGGCATAGAATGCATATGTGGCTCACTAATACACTTAATAACCACAGGAATGCCATACTCCCAAACACGCAGAGACTTATCATCGCTCGAAGTAACAAATCTCCTATTATTGTCTACAAAGGTAATCGTATTGACAGCACCTAAATGCTGGGCATACTCCTGCGTAATCTGCCCGCTATTAACATCCCACTGGACAATCTTCTTATCACTCATCCCAGCTAACAACACATTCTGCTTATCATCATCCGGATTAAGCCTCACAACATAAGGAATCTTCCCAGTTGAGAAAGTCGATATCACTTGCCCCGTCTCCGTATCCCAATACTTGATATTCTTATCATACCCAGCAGACAAGAACTTACTCCCATCATTACTAAACCACACATCCCTCACTGCCTCCCCATGCCCCATATAAGTCCTCATACACTTCCCCGAGTTAAACACATCCCAAATCTTCACCTTACTATCCATCCCAGCCGACAACAACAAATGACCCTGCTCCGGGAAGAACCTAATAGCCGAAACCCCTTTCGTATGCCCACTCCACGTATGCACCAGCCTCTTAGGTATATAACAATGATCATTACTCGCCTTTGCATCCTTAGGCGGCGCAATCCACGACCTCCCTTGATAATCCTTCTCCTCCTTCCCATGAAAACTAGTCTTATCCTGAAACGACTCCCCTTTCTCCTTCTCACCCCCTTTCTTCTTCCCCCTTTTATCCACCATCTCATCATCATAATCATCCACACTCTCCTTCTTCTTCTCCAATTTCCTCTTCTTCTGCTCGTGCTGCGGGATATTATACACGGAAACCCCATCGTTCTGCTTAAACCCTTCCACATCACCCACATAACTACTCTGACACGGATCCACAGCGTAACCAAACTTATAAAACGTATTATACTGCTCATCGAAAACGAAAGGTTCAATATGAGCATCTTCCACAAGCCCTAATTTGTGATTGCGCAGGCCCTGAGCTAGCCCGTATTTCGCATAAGGGTGACCTGGACCGACTATTGGAGTCCATAGCTGGTCGTAGGTCGGATTGTGCGTGTTGGATTGAGCCGCCGTCAAGGAGAGCATGGTATCGTCGACAGCCGGTGCTGTGGATTTGGGTGGAATGATTCTGATTGGCGAGGATTCATGGTTTTCATCGTCGTATTGGCTGTAAGCTCGGAGAAGATCCATGGTTTCTGGTGATTGATTTCTAGGACAGATTTTGATTTGGGATTGTTTATATAGTGTTTGAACTATGATTGTAATAGACTAATAGGACAAGGAATCAGACTAATAAGGCGATCGGAGCTACGATGCCGTCTGTTTTACGACTGTGTGTGTTTGCCTATCCCCTGCATGTCTAGCCACCGGTAAACTTTTTCCGGTGGGTTCTGTTCTGTTTCTTGTTTTCTCTCCCTTTTCCTCTGAAGGTTCAGGTATGTGATCATTGAACCCCGTCTCAGCTTCTTGGTCTCTTGATTTTGAGCTATAGTGGATTGTTAATCTGATAGAATTATTGATTATAATCACCTGTTTGATCGTACTTGGATTTGTATTCGGTGAACGATTGGTTTGATCGTTTTTTATTCAATTCTTGTACAATTTCTTCATCTGCTTGTTTGTTTATGACACCATGATACTCCCTTTTTTTATTGAGCTCCTCAAAATTTGTAACAGAAAGGTTTAGATTATAGATAGATCATTAATCATGCTTTCTAGCCTCATTGATGCTTGAGTGAGTTCTTGGAACGTGATGTATATGACTGTAAAGTGTGGAATCTTAAATCATGATCGTCATCCATGCCTCCGGTCTTCACATATATATGCTAGAATATCCCGTTTGGTAAATCGATCCTACTAGTATTCTACTAGTGTTGATCTTTAGCTGTTACTATAATATAAAGCATCAAGTAGTTAGGTCCCTAACTATATGTGTGTATTTACTGTTAAACCATGTCAATGAGTGAGGGTGAGTTTCATTCTGTTTTCTACTTCATATTTGACTGAAGTATCAATCTTCATATTTAACTTGAATTGTGGCCCATTCCCTGACATCCAGTGCTTTATATGAGTGTTGTTCTTTAACAACTTAAGAAACTACGTACTTGACTTCTTTGAAATATATTACTATCAGTACTATGAGTTGTCCGCAGATATGTTCTTGGTACTTGACTACAATTCTGCTCTGAAATGTGATGCTAGTTTTTGTGATGTGGCTATATGTGATATATTTAGATTGGTCTGAAGGAATTAAGGCCCAGGGGCTTATGCCTTATAGTGTTCTTTCAGCAAGAGTTGTGTATGTTTTAATTCTGTTCCAGTATGTGCAAAAGCTGAGTCATAAAGATTTGCATGAGTTTACAAATTGTTGTTGTTTGGTTCCTGTTTCGCCGTTTGAATCAATAATGCATGTGTATCTATATTATACGATATGTTTGAGTGAATTATCATTATAATAGTATGTTTACACTAGAGCACTAGAGCATGTGCAGTTTAAGTAGTCCACTTTAATTAAGATATCAAGTAAATTCATGATGATATCGTTTACGTTAATTATTGATATTAATTACTCCTATTTACTAATACATATTTTTGGTACATTTTTCTATGCATATGTACGTGATGAGTTTTTCAAGCATTTATACATAAGGCGCTTGATGTAACTCTACCCGCATTACTGATTTAATGGAGCCTACGCGCTTAATGCCCTGATTTATATTGCCGTGTGCATCATTGAAGCAACAGGAGAAATCATTCATGGATAAGTTATATCAAAGATAAGTTTATTTATTTATCTATCTTTTTATCATTCTAAATCATTGAAATAACTTGTTGTACTGTATAATTTCTCTATTCCCTGAAGTGATTAGAGATACTTGATGAGGGTTGCAAGATACAGAGGTACACTATTGGCACTTAAAATTTTGGTCCATGTCTTAAAATGTGACATCTTGCTATGACATATGGATGTGAAAAAGATATCATATGAATACAAATCATGTTTCTCCAATCCCTGAAGTGATTGGATATATAAACTATAAAGGCGTTTGCAAGAAATACAATTGATACTTTATAAGTTTTGTCCATTTATTAAAATGAGACATCAAATAAATGTAGCACCTGAAAGTTGCTATGATATATCGATGCAAATTTGTATCTCTGGAGCTAATAGTCCAGTTTTTGCCACCTTGATTCGACAAATCACATTATTGAAGTGATTGAAAATGCATTACGAATGGTCGCGATTTGTGATCCTCGAAAAAGATTAGAACACCAACCATCATTTATTAGTTGGCTGATACGTACCTCTTGTACATCAATGATTTTAAATGTACCTTATGTACATTAACGGTTTCTTTTCAAAATCGAGGCATCTAAATTGTTATTTAGAGTTTATGCCAGTAGCCATGATCACTATTAGATTCAAATGAAATTGAATATACATATCACTATATTTGTATTACAAAAGCATGAAATATGGCATCATGCACAACATAGATAAATCTCACCAACCTGAAGTTGAGAGAAGTATATGAATAGATAAATCTCACCAAACTGAAGTTGGGAGAAATATATATGAATATTTACTTATTGCAGAGCAATAAATATCAATTGTTGGCTATTGCAAGATTGGTCATTTTATTACTAAGAATGGAGCATAATATATTTAAGGGTGTATCAAACTCTACAAAAAGAAAAGGGTTGGAGTATCATATTCTTACGATGAAATAAAGATGCCATTATAGTGGTCATGAATATTACAAGACCATGATATCATTGGAAAAGAAACTTGTGGTGACAAGATCACACATTAGACTCACTTCCTCAAGAAGATCGAGATTACTTGTCTTGCCAATATGAAGTTGACAATGATTACCTTTACGTCACATCCTGGCTTGATTCAATTATTCACGATTGTGATATTTAACCAACAAGAAGTTGGTATGTAAAAATCGGTCATTATTAAATTTGCATGCAAAGGGTGACCGTTTATCAAGCATTGCTATAAAGATTTCACAAATAACAAAGTTCATATGATGTGATACGCATGGCCATCCAAGTACGAATACTTTTATATAAGGAACCTGAAGTTTTCCTTATATGATATATAGTTATGTGCTGAAAGCTTTCTCATGTCGTTAGATTATATTAATGGCAAGGCACGACCTTGAGATTAAGCTTACTAATGAAGACTTTGAAAGTGATCATCACTCAGAAATTTATTGATGTGGCTAGAAGTCCGCTAATTGCTCAAATTAATGTCTTCTATTGGGCAAAATTTAATTTTCAGCACACAGAAAACCAACTGCTAGAGTTATACACTCTCATGGTTGTATCTTTTTCTCTTGAAAAGAACTCATACATGAAGCCAATTTTAAACAAAAGTATGAGTATATAAGTATCTAAGCTGGGCATGATCATTTATATTATGTGCCCCCAATAATGCTAATTCTCTGAATTAGTTTTTCCCAGCTTAGGGGAGAAAGTACATGATAAGCTGATAAAAACAAATTCATAGAGTGAATTGATCCCCATATATCTGAGAGTTCAAACTTGAACTAAAATACGAAATGCAATTTTCAGCTTCATGTTACAATATTTCAAACATGAAATTATATAATTTGAATGTGGACAACTATGACTCTATTTGTGGCATACCGAGCTACATATCAGTTATATATATGACATGTGTTGAGAATTGAATATCTTGCCGATTGTGATTCATGCACCGGAAGTGCAACATTTAAATTATGTGGTTCCATCATTACAAAAATAATGCAAGAAATACAGTTGGTACTCTCTAGAGTAAAATAGGCATACACAAGTGATGACCATATATTGAGATATCTGAAATAATAATAGATTGCCTATAGACATGGAAATGGTACATGTATAGTATATATTCAGATATCCACGATCAGTACTGAATCAAACAAAGAGATTTGATTATTGAATATACCGGTATACATGGAACCGAGAAATTAAAAAGCATATGCGAAATTCAATTGATATGGATGATTAAACATGTAAAGGGGATCTTACATGAAAATCCATTTAATGTCGACAAAGTGATTATAGAAAATGAGCTCATGGACCACATGTCCATTTCAATTCATTGTTGAAATTCAACTTTTTGTACGGTGCCGTTGCATTATCGAGTCAAAGTTCATGTGCATCTAGATACTAAGCATTTCTTCATGCATGCTATCTTTATTTCTATAGCTTATTCTTGTTTATTGTAGTTGTTTTAGATATCATATTGCATACATACATATTACCATATGATTTGCTCAAAGATTACCACTTGAATATAACCCTGAAGGTTATACGTGCACATGAATTGTCCTGAAATTGACAATGAAATTTCTATGTTTTGAGAAAGTTTTTTTTTTTTTGAAAATTGTTTTACTTTTATTCCAAAAATCACGTCCGTACAAACGTCGATCCGCAGATCCAGACGGGCTGATCTACAAGCCTATACAATTCTACATTTGACATATATAGAGCTTCTCAACAAATTATAACCTATAAACAAAGTTGAGTAGCTTATCATCTCCAATGCATCTCATCTTGACAATTTGTTTAATCTCATCCACCATCTGAACATTGAAAGGCAACAAGTTGTACAGTTTCTGGTTCCTTGCCCTCCATGTCGCATAAATCAATTCTGTGAAAGTCATCTTTAATAATTGAGCCTTCAAAGACTTTCCTTTTGTTGCAATTTTTATCCATTCCATTTCAGCAGTAAACTGCCCAGGTCTGCGAGTTATCTTCATCCAATCAAGCAAATTCTGCCACACTATCCGAGTGCTGCAACAGTCGAAAAACAAATGTTGCACACTTTCCGTTTCCCCACAAAACAGACAAGAGTCCTCTGTCGCTATTCCCATTCGAACCAGTCTATCTTTGGTATATAGACGCTCTTTACATGTCATCAAGAGTATAAACTGCGTACGAGGACGAGCTCTATTTCGATACATTAATTTCCGCCAAGGAACTGGAGGTTTACAACCCCGCAGCTCTGCATATAATCTGTCAGTATTATAACAGCAATCTTGCTTCGCCTTATCCCACTCCGTCAGGTGCAGTACTTTTTCCCTGACCTTAACAATGGATCGTAGTAGCCAAGAACAGGTTTGGGGCGGAGTAAACTGTTCTATCTGCTCCCCTTTAAGATAGTAACTGTGGATCCAACGGACCCACAGTTTATCTGTCTTCATGCTCAAATGCCACAACAGTTTGGCCAATGTAGCAATATTCCATTCCTTAAGTGAAACAATATTTTGCCCTCCTTGCTTCTTAGGATCACAGACATTATCCCATGCAATAGGAGACTTCCTATTAATTGTGTTTGTTCCACTCCAAAGAAAAGTACGACAATGCGATTCAATCTTACGTATCACCTGCTTTGGCAAAGGAAACAATTGCATCCAATAATTTGCCGTAGAGAAGATGACACTTTTAATAAGTTGAATTCGTCCAGCATAACTCAGCATTTGTGCCGCCCAATGTTTGATGCGACCCGTAATCTTTTCAATCAAGACTTGATATTGATTAACAGAAAGCTTCTTACTTGATAACGACACTCCCAAATACTTGAAAGGTAGTGATCCCTTCACAAACCCAGTAGATTGGAGAATGATATTTTGCTGTGGCACCGGTACTCCCCCAAAATACACTTTACTCTTGTTTGCATTTGCTATCAAACCTGTAGACTTCGAGAATACATGAAATTTCTCCATAAGGAGTTGTATGGAAGTATTATCACCTCTCGCAAACAACAACACATCATCAGCAAAGCAAATATTAGTGATTTCCTCCCTCTCACACTTTGGATGCCAATTATAATCTGGAACCCCTTTTAGAGTTTGAAGTTCTCTATGTAGATATTCCATGACAATAACAAAAAGGAGAGGCGAGATAGGGTCACCTTGTCGCAATCCCCTTTTAGCAACCAAAATCTTTGAAGGAGTCCCTTGTATATTGTATCTGTAAGAGACAGTAGTCACACAAACCATGATCCACTCTATAAATTGCTAAGGAAAATTCATCTCCTTCATAATTCGTTCCAAAGCACACCATTCAACACTGTCATAAGCCTTCTGCAAATCCATTTGTACTACACATCTAGGAGAAATATGACGTCTACCATAGCCTTTCAACAACTCTTGGGCTATAAAGATATTATCATGAATAACTTTACCAGGCAAGAAAGCTGACTGACTATCATGGATGACAGAGTTAATTACCGTTCCCAGACGTGATGTAAGGATTTTGGAGATGATCTTGTAAAGTGTTGTACAACAAGAAATAGGCCGCATCTCCTTCATCGTCTTGGCTTCCTTTGATTTTGGAATAAGTGTTACAAGAGTACAATTCACAGCCTTGTAGATTCTTTTATTGACAAAGAAATCTTGAATTGCACTAATAACATCATGCTTAATGATTGGCCAAGCTTCCTTGAAAAACTTAGCATTATAACCATCCCAGGAGCCTTATTGTCTCCAATACCTTTTAAAGCCTCCATAATTTCTTCTTCTGTGATGGGTCGACATAACCAATCTCCATCCTGATTACTTAATTGCTTCCCCCCACGCAGAGCCATATTATCAACTGCTCGCAAATCATCAGATTGGCTCCCAACTAAAGAGGTATAGAAATGCAGCACCTCTTGCTCCAGATCATCCCTGTTCGATAAAATACGCCCCTGCGCATCCTCTAACCTGATAAGTCCAGAATGTCTATTCTTTTCTTTCACAATAGAATGGAAATATGAATTGTTACCATCACCAAGGCGTATCCAATCTACTTTTGCTTTCTGTTGGCCTATCTCTTCATCCAAGTTAACCCACTTGAGAAGGTTCTGAGTACACTGCTTGACATCTTCCAGTAGCTGCAGATTATCACGATCAAGAATCTGTTGCCGCTGCTTTTCTACCAGTTCAGTTCGAGCTTCATGTATCTTCTTTTGGACACCATTAAATTTGTGCTGGATGCGAAGTATATCACCTTGCAAGGCTTTTAACGTTTCCCAGACTACAAACATTGGTCTCCCATCAACAATTACCCCCCCATCGACTAGCAACAGTATCCTTAAAGTCCAGAGCTTTTGCCGTACAGTTCAAAAATTTAAACATCGGCTTGGGCCTGGGCAAAACAGCCTGTATAGTTAGCTTCAAAGGAGAATGATCTGAAATGTGTGGTTCAAGAATCTCCACTCTATAATGAGGAAACTTCACAAACCACTCCATATTGCCAATTGCTCTATCAATGCGCGAATGTATCAAACCGCCTTCCCTATGATTAGACCATGTAAAATGGTTTCCAATAGTTTGACATTCATGTAAACCATTTTGCTGCATCATCAACTCCAAATCCGCATATTCATGAACTGTCACATTATTACCACCAATTCGATCATCAACCGAGAGGACATTGTTAAAGTCACCCATAACAACCCAAGGTCCCTGAATATTCGTAGCAATATCATCAATATCATGCCAAAGAGTCCTACGTTGCTCCAAAGTATTATGTGCATAAACAACGGTTAGCCAATATTGCAACGAACCACTTAAATCATACACACCAACATGGACCAATTGGTCAGTACAACTGACAAACTCCACGGACATTCTAGTACTATTCCACATCAACCAAATCCGACCATTATAATGCTTACTATAGTTATCAAGAAAGGCCCAATGGTGACCAAATCTTGTACGAATTCTCCTAGCTTTACACGCTTTTACTCTAGTTTCTAGCAAAGCAACACAGGCTACATTTAAAGCTCTAACATGTGAACAAACCTCAACATGCTTGGCTCTAAAATTAAGCCCCCGTACATTCCAACTTAACATTTAAAACCAGAGGATGTAGCCAAGGACAAACCATTCCCAGTCTGTCCAGCTACTGCAGATCCATTTCCATCATTTACCACATCTTGCCCCTGCACATTCCGGCCAGTACCTTGAGGAGCAGTCACATAAGCCACTCCAGGTTTGGGCTGCCAAATTCTCTGTCCAGTTTTCCTTTGCGCAGGTCCTGTGGCAGCCTGTTTCTTACCACAATCATGACCCACCTTCCTACAGTTTGCACAGAAAAGAGGCCGCCACTCATATTCAACAGGTTGCTCAAACTTTCTCCCATTACAGTCACAAATCACAACATAGTCCTTCAAAGCCTCAGTTACATCTACTTCCACAAGCACTCTAGCATAAGAAACACGAAGCTTGCGTGTCGTGCACTCATCAGTTACTAAAGGCCGACCCAAGGCACTTGCAATTTTGCCCAAGCTTTTCTCACCCCATAGATGTAAAGGCAGTTTAGGAAACATGACCCAAAGAGGCAAAACACGCAGCAGATTATCGTTCAGATCAAAATCCGGTGTCCAATGCCTCATAAACATCGGCATATTAAAAATAGAATACGGTCCCTTCTTAAGAATATCATCACGATCCTTTTCACAAGTGAAACGGATGATGAAGTATCCCGCATCATGATAAAACAAATCAGGGACTGTTTCTAATGCCCAGGATTTCAGCATAAACTGCTTGACAAACGTAAGAGATAACTCCGCACCAATAACATACATTATCACAGCAAAACGCCAGAAAAGCAGTTCAGATTCAACATCGCAATTGTCAATTGTTACCTCCATACCAGTCTCGGCAATTTTAGGCGCTGAGTAAGTCATCTCCAGGCCGTTGGAAGGCAATCGGTTGCCACGAACAATGTCCACCCATGCTTGTGGAGGGATCGACACAGACTGGGCAGTCTGTGGTGGACGAGCAGCAATTGCCGCATCCACATTCAATCCATCCCCAATTTCTCCAGTAACTATCACGCGATCTCGATTCACACCATCATCAATTGTTTCCGTAGTCGCTATCAACGTTGTCTCACGCTCGTCTGGTTCTCCGGCATCAACATGTGGGAGCGTCTCCGCCACTTTTTTTGGGCGGCCCCGTTTCTTCACCATGTTTGACGGTTACACGGTTACTGTTTTTGAGAAAGTTTAAAAGATGAGAAGAATACTCTATATCATTAGTGAGTCTCTCATGGACTAGAGACATAATGTTGGCAAACATGAAACAAAAATTAGCAAAGTTCCTGAAGAACTAGAATTTGATATATTGTTGAACCCCAATACTTATCTATTCTTGCATGGCTTCACATATGATAAGTATAATACATGTATTCACTATAAGTGAAACAAGAGACTTATGAGTTATGATTTTCGAGGTTCCTGAAGAATGCAAAAGAATTTATCTTGCAAACAAGGGGAGATAATAAGCAACAGTGAGAGTTTGTGCACATCATACAAGTTGCTACACTCTTTTTCCCTTCGTCTAGGTTTTTATCCCATTGGGTTTTTCCTAGCAATGTTTTTAACGAGGTAGCATTATAAACGCACATATATATAATTATCTCCCAATCTCCATGATGATTATACATTGGTAAAAGATAAGGTTATATATCCCTTATTGATTATTTTTACAAAATATGATGGAGAATTAATGAGTATTGAACTCATTTTATGGAAAGATCATTCTTTGAATTGTCAAAGTGACATAATGTATAGAATTGAAGAAATTTAATCTTCTAGTGTTCGAGAGACATCCCACATGAAGTCAATTCATATATGACCGATGTTCTTCCTCAACCATGGTCTACAAGAAGGTTTCATCCGAGCACACCAGATTCGCTCAATTGAAGATATTGCATATTTGTTTACCGTGTGATTCCAACATCATCAGTTTAGTTGTTCGTTTGGAAGATTGCATTGCGAAAATTCAAAGACTTGAAGTGATGTTTCAATCAGGCGAGACAGATACGAACTGCACTCTTTTTTCCTTGACTAAGTTTTTATCCCACTGGGTTTTTCTTAGCAAGGTTTTTAATGAGGCAGTACTCTCACAGCGTACCCACATTCTTCAACTCATGTTTCATTCAAGGGGAGTGTTATGGATAATTATAGGAATGTAACAAGAGTTTACTTATCTCTCTAGTTTGTTATGTATATCTCTCTAGTCTGTTATTATCAGATAAACTTTAGAGATACTTTACTACTTGTATATATACTCTCCATGTACTCTCATATTGATTGAGGAAGAATAATACATTCTATTCCCATTATTATTCATCAGAATACTCTTAATTAATTATCCCTTTTAACTTTTTCCAATCAACATTGTTTTTCTTTACTATAAATTATTTAAACTACAATGATACAATATTTAACAAGGGTACATCATGAAAATATAGATTTATACTATAATTTAGGTAACTATTTTATCATTATAGTTTTAAAAAAAAATTGTAGTCAAAATTGAAACCTCTTAGACATGACAAGGTCAAAAAAGGTAAATTAGAGTGGGGCATATGAAGTATTTATACAAACAATGTTTCTATTAACTTTGTATTCTAAGTGATAAGAGAATAAGTGGCACCACATTAGGAGTTCGACCCCCAGCTATGACTCCGGAAAGGAACTCCATTAAACACTCGAAGACTTATCCTCATAATCGAACAGTATGACTATCAAAGTATCGTCCTTAGAAGGAGTCGTTCCGGATCAAAATGGGTCCCTATGGTCGAAACATCCAATCCACCTATCCCACGAAGGATGGAGATACCAAGGAAAAATACCTAGTACTAACCGCACACCCTATTGTCTGGTTTAAAGGAGACACCTATGGCAGAAGAGGGACCCGCATTGTATACTCTCTATATATCCTCATTTATTATGCTAATACACACATATTATTCTACTCTCTGATTGTTATGCTGCAAAACTGATCATGCCTCTCCATGAAAGTATATATGTCCTAGAGACAACCTACGATAGGCACGATATGTACTTGATCACATTCAGTTATTGTCTTTTATTTATGTTCATTTATTTATACATTATTAAATACAATTGGCATTATATTTTATGAATACATTATTTGGTTGTTTGAATTATTCGATAAAATGTTCCCAAGGACTTAAGGTAATGTAGGGTGATGTTAGTAGTCCTTAGACTTGAGGCCAATACTACATCATATGTGGAATAATGTACTTTGACCATGCGCAACGCTTGCACTCTTAAAGTAGGGTAGATACGACATGCGTTGGGTACATTAGGAAACATATGGTGTGAGTGATTGGGCCAAGATAGGATTCATTCCTCCATAATAGATACAAGGAGAGAATACTCACTTCTCATATTTAGTGCGATCACAAAACCGGTGGCCACCGTATGTGAATATGTCAAAATGGTGTTTGGACATAATTTATAGATCGACTAATAAGATTGAGAGACAATGAATGAAGTTATTAGAATAGACACATAACCATATTCTAGACTCATTCGAGTATTCGTGAATGAAGGGACCGTATCATCAAAGTACCTTACGCTACAGGTGGTTTGTTTTCCTCACAAACGTTCCTTGCATATTAATATTGTCTGATAAATTGTCTAGGAATTTATTATGATCTTAATTAGATTGTTGCTTAATATGCAAGGCCCTATGGGTCACACTTCAAGGTGGTGTTTCTACAAACGAGCTATGTATATAGGATTAAATATTAATTAGATTAATGTTGAATTACTATATATAAATATAATGGAATTATTATTAATTAGATTAATATTAATTCATTATATATATGGAATATATTTTAGAAATATAATTAATTGAATTGAATTGGATTTAATTAATTAATTGAAGACTTGTGCATTTGGACGGAATTTAGAATTAATGGCCCAATGAAAGAAAATGAATTAAAAAAAAAAAAAGGAATTGGGCTAGGCCGATTTGGCCCAGCATATGTGGGGCTGGGCCAAGCGGCCCAGCATCACGTTGACAGCATAGGCTGTCAACGTGAGTTGTTGTTTCATTTTTCTTTTTTGATTTTTATTTTCCTTTTTCTTTTCTTCTTTAAGTCTTTGATTTAATTTCTCTTTTGATTGATATAATTAAAAAGGCTTATCTCTTTGTTAGTCAGTTGATAACTTTTGAAGTCTTTTAGTCAGTAAGATTTACTTGGTAAAATCTTACGTGATTTTCTGAACTAACTAACTGACTAAATCAGAAAGAAAGAAAGTCAGTCTTCTATTCTATTCCAACAACACGTAAAAATATTATTCTCTGATAGTCAGAAAGAATAATTTTTCTCAGTAGCTCAATAACACAGAAGAACCTCCTAGCGTTCTTGTGGAAACATTGCCCGTGGATACCAAGGTCGAAGGAATTAATCAACCTGTTGATGAGCTATCTTGGAGATTTTGTTGACGAAGATTTCATCTCTGACGAAGAAGAAATCAACCAGCTGGACGAGGAGATTGCAAGGCTTTGTCTGGAGATTAAGGAACAGCTACCCGGTCAATTTGCTTATCTACTGGAGGACACGTAAGTGATTTCTTCCAGTTTAATAAACAGTATAGTCATATCAGTTTTAGTGAGATTAAAAATTTTAAACTTCCGCTGCTTAGCCTTAGAGGCAAATTTTCTCACTTTTACTAACAGTGGTATCAGAGCTAGGCTGAATCATGACTATATTGTTTATGTATTTTTCAATTATTGTTGCTGTGAATTATTATATACATATGTTTAGTTAAAATTTTAGATTCTTTAATTGGATTTAAAGAGAAGAAAGAAAGATGGGTTTAAGTTTTAATTTCCAGATCTTATAATTGGATTTTAAGAAAAGGAAAATTTAAAAAAAATTTTTTTTTTGGGGAAGATGAACAGTACCCCCCGGCACTATTCATCCGCCATGGATGGAGATGGGAAAAGTTTGGAGCTCCTCTCGATTTTCATCAAAACCTAGGGGTTTTATATATGGTTCTTCTCCATTTTTCGTCCTCTTTCACCTCATGCCATCAAAATTGAATTTAGAGATTCGTAGATAAGGTTTTGGCTTAGGGTTCATGGAATTTGAAAACTCCATTAATGGGTTTCTTCAAGCTTCCCATCCTTGAGTCCAAACCAAATCAAAATTGGGTATAACAGACTCGTACAAACACGGAGAACACGAAACAAGCAAGAATCGGATCGAACGGAATCGACTGGGTCGGTTCCGATCAACCCGATCGGTTTAAAAAAAAAATTGATTTTCGTTTTTCTGGGAAAATTAGATGCTTGCGAATTCGTTTGTGATGGTGTTATTATGTTTAGAACATGATTTGGACCTTCAATTCGAAGTTGAGATGAAGTTTAAAGGTTTTGAAAGGTTTTCTTATTTATAGGGACTCAATTGAAGAGTTTCAGAGGTCTGTGGGTGGCCAATAGGTACAATTTCAGGGACTTGTTCTCCAATTTGACACTCGCTGTCTTATTGGGGCTCAAGCCCTTGAACTTCTGTGCTTTGCGAATTTGCCCCAAAATACTGAAAACTTTCAATTTGACCCCAGAAACTTAATTTCAGCTTTCTGTGAATTGTAAAGAGGTCCCTAGAGTTTTAGAAACTTATGATTTAATTTACAAATAGTTTATAAGTAACATTTAAACCCTTCTAATGCTTTTGGAAAGTGATTAAAATGTTTAGAGACATGAATATAAGTTCATAGTATTTAATAACACGTTTATTGGTTTATAAATGGTTTATGAACTACATTTCAATAATAATATATTGCTTTAGAAGATTATATTATTATTAAAACTTGTTTTAAATATTTTGAAAATTCTTAGAGAACTTATAAATGAGATTTTAACTTACATATGATGATAATAATCCACAACAACTACTTATATGCTCCAACTTGGTTGTATCACATGTATTGAATGTCTACATGAGCAATTTAATATTTAAATATTGTATTTAAATATCATTAGTCCGCTTTTATTGTATGGGTAGGCAGCACCCATTAGTTTTCGGACCGCATCTGTCATATGCATGGGTAGGCGGCACACATTACTTGCTAGTCTGCAATTGATATGTATGAGTAGGCGGCACTCATTACTTGTTGGACCGCATTGCATGAGCCTTGGGTAGGCGGCACCCATTATGTGATGCATGTTAGGGATCTTGGTCAAGCGATTAAATACCCCATTTAAATGTTCCCCAATTAATTTAAGTCTCGATTAAATCGCATGATGTCACCCATCATAATTGAAGGTTAAATGGACTTACTAATCTCGTGGGTAATATGCACCATAGTGCTTACTCCGTTTGCCGTAAGAAAGTTGCCTTCATAGGGCCATTGTTGGTGCCGTATGATGGTTATGACTTACTTGAATTATGTCGAGTCGCCATAGCGTCAGACATATTTTGAGGACATCGATCAAAATGGTTTTGATCAACCAAGAGTTGTATTGTACAATTGGTTTGGAGACCTACCTGTTTGGTTATTATAGTGATCAGCCATAGCTGGGGCTATAATAGTGCAAGCATGGATCTTGGCTCACTACAACTATTATAAAATAATGGTTCGTACTCTCTAAAGGGGTCAGGAGTATGTGAAAATAGTGAGAACTGAATAAAGCTAAAGTCCTAGTTTATTTAGTCGCTGATTGTGATCATAGAAGTTATTTTAGAGTATTAATTTCAGTTTTATTTATTTACTTCTCTAGGTCTGAAAAGATGGCCAATTTATCCATAAGAATGATCTTGGAGAAATGCACTCTTACTGGTCCAAACTTTATGGATTGGATCCGTAACATTCGTTTGGTGCTTAGGCAAGAGAAAATTGAGTACGTCTTGGACGAACCAATCCCCACTCCTCCTACTGTTGCTGGTGAGCTTGCTAAGTTTGACAAAGTTGCTCCCCAGAAGCACAAAGATGCTGCTGCTAATGCACAGTGTGTTATGCTAGCTGCAATGACTATGGAGCTGCAAAGGCAACATGAAAACATGATGCCATATGAAATGCTCGTGCACCTCAAAAGCCTCTTTGGAACTGTTTCTAAGAGTGTTGAATTTGATCTTCTTAGAGAAATCTTCAAAATGAGGATGTCTGAAGGAGGAAATGTATCTGAACACGTGCTCAAGATGATTGGACTCATTGAGAAACTGGCAACTGCTGGAATCAAATTTGAGAACCATGTTTCAGTCATCATCATCCTTCAATCATTGTCGGATTCATATTCCACATTAATTCATCATGAATTACAATATGAATGCCAAAGATGCTACACTTCCTGAAGTCCACAATATGCTTAAGACCTATGAACAGGCTCAACCTAAGAGGAAGTCTGTTATGTTGGTTGGATCATCTGCGAAGGCTCACCCTAAGGGCTATGGCTCAAAGGGTAAGACTAAGCAAACCAAGAAGCCAAAGATTGGACCTAAGACTAAGGTTTTTAAGCGTAAGGCTGGAAATCAGAAGAAGGTGGTGAACATGGAGAAGGATACGTGTCTTTACTGCAAGCAGAAAGGACACTGGAAGAGAGACTGCCCAAAGGCAATTGCTGATGGAGTTGTGACCACGCATGGTGCATCTGGCTCCCATCAAGGTATGTTTGTCATTGAGATAAATATGTCTACACAAAACTCGAATTGTTGGGTATTAGATACTGCTTGTGGCTCACACATTTGTAACAATTTGCAGGGGCTCATTGATAGCCGACAGGTTAGACCAAGGGAAATTGATCTACGCGTAGGAATGGATCGTCCGTTGCTGCCCTACGTGTTGGAACTTATAGATTAAATTTACCCTCGGGTTTTGTTTTAGAATTGAATAATTGTTATTTCGTTCCTTCTATTGTAAGAAACATTATTTCCATTCCTATGTTAGACAATGAAGGGTTTTCCTTCCGTTTTGTCAATAATAATTGTTATTTTTCGCATAATGGTATTGATATTGGAAATGCTCCTCTTATGAATGGTTTGTACTTACTTGAATGTAGACATAATTTATTTCATATACAAAACAAACGACCAAAGCTTGATAACTCAAGAAATATCACTTACTTGTGGCATTGTAGACTTGGTCACATTAATGAGACAAGAATTGCAAGGTTAAGAAAGTTAGACTATTTAGCACCATTTGATTTTGAATCATATGGGAATTGTGAATCATGTCTTAAAGGAAAAATGATCAAGAAACCTTTTTCCGGAAAAGGTACTCATGCTAAACAAGTACTTGAGTTAGTTCACTCTGATGTGTGTGGACCTTTTAAAACTCAAGCTAGGGGTGGGTATTTTTACTTCATAACCTTTACCGATGATTTCTCTAGATTTGGCTATGTGTATCTTATGAAACACAAATCTGAAGCTTTTGAGAAATTCAAAGAATATAAGGTGGAAGTAGAGAAACAACTTGAAAGAAGTATTAAGACTCTTCGATCAGATCGAGGAGGAGAATACTTAAGTAAGGAATTCTTGGATTACTTAAAGCTTAATGGAATTCAATCACAATGGACTCCACCAGGAACACCACAAATGAATGGTGTTTCTGAGAGGAGAAATCGAACTTTGTTAGACATGGTAAGATCCATGATGAATTTCACAACTCTTCCAATCTTCTTATGGGGATACGCGTTACTAGACTCAATCTATATTCTGAATAGGGTTCCATCCAAATCAGTCGAGAAAACACCATATGAGTTATGGTATGGCAAGAAGCCAAGTCTTTCACATATGCATGCCTGGGGTTGTCCAGCATATGTGAAAATAATGCTCGCAGGGAAACTGGATCCCAAAAGTGAGAAATGTTATTTTATTGGATATCCTAAGGAAACCAAGGGTTACTACTTCTATCTGCCTGAGGAACATAACATCATTGTTTCCAGACAGGCTGCCTTTCTGGAAGATGATTATGTCTTCAAGCAACATAGTAGAAATGAGATAGAACTCGAGGAAATCCAAGAACAAGAAAATAACATTGAGGTTAATGAATTGTCAAATAGTTATGACAATGATTCAGTGGGAGCTCAAGGAGGATCTTATGGCTCGAGCACATCTCTGGGAAGATATCTGCCAGCCAGTGGGAGCATTTTAGGAAATTTGACTAATTTCCAAAATGCCCCTACCAAGCCGACATTGACTAAACCGACTGGAACGGTTCAACAGGTCATGTCGGAACCAACTCCCCAGGATACAGTTGCAAACCGTTGCACCTGAACCACGTGCAACTGTTGCATCTGACCCGCCTTCAACTGTTCAACAAATTGAACAAGTTGAACCATCTCACAATCAGAATATACAGCCAGTACAACCAAACAAACCCGCACTCCGTCGGTCTAAAAGGTTAGAAGTGAGAGCTTCCAAGAAGATAAGTTTACTCTTGGAGGATGACAAGTTTGAACTTGACTTATCTCACAAAGATGACCCTAAGACTTACAAAGAAGCAATGTTGGACATTGATTCAAGAAGGTGGCAAGAAGCCATGAAATCCGAAATAGACTCAATGTATGAGAATCAAGTATGGGACTTGGTTGATGCACCAGAAGGGGTTAGACCTATCGGTTGCAAATGGGTTTTCAAGAGGAAAACAGATGCTGATGGCAACATACAGACATACAAGGCTAGGCTGGTGGCGAAAGGTTATAGTCAACGATATGGTATCGATTATGACGAAACCTTTTCACCAGTAGCCAAGCTTAAGTCTATTCGAATTTTACTTGCTATAGCAGCATACTATGATTATGAGATTTGGCAAATGGATGTGAAAACTGCTTTCCTTAACGGAAATCTCGAGGAAGAGGTGTATATGATACAACCTGAAGGTTTTACATCTAAGTCAAATCCTAAATTAGTTTGCAAGCTAAAGAGATCCATTTATGGACTAAAGCAAGCCTCAAGGAGTTGGAATATTCGCTTTGATGAGGCAGTCAAATCGTTTGACTACATCAGATATGCGGAAGATCCATGCGTTTATGTTAAACGCAGCGATGCTGGAATTGTTTTCATGGTTATATATATTGATGACATATTAATCATGGGAAACAATGTCCAAATGTTACGATCCACAAAGGAGTGGTTATCTAAGACTTTCTCGATGAAAGACTTAGGTGAAGCCTGTTACATTCTTGGAATCAAAATCCATAGGGATAGATCCCGAAGATTGTTAGGGTTGTCACAGTCCACATATGTCGACAAAATAGTGAAACGCTTTAATATGGATGGATCCAATAAAGGTTTCTTACCATCTAGACATGGCGTTGCTCTCACTACGAAGGATAGTCCTTCTACAGATGAGGAAATCGAACACATGAAAAGAATCCCATATGCATCAGCTATTGGATCTATCATGTATGCCATGAATTGTACAAGGCCAGATGTGGCATATGCGCTTAGCTGTACTTGTCGACACCAACAGAATCCAGGTATGAAACACTGGACAGCTGTGAAAGCAATTCTTAAGTATCTTAGAAGAACTAAAGATTCCTTTTTGGTATATGGTGGACAACAAGAGTTGCGAATGAGTGGTTATGTCGATGCTGGTTTTCAATCGGACCCAGACGACTACAAATCACAAACTGGGTATGTGTTTACACTCAATGGTGGAGCCGTCACTTGGAAGAGTTCAAAGCAATCCACCTTGGCTGATTCTACGACCGAATCCGAGTACATTGCTGCTGCAGAAGCCTCAAAGGAGGCTGTCTGGATTTCAGAATTCCTAAAGGAACTAGGGGTAGTTCCTAATAGTAGTCCTATAACGGTCTACTGCGACAACGAAGGCGCTGTTGCACAAGCAAAGGAACCAAGATCCACTAACAAGAATAAGCATGTACCTAGGAAGTATCATCTAATTAGAGAGATGATAGCTAGAGGAGAAGTATCTATAGAACGAGTTTCCACTGAGGAAAATGTGGCAGATCCTTTCACCAAAGTGTTGAACATTGACAAACATGTTAGACATTTCAACAACATAGGTGTTAGACACGTAGGTGATTGGCTCTAGGCCAAGTGGGAGATTGAAAGTATATATGTCCTAGAGACAACCTACGATAGGGACGATATGTACTTGATCACATTCAGTTATTGTCTTTTATTTATGTTCATTTATTTATACATTATTAAATACAATTGGCATTACATTTTATGAATACATTGTTTGGTTGTTTGAATTATTCGATAAAATGTTCCCAAGGACTTAAGGTAATCACCAAGTTAGTGGGAGCTTGTGTGTCAATAATTAAGTCCTAAAATAAGCTACTAGCTGAAGGTCATTGAGATACGGGATATCAATGATGCGATTGAAGCTAGCATATGTTGCATTAGATCCTTCGAGGATGTAGTAGGTCTCACTGCTACGAATGAACTTGGTTATTCATGATTAACATATGGACAATTTGGAGAGTGTTGGCATACCCAACCGAGAAACCATTTGGTAAAGCTATTTAAGTGTCTATGGTAGTATCGGTGTGTAGGGTGATGTTAGTAGTCCTTAGACTTGAGGCCAATACTACATCATATGTGGAATAATGTACTTTGACCATGCGCAACGCTTGCACTCTTAAAGTAGGGTAGATACGGCATGCGTTGGGTACATTAGGAAACATATGGTGTGAGTGATTGGGCCAAGATAGGATTCATTCCTCCATAATAGATACAAGGAGAGAATACTCACTTCTCATATTTAGTGCGATCACAAAACCGGTGGCCACCGTATGTGAATATGTCAAAATGGTGTTTGGACATAATTCATAGATCGACTAATAAGATTGAGAGACAATGAATGAAGTTATTAGAATAGACACATAACCATATTCTAGACTCATTCGAGTATTCGTGAATGAAGGGACCGTATCATCAAAGTACCTTACGCTACTGGTGGTTTGTTTTCCTCACAAACGTTCCTTGCATATTAATATTGTCTGATAAATTGTCTAGGAATTTATTATGATCTTAATTAGATTGTTGTTTAATATGCAAGGCCCTATAGGTCACACTTCAAGGTGGTGTTTCTACAAACGAGCTATGTATATAGGATTAAATATTAATTAGATTAATGTTGAATTACTATATATAAATATAATGGAATTATTATTAATTAGATTAATATTAATTCATTATATATATGGAATATATTTTAGAAATATAATTAATTGAATTAAATTGGATTTAATTAATTAATTGAAGACTTGTGCATTTGGACGGAATTTAGAATTAATGGCCCAATGAAAGAAAATGAATTAAAAAAAAAAGAAAGGAATTGGGCTAGGCCGATTTGGCCCAGCATATGTGGGGCTGGGCCAAGCGGCCCAGCATCACGTTGACAGCATAGGCTGTCAACGTGAGTTGTTGTTTCATTTTTCCCTTTTGATTTTTATTTTCCTTTTTCTTTTCTTCTTTAAGTCTTTGATTTAATTTCTCTTTTGATTGATATAATTAAAAAGGCTTATCTGTTTGTTAGTCAGTTGATAACTTTTGAAGTCTTTTAGTCAGTAAGATTTACTTGGTAAAATCTTACGTGATTTTCTGAACTAACTAACTGACTAAATCAGAAAGAAAGAAAGTCAGTCTTCTATTCTATTCCAACAACACGTAAAAAATATTATTCTTTGATAGTCAGAAAGAATAATTTTTCTCAGTAGCTCAAAAACACAGAAGAACCTCCTAGCGTTCTTGTGGAAACATTGCCCGTGGATACCAAGGTCGAAGGAATTAATCAACATGTTGATGAGCCATCTTGGAGATTTTGTTGACGAAGATTTCATCTCTGACGAAGAAGAAATCAACCAGCCGGACGAGGAGATTGCAAGGCTTTGTCTGGAGATTGAGGAACAGCTACCCGGTCAATTTGCTTATCTACTGGAGGACACGTAAGTGATTTCTTCCAGTTTAATAAACAGTATAGTCATATCAGTTTTAGTGAGATTAAAATTTTAAACTTCCGCTGCTTAGCCTTAGAGGCAAATTTTCTCACTTTTACTAACACTCCACACATTAACTATTGAAATCAATCTAACCGAGGTAGATCGATCCTGCATCCCCTCTCCCCTTATCTTCCCCTCTTGCAGGTGCTCACGTCTCATTACACTCTCAAATAATCGTCCCATACGCTTCTATGGAGTGAGAGATGGCCTTAGGCCCTTGAACAGGTTCTAACCTCATCATCTTGGCGCCGTATGTGGGAACGTGACAAGAAGCTACGGCAAAAGGAAAGAAGAAATCTGAGGTCTCCAAGAAAGAGCAAGAAGAAACCCCAGTTAGCCAAGAGAAAGCCCCGAGAATACCACTCACAAAGAAGATGCAGACGCAGATGCAGAAGATGATGAAGTATCCCAAGACCCAACTCACCCAACCCTTTCCCACTCTGAAGAATGCTCAGGACAAAATTCGGATCGACCCGAACCACAAATCCTGATGACCGAAGGACAACAGACGAAACTTGTGCGCTCAGTGTGACGAATGATCGTTCAGCACTCACCAAATACTATTTATATTAATTAATGCCAAGCTAACTATAATCACATGGAAACTCATTGTAATGGTTGTTAGTAATATGTCCTAGAGACAACCACATTAAGGACAATATATACTACTACATAACAATCAATGTAATATATGTATGTTTGCTTATTCATGTTTATGTTTACTTACATATATATATATTACAATATGCAACAACATGTCATATCTTTATCTACTTTGTTTGTATCGATATATAAACATGTCCCCAGTGGATATATGTATTATCACATAGTAAGTGGGAGCTATGTGAAACGTCATATATCCCGAACTCTCCCTAGTCGAAGGTCATCTCGGATGGGAGTCTGAATGACGCGATTGAGACTAGCATGCGTTTGGAAGTTATACTCATTGGAGCGAGTGTGGTCGATCCCACTGAACGGATCGTTGGGGTGAGTCCATAATGTTCTCATAACTGTGCATGGTTGTTCAATGAGGAAATCCGAACAATGGAAGAACCCACCGGAGCTCCCATCGATGTATAGTCTACACCGAGGTGTCTATGGGAACCGGAGTTGTGGAAGTGATGTCATTCGTTCTTAGACTCTCCAGTCTTTATTATCACATATCATGGGCCCTGTTCTTTGGATGTAACCAACGCTTGCACCCTGAAATACGTGTAGATATGGTCCAGCTGGGAACTTGGCAATATGCATAGAGTTGGTGATAGTTGGTCTCTGAAGAGGATTCATCTCTCATGTGCAGCATTGGAGAGTACTACTCAAGTCGTTCATAGTTGTATTGGTAAATTCATTGGCCAACGCATGGATACATTTAGGATGTCCTAACTATATCTTGGTAACCAAACAACTCACTGAAGACGCCAATGAGTGCATTATTAGGATAGACACTTCATTGGTCTTAGATGCATTCGAGTAAGTCAGATGAAAGGACCTTACCATCGTCGCATTGAGTGCAACAGGCTTCCCAACGAGAGGTAGCTTTGAGGTTCCTCTAAAACGTCCTCATGTATTAATATTGGAAGTAGAATCGTCTGGGAATTCCACGATGCCTAGTCATCTTGTCTAGCTTAATACATTGAGGCCCTATGAGTCACACTATTCGGTTGACCGGCTTGTCAAAAGTACTATAGGAAGAATTATAATTAACATGTTTGATTATAATTGATTGTGGCATAATTAATATTTTGTAAATATTAATTATATATATTAATTATGTATTAATATATTAATTGCATTTTGAGAATGCAATTATGGGTTAATTGAAAGGATATATTAATTGGATTAATATATGCACTTGAGCAAGATTTAAATTGAATTTAAATATCCCAAATTGCATGTGGGCCCACCTTCCTCCTACCAGCCGTGTGGCGTGTGCATGTGTATGGAGAAGGAGTCAAGACTCCTTCTCCTAATAAAACTTGAGGAACAAGTTTTTTCTAATTGAAGATTAGGATGAATCTAGACATAGATTTACTTGTGCAACAAGAATTGAAGTTCTTATTTATTTTAGAATTCTATTGGCTTCTAAAGTATTCCAATAGAGGGCATTCATACTTGATTACTAATCATTTTATTCTCTGTTAGACAGAAAAGAAGAGCTCGCTCCCTCCTCCCAAACCGCCATCGTCGCCACCATCCTTTGTACCGGGAGGAACGATTCCGAGAATATCCTAGCATTCTCCAACAAGCAACCAGTCCATACGTGGATACCAAGGTTGAGGAATATCAATTTTTATTTGTTTTATTCAACTTCTGTCTTGCAGAAAGAATTCCCGAGTGCAGATTCTCTACACTGCGCAACGATTTTGTAAAATCAATTCCCGCTTCGTTATATATCCGATTGGGGTGAAATCAGTTGGAGAATACTCCAGACATGTCCAACTACCTTTCTGAAAAAGGGAATAGAAATCGACCGGGGGAATACTTGGGAATTCGATGTAGAATAGGGGCTACAGATTCTCAGGTATGTTTGTTAAACTCTGATGTGATTTAATATACGTAGCATAGATAATCAATTAGCATGATTGTTAAGAAAATTTTCAAATTCCGCTGCACGACCCTAGGGGTGAACATAACCATATTTTCTTACAATGGCAAGGTAACTCGAGTGTCGGTCTCTAAGGATTTAACCAAGTTGTCCCTAATTTTTACTTTTACTTAATTCAATCAACGAAATATGATGGAATAGTTGATTTGGTTTGTAAACACTTAACAATAAAAGTTGGAAATAAATACTACGAGGTTCAAATATGAGAAAAGCGGTTGATAGTAGATAGTAAGTTTATTAGACATGGATTCTCATATGTTAGCAAGAGATAGACGTAGGTATTCACACCTTTTGTAGACATGTATCATCAATAAATTACATAACGAAGCATACAATATCATTGAAGGCAATTACGAGGCACTTTACTTAGAAACATCAATCATACATATTGGAGAAACTCAAACACATACTAATTTCCAGCATTACGTATATATAGTTTTGGCTATGTTTACGGTAGAAATTGACCTAGGATCATGTCACTATCCTAATTCGAAGGTATTGGTGTTAGCAAACCATAAATCATGCCATACACATACATATACGCAACCCTTTCAAAGCCTCATGCTAACATAATCGAAATCATCCTAATAAAACCTACATCCTACCATCAACACGTACCGATTAGCTACTCATAACGAATAAAGCATAAACAATATTCATAATCATATGCAAAGCAATAGAAAACATGATAAGAGATGGAAAGAAAAGAGATTGATACGAAAATACTCAATGTCATGGTTGAGCAATAGCAATCCTATGTCGAATCCAATCAAAGCAATGAAATCTAGTAACGGTAGCAAATCTCTAGATGAACATCAAAGGTTTGGAGGCTAGGATATGTCTCCAAAGTGTGTCATCTCTCTAGGGTTTGTGCTAGGGTGTAAAACAAAACCCTAAACCTAAATAGCATGATGAAAAATGAGTTTAAATACAAAATCCGAAATCTAAAACGCCGCAGTGGCTGGGCGCCAACTGCAGTGGCTGGGCGCCAGCCTCCTTTGGCGAGTAGCAAATGTGCAACCGATAATTTTGTTGAACTTTGGCGACTTCAAAGTGATCCAAACTCTCGTACAAGCCAGATTTTTCACTCCTCGAGCCTCAGGGACCTCCGGTTACTCCATGGAAAATCCAAGCCTCCAAAATAAGCTCCAAATGCATCAAAATAAGTTAATTTTGTGCTATTTTCATCAAAGTGCATCCGAGGGACCTGTGACATAAAACATACTAAAAGTAAACTATTCTAAAGAAAATATAAAGTAAAAGAGCAGCAAAAGATCTAAAAAGACTCTTGATGACTGTAACAAATTTGTCGTCATCACATTGTGTGAAACTTATGTCGATAGCCGGATGCCCCAAGAGAAGAAACCCCAAGAAAGCGTTCCACACGATGCGGACGCTCCGGCAGATCATCTGGAAAAACTGCCGACCAAACGTATGTTCCACCCCCTCGAAGCAGTGAGGAAACCTTGATGGACAGCTCAGTGGTCATTCCCCGTGCGAGAAACCCGGACCTCGAAGGCAAAGGATCGATGCGGAAAGAAAGGAGGCCTCGAACCCAATCGGTTTACACGATCCCTGAAGATAGTGTAATCTCTGACGGCGCATTGTCAGAATTCGATAGAAAGACCCTCGAAAAAAAGATGGAAAGTACGAAGGGCTATTCAAGGCCCACGATCTAAAGAGACACGAGGATCAAAAAACCAAAAGGCTTCGTTGCGACGCGGACGATTGGAGAAAAAGGGACGAGCGAGAGGCCCGAAAGTATGATACAACCAAAGGACGCCCAAGTGGCGAAACCGGCGTCGCACCCAACCCACTGTTGACAAGGCTGATGAGCCATTCGATCTCGATCCCGACGGATCGAAGGATCACCAAAAATCTTCGAAAATACTCAGGCGTAACATGCCCCCACGAGCATAGGGTGAAATTTGAGAACATGATGCAGACCTACGGTCACGACGAGAAAGACATGGTGATCGTTTTTCCCGGGACACTCGAAGGTGTCGCCACCGAGTGGTACTACAACATGCCCGCATTATCCATTCGATCCTACGCAGACCTAGTCCATGTGTTCCTGGGCCATTTCACCGACTACAAGAAATCGCAATAATCGATCAGTTGTTTGCAAGATATCGTACAAAAGAGAGATGAACCGCTTCGGCGGTGGTGGCAACGATCCAATGTTGTAGCTTTGCAAGTAGATGACCACCACATGTACTTCCGAAGGCAAACCTTGTTTACAAACACTCGAATGGTTTGGCCTCAAAGGTCTTGAGGGAGAAGCCTGAGACAGCGGAAGACCTTTCCAACATTGTTAACAAGTACATCGATAAGAAAGGATGAACAAGGAGGCTAAACTGGCGGTAAGATACTCCTTTGGGCTACTCTAAGTATCACATTCTTTCCCATCTCTTTAATATTCAGTTGCTGTTTTTGGAAGATAAACGCATTCCGCGCAGTCCAAATCGCATAAACGGCCACAACAATACATGCCTTTAACAACTTTGCCCTCCAACCTTTCACTTTTGATTTTGCAGTTAATCTCGCTACGACCTCATCCCCATTTGACCAGTTTACTCTCAGTTGTAACTATAGATTCACAAATATATGTGGAAGTAGGTTATCTTATTTCCAATAGCATACAATGAGTATATATACATCATCAGTAAACTTGAGCGTCAAGTTTAGTCTTCAAACATAAACAAAAGTAGATCTCTATTAGATCTCTGTATCTATACAAATACATAAATAAATAATCTCAATTAATCTACTTCCTTAATACGCCCCCGCAAAATAGACGTTCCATCGGCAACGGAAATTTTGGAACGTAAGAGCTCAAAGCAAGCACAAGGGAGAGATTTAGTCAAAACATCAGCAAGATGGTCAGCAGTGTGGACATAAGAAACTGAGAGGATTCCTATTTGAGAGAGGTCCCGAACAAAATGAAGATCAACAGTTATATGCTTCATGCGGGAATGCAGAATAGGATGAAGTGCAAGACGAGTAGCACTGATGTTATCACATAAAAGCTTTGGAACTAAAGGAACAAAAAGACCAAGGTCCCTAAAAAGATGACGAATCCAACACAACTCAGCGCTAGCAGTAGCAAGAGACCGATATTCAGCCTCTGTGGAGGAGCGAGCAACACCGGCTTGTTTACGAGAACGCCAAGAGATTGGATTGGGGCCAAGAAACACCACATAGGCAGATGTGGACCGACCATCACTAAGATCACCGGAAAAATCGGAATCGGAGAATGCAGTGAGAGATAAACCAGTTGGTGTACGCAGCAGAAGACCATGATGAATGGATCCCTTGAGGTAGCGCAAGAGACGTTTGACAGCACACCAGTCATGATCAGTCGGAGAAGCCATGGATTGAGCGAGACGATTGACTGTAAATGCAATATCGGGTCTTGTACGCGTGAGATATTGGAGGCCTCCAATAGCACTACGGTACTGTGTAGCATCACAAGCAGACCCAACATTAATATTGTGTGCAACCATAGGAGTGGACACAGGTTTTGCGCCATCCATGTTGTGTTTTCGAAGGAGGTCCACGATATACTTGTGTTGGGAGAAGAATAAACCCTATCTGCAGGAAGCAACTTCAATGCCCAAAAAATAAGATAAAGGACCTAAATCCTTCACAGAAAAATGAGTCTGTAGATGACGAATAACATCATTGACACAAGAAGTGTTAGAGCCTGTGATAACCAGATCATCAACATAAACCAACACGATGAGACAAACCGAATTGCGATGGAATATAAACAAGGAAGTATCAGCAACAGATTGCCGAAAACCATAGGCAACAAGGGAAGAGCTTAAGGCATTATACCAAGCGCGTGGTGATTGGCGAAGACCATAAAGTGACTTTCTTAAGCGACAAACCGATGATGGAGAAGTCTGATCGACAAATCCATGAGGTTGAACCATGTAAACTGGTTCAGAGAGGGACCCATGTAAGAAATCATTACTTATGTCAACATGTTTAAGTGGCCACCGGTGCAAAAGAGCTAGGGAAAGCACAGTTCGTATAGTAACAGGTTTAATAACGGGACTAAATGTTTCATTGTAATCAATTCCGGGTCGTTGATGGAAACCTTTTGCAACAAGGCGAGCTTTATATTTATCAATAGTACCATCCGGTTTGCGCTTAATGCGGAACACCCATTTGCAACTGATGATATTCGAATTAGGAGGTGCGGGTACCAAATCCCAAGTGCCATGACGAGTGAGTGCAGTAAATTCATCATCCATAGCTTGTCGCCAACGAGGGTCAGAAAGAGCTTGAGAAATGCAAGTTGGTTCAATTTCGAGAGGAAGTGGATGCTTGGTAGAGACCGTGAATGCTTTGGGACGAAAAACATTAAAGTGTTCTCCAGTTTCAAGGCCCCCATAGTAGCTACACCGGCCATTATTGTAATGATACCGAATTTTTGCAATCTGTCTTTTGTGGCAGGTCTGTTCAGTTAACCCAACCATAAAATGAAAACTGCCCGGGGACTAGTTGTATTACGAAGCACCAAGTCCCTCCAAACTACTTTATGTTTTAATCCTCTCATGCTAGAATACATTTCCTTCAGCTTATTACTTGTATTGATTGGCGGATGTTGCTAGGGTGTAAATTTTACTAATTCCGTTGAAATCAATATTGTTAGGAAATAATTATGCCGGATTCATATTATATTATTAGTAGGGTTATGAGGTGCAACTTTTGTGAACTTATACTTTATATTTATAGAATTTATACGAAATAATGAGGTCGAGTACATTTATTCAATAAATGATTCCGTCAAAAAAACACAATTTATACTATAATAATAAATTTCCATCTACCACCCCTGTTAGTGCGCCACTTTTCGTATTTCCCCCTGTTAGTCCAACAATTACGTTTAGCCCCATTTTAAGCAAATTGGGTTGACTAGATTATAAGCTACTCTTCACGTTGTGCCATCCAAACGCTGTCTTAGCTCTAAATTTGGAATTTATTGCTAAAACAAAACATTACCCATCCATTATTCCTTTTTCCTTTTCTTCTTCCACAGTATCGTGACTATCGTCCCCTTCCCTCCATAAACCCCTATGCTCTAACCGCACAATTTCACCCACATAAACCCTAATCTTGCCTGTAACCCGCCGATGATGATGTAATCCATCTTTTCGGAAACCGTCGACGTCTTTTGGGGGTGGAATTTCACGAGTCGAGACCTGTTTCAAAGGTATTTGAACCACTTCTTTAATTTCTTAATTTTGTTATTGCTTATGGTGTTTGGATGATCGTAATATGACTGTGATGTATGTAATGTGAGCTAGTTTCGTTATTTCCTGAGAATTTTCAAAAACTAGGGTTTTTCTGAATCTGTTTGTTTTTCTTTTCCGGTATTTGTCTTACAGTCATGGCAAAGAAGAAGAAGGACTTTTTTAACATACGGGTTCACCAAGGAGACACTAGTTACACAATTTCAGAAGTAAACCCCAAAAGGTATTCTTACCGCAAGATGAATGAAGATGTGAACGACGTAGTTTTAGGGAAGGTAGATATAAAAGGAAATTAATACATATATGCTTTTTTAGTATGGTTGCTCTAGTTAATGGAACAAATGAGACAATTCATGTTGTTGATGATGATTCTGTCAAGTACATGTTTGCAAAAAATTGGAGCTTATGGAAGTTGAGGTTGTGCTAGACATTAACGTAGTTGAACCTTTAGCAGTAGATAAATCAAAGGCTAAGGGTGAATATGTTGATCATGATTTTGAGGTTCCTGCAGGCTGTGAGCCAAGTCTTAGAAAAAGAGTATTCAGGCCTAGGACAGGTAAGCCAGCTCCTCCTAAACAAGCAAAAGGCCCAAGAGCTTACCCCAAATGCCCTGAGGAGGTTATTGATTTGACAGAGGATGATAATCCTACACCATTTACACAGCCTTCTCAGGGATCTAAGCCTACAAACAACTCCACTCCACCCAGACAGCCTGCAGTTGATACTGATGGAGATAGAACTCCACCTCAAACCCCTGTTTACAGGCCTGATCCTACTGTTGAGGTTACTCCTTTTAAGCCTGCTGAAATGTCAACTGGTAGGATTAATTTGCACTGGGATGTGTACTTGAATGACATTCTTGAAATGTATAAGATGGTACATGATCATGAGAAGACTGGTGGTGGTGGTGGACTTGATACTGAGACTGGTGGAGATGAGGAGGCACATGGTGGTGGATTTGAGACTGAGACTGGTGGAGATGAGGAGGCACATGGTGGTGGACTTGAGACTGAGACTGTTGGAGATGAGGAGGCACATTGTGATGAAGAGGTCTTAGTAGATATGATTGGGAGGATAGTGAGAGTGAGGACAGTGATTATGTAGTGGATGAAATGGTAGAGACTGATGAGGGCAGTGATGATGATAAATTTGTGGATTGGGCGAATACAGAGCCTGAAACAGTAAATGTACATGAAGAAGAGGATGTGTTGATTGGTTTTAAGAAGTGTGAGGGGTCTGATGATGAAGATGAGGAGGCAGATGGTGGTGCACCTGAAAATGTCAAAGATGCAGCTGCTGATCAGGCTAATGTTGAGCAAAACATAGGTGAAGGTGGGGAAGTTGAATATCCAAGTGATGGTGAGGCTGATCTGGATGGAGAAGGTGGATGGGATGCTGATGAATTTCATGATAATTATGAAGCTGCAGACAAGGAATTTGAAGTGGGACAGATATTCTCTAGTGTTGATGAACTTAGAAAAAAGGTGAAGGACTATGTACTGAAAGTTGGTTTCACTTTGAAAAAGAAGAAGAATGAGAAAGACAGATTCACAGGTCATTGTGCAGCAAAAGATAAGGTAATTTTCATTCCCTTGTTTGATTAACAGATTCCCTTGGTAATTTGTATTCCTTGTTATTCATTTATACTTGTTATTATTGTAACTTTTCTGCCTTGTGTATGACTTAGGGTTGTCCTTGGAGAATCCATGCAAAGTGTGTTGGATGAAAAAAGATCAATTATGGTGAAGACTTATGCGGGGGCTCATAGGTGTGTTAGAAAGGTTGACCCAAAGATGGCTGATTCTGGTTGGCTATGTCAACAATTTGTACAAGAGTTAAAAGAACATCCCAATTTAAGTGCCAAGAAGTTGGAGGCTTGGGTGAACAAGAAACTTGGAGTTAAAGTGCCCTACATGAGAGTTTGGAGATCAAGGGAGAAAGCAATGCTTGTGTTGGGAGGTGATCCCAAGGTTGCATACAAACTGGCCCCTAAGTATAGAGAGATGGTGATGAGAACAAATCCAGGCTCCATAGTAGAAATTGACACATCACCTGCCATTGAGAGACCACCTCTCTTCAAGAGGTTCCTTTGTAGGCTGCAAGGGTTGAAACAAGGGTTCTTGGCAGGCTGTGCTCCGTTTCTGTTCTTCGATGGATGCCACCTTAAAGGAAGATATAGAGGTGCGCTACTTTCAGCAGTTGGAACTGATGCCAACTGTGGTATCTACCCTTTGGCATGAGCTATTGTTGAATCAGAGTGTAAAGAATCTTGGGGATTCTTCTTGCACTGTTTGGAGCAGTTTGTTGGACCATTTGATCGTGAAAGACATTGGCACTTTATGGCAGATAGACAGAAGGTATGTACTTCTCTTCTTTTTTGTCACATTAATTTCTATATTTTCCTTTAAGTTCTGTGTTTTTCCTTTAAGTTCTGTGTTCTGCCTATTAGTGAAGTTTTAATTCCTGTTGTTGTATGATAATTAGGGTCTGGTTCCCATCATAGAGGAAAGGGAAATTTCATCTGGTACCCCTGTTAGTTTTTTTAATTACGTTTTTATCCCTCTTAGTCTAACAATTACATATAATCCCCTGTTCGGAAAAATCAATTACATATTACCCCACGATCCTGAATTTTCGTGAATTAAGGCCTGGAAAGTACCATTTTGCCCTCATTTAAGTTTTTGTTTTCAAAAACAACCAAACACCTTCAATTATCTTTTATTACATATTTGACTCTAAATTTTCCTATTTTACAAAATTAACTATATATTATTTAAAATTAACCCCATTACTTATCTGAATGTCAAAATTATCTTCAATATTGTTGCAAAAAGGTCCTATACATAATTCTTGATTCATTTTAAGTCCTTTTTTCAGAAAAGAAATTAAAACCTTAAAAAAATAAAAACAAAATAAAAAAAAAAACCAGCTCCATCGGAGCTGTCAAAAGCTCCGATCGGAGCTTTTGAAAGCTCCGATTGGAGCTGTCAAAAGCTCCACATCGGAGCTTTTTAAAGCTCCAAATCGGAGTTGTAAAAAGCTCTGTTGTGGAGCTTAAAACAGCTCCCAATCGGAGCTTTTAACAGCTCTGATTGAAGCTGTAAAAAGCTCCAAACCGGAGTTGTTTAAAGCTCCGATTTGGAGCTTAAAACAACCCCCAATCAGAGTTTTTAACAGCTCCGCTCCGATTGGGAGCTGTAAAAAGCTCCAAATCGGAGTTGTTAAAAGCTCCGGTTTGGAGCTTAAAAAGCTCCCAATTATCGGAGCTGTCCGGCAGCTCCAAATCGGAGCTGTAAAAAGCTCCGGTTTGGAGCTTGAAAAAGTTCCCAATCAGAGCTTTTAAAACAGCTCCGATTGGAGCTCCGGCTGTTCCGACATCGGAAAGATTCCGGTGCCGGAGCGTGAAGAAGAAGAAAGAAGGATGGTGATTGAAAAAAAAAGAAATAGAATAAAAAAATACAAGAAAGAAGAAAATAAATTGAAAAGATGAAAGAAAAAAGAAAAAAAAAAGAAAGAAATTAAGATAAGGGTGTGTTTGGGAAGCCAGATTTTCAGAAAATTTGTAAGTTGGTCAACTCAAATGGGGTGATATGTAATTGTTGAACTAAGAGGGGGAAATATGAAAAGTGGTGCACTAAAAAGGGTGGTAGATGGTATTTTCCCTAGAGGAAAAGTGCCCAAGTGTCATAAATAGAAAATGTGCGTAGCACATATACGACAATTTCAAATTGAAGTGGAGTGGTGTTCTACCGAAGAAGTTCTTCTGGCAGGCCTCTACAGCATACACTGAGTATGGTTTCAACAAGGCCATGACCAAGATCAAGGATGTGAGCCAGGCAGCTCATGATTGGTTGATGGACATTCCACTAGGCCACTGGGCGAGGCATGCCTATGATGAAACTCCTCACATTGACCATGTTACAAACAATCTCAGTGAGTGTTTCAATGCATGGGTGGATCCTATTAGAGGGTACTCAGTTCTGAATTTGATGGAGGTTAGTGACTAGTTTCAATCTTTGTGTTGAATTATTTCATTTATGTCAATACTGTATGTCATTGTAACACCACCAATCTGCTTCACCTTCCAGGCACTAAGGAAACAAGTAATGCAGAGAGTTGCTATTAAAAGGACCCAGGGAGCTGTTTGTAGCACTGTGCTTATGCCAAGAGTTTTAAGGAAGCTTTATGAAACTCATGATCAGTCGAGGAGATTACATTTGAAGACAAAATCTGGAGGTGGTATCTTTGAAGTAGAGGATTTCAGTTACACATTTGTGGTCAACATGGAGACCAGATCATGCAATTGCAACAGATGGAACTTGACTGGCATTCCATGTAGGCATGCCTGGGTGGTGATAACTTATATGAGAGATGATGATGAAAATTATGTAAGTGAGAACCACACTACTGCATCATATAAGAGGGCATATAACATGACCCTCTTGCCAATTGATGACTATAGATTCTGGCCAAAAAACCTAACAAATGAAGAATGTTCCCCACCTATCATTGAGAAGAAAAAAGGCAGGCCACAAGTGGTTAGGATCAGGCATCCCTCTGAGGGTGGCAGCAAAAGAACTAAAGTAGCACTCCATAAGCAGAGAAGAGGTCCATGTTGCAGTCTATGTAGGAAGAGTGGTCATACTTGCAAGAAATGTCCCACAGTTGTAAGTAAACTAATTTCCCTTCTTCATTATTCTTCTTTCTTCAATTTGACTTGTTGGATTAACTTTACAATTTTGCAGAAAAAAGGATGGAAGATATAATCCTAATGTTCCTACTGGTTCAACAACTGAAATTCCAACTCACACCAGAACTGAAACCAATGCTCACATAAGATCTGAGGTCCCAATACAGGTTAGTACTGGTTCTGATCTTGATGATGCTAGAAAATGTTGTGTCTGTTGTTTGAAAATGTTGTGTATGTTGTTGATTATTAGGACTGATCTGATCTTAATTATTAAGACTATTAGTACTGGAAAATGATGTATCTGTTGTTGGAAAATGATGTGTATGTTGTTGATTATTAGAACTGTTCTAATCTTGATTATTAGTACTGAAAGCTCCTGGATTCTGTGTGTCTGTGGTAGGAAAGTGTTGGTGTGTATGTGGTATGAAAATGCTCCTTGAAAATGATGTATGTTGATTATTATGTCCGCCCGATCTTACTAAATTCTGTGTATCTGTTGTAGGAAAATGCTCCTGGACAAAGCAAAAATAAGAGAAAGAGGTCTCATGAAGGATCACTTCTGTGAGGCTCACGGGGAGCTGGATAAGGATGGCAAGATGACCTTCCAGTCTGATAGGGCCAAAACAATCGCTGTATGTTTTATATTTTTTCGATTCCTGAGCTTCTTGTTGAATATTTGATTCTTCGATGAATAACGTACTAATTAAATCGTTAATTGTTTGTTTGAATTTTCAGGCGGAGTTCCTGGCCAGGACTGAGAACCTTGATCTCACGGTCGAGGAGGAGAACGCCATCTATCTCGAGATCGCGAGTCTCGATGATAAGGGACCTGTCTTCGGCATGGGCAACCTCTCGCAGGCGATAGCGGAGACGGTGAACCAGGGTGGCTCCTCCTCCAGCTCCTCCAAGCGCCGAAGGGGACAAACCGATGTGCCTCCCGAGTTCCTCCAGGAGTAGCAACAGCTGAAGGCGACTGTCCAGGAGCATGCCCAGGAGGCTGCTCGGTTGAGGGCAGAGCAGACGAAGATGAGGCATGGATTCAAGAGATCCATCGAGTGGATCATGGCGCAGTATGCCCCCCCCCCGGTGGAGCGCCACCTCCCGACTTCTTCATGTTCGATGATGCCGATGCCCCCCCTAATGCCCCCCAGATGTCGATGCCCCCCAGGATCTCAGCAGTAGTACTCTTTTTTTATTTTTCGAACAATTTTTTTCTATTTCGAACAATTTTCTTTCATGTTCCTTTGCTTAAGACAATTAGTACTTTCATTTTATTAATGCTTAGAACAAATATTTTTTGTATATAATGTTTAGTTACGAAAATGTTTACGTATTTGCGGTGTACAACTACAAATAAATAAATAAATAAATAACTAAATAAATAAACAAATAAAAAAAAATATATTCCAAACCAATTAGCGACGGATTAAACCATCCGTCGTCAACTCTCGTCTGCCCAGCACCTGACACGTGTTCCAGCAATATAGCGACGGATAATTTCATCCGTCGCCATATTGTAGGGGACGGATCAATAATCCGTCTCAACTTTGGTCAACGATGAAGGTTGCGACGGATCGTCTAATCCGTCGCTAAAAACAGCGACAGATTACATTATCCGTCGCTTATTTCATTAGCGACGCCACTTTTCGCGACGTCCTATTTAGCGACGGGTTTTCCGTCGCTAATGGCGTTTAGCGACGGATCGCTCACATATAGCGACGGATGGTATCCGTCGCTAAATCCTGTTTTTCTTGTAGTGTTGGCTGGGGAAATAATCCAATAATCCGGTAGGGACGAAATGGTACTTTGCAGACCTTAATTCGCGAAAAGTCAAGATCGTGGGGTAATATGTAATTGATTTTTCCGAACATGGGGTTAAATGTAATTGTTAGACTAAGATGGACAAAAACGTAATTAAAAAACTAACAGGGGTACCAGATGAAAATTTCTTATTATTATATTTTTTTCAATATGATAATGCTTTTATAGTTTAAATCTTTATTTTTTTTTTCATTTTTTTGGAATTCGCTCGTGACAATTTGTACTTTTGTAAAGTAAAAAAATTGACTTTTGATCATAACTCATAAGTTTCTATAATTACATTGCGCACAAAACAGTATGAAATTTAAACGGAAATTAGTATAGTTCTAAACCATGGTAAGTAATAACAAAATAAATACTGTAATAATTATAATATACTGTACATTTAAAGTAAATAATTATTATATCCATTATTTTGTGGCATCTACGTAATACTCCCTCTGCCCAATTATAAGTTATTAACTTTGACTTTTTTTTATCAATATTTTTCAACTTTTAATTCTGATTACTCTTAAACTATAATAATAAAATATTTAATAAAATTATATTATGAAAATTTAGGTTCTATATTTTCATAATATAATTTCATTAAATACTTTATTATTTTAGTTTAACAGTAATTGGGAGTCAAAGTTAAAAAACTATTGATCGAAAAAGTCAAAGTACGTAAATTATAATGGGAGTAAGACGGAGGGGGTAAGATATATATATCTACAAGTTGGGCATTTCATATATGATATGTGTATCTATGAAGTACTTAGATTATTGAAATCGGCTGTTTTGAAAAATTAATTTGTATGAATAGTACTTCCTCCGTCCTTCCAATAGCTTTCCCTTTGACATTTAGTCAACAAAATAAGCATTGTACTACTTTTAGATTAAATAATGCTAGTGGGTTGAACAAATGCTTTTTTAAATTGAATGGTGTCATGTCATTAGGAATTAAGTTTTCCCACTGAATTTCAATACCGGAGCCAAATCCTTCCCACCAAATATTTAAAACCATTTCAAAAGTCGTTTCAAATTCAAATTTACAGAATATCCAGAATATTTCAATCCTTCTATCCAATAGACTGCAAATACCCTAATTATACAATAGATAGTACTCACAAGCATTTAATTTCTCATACAACATTCATTACAATTTCATCTACCACATACAATGTCTTAATCCCATCAAACACTACAAATATGTTGAACAACAGCAAACCAAATCTCTGTAACAACACCAGGAATGCAATAGCTTAGTTTCTCCTCCAAAATGTAAATGCCCAAGGGAAACTTGCACATGGGAAGATGAATGAGGTTGCAAGGAGATGGGGCATTAGCAGAAGAATTGTGCATAGCATATGGTCAAAAGCAAAGCAACAAATGGATGAGGGGCTGCCAATCCATTTAGAGAATGAAAAAGTTAGTTGGGTTCGGCCTCGCCTTCAGCCACCAAGCAAGGAAGTGGTAATGACGATCAAAAAGAGGAAAAACATCAGATTGCTAGCAAAGTCATTAACAAAAAAAGGGTTCAAAGTAAGCAAGACCACAATTGCAAGATGGCTCCGTTCTGGAGTGTTTCTACCTCATACCAATACCATCAAGCCAAATTTACCAGCCACAAATAAGCTATTAAGGTTAAAATGGAGTTTAAGAGCACTGCAAGTAGACTGCATTCTCGATCAAATCAAGTTCAGGAGCATGAAGGCGACAATTCATATTGACGAAAAATTGTTTTTTTATGACACAAGCAACAATATGATACTACACAGTCCTAGGGGAAGAGCCTACGTATAGATCAATTAGTTCAAAAAATCAGCTTGTCGGACTCAAATACAGCCGTCTCTGGTACAATCTCTGATCCAACTACGCAAATCAAAGCTTCTACAGAGTCTGCCATCAACTCGACGGAATCAAATAGAGGCGTCTCTGGTACAACCTCTGATTCAAATGAACACATAGAACCCTCCACTGAGTCGAGCATAGAACTGAAGGCAACTGGAGTAATCATATAAGCCGAGTTACCAGATTCAAGCAAGTCTCCGGTTGGAATTTCAACCTTTTGTCTTTTCCCCATGTTTGGATGAATTGGGTTTGAGGGTTTGAGGGTTTGGGAGAAAGTTTAATATATAAAACATTATTATTGAAGGGGGAATGTCCATAAATGGAAAGGGGAAGCTTTGTGAGGGACAACCAAATATGACAAATGGAAAGCTACGGAGGAAGTATAAAACACAACACGTAATATGCTTGTAATTTAGTATCTACTAGAAATTGTGCCACACCCTTACGTGTGAAGCGTAATCTTGTAAAACATTGTGGTTTTATTAAATAATGTATTGAAATGAATGGAGTAAATATATAGTCTTCACAAAATGATTTCAAACGTAACAAAAAAAATAACTAATTGTGTAACTGAACTTAACATAAATGGTGTTCTATAAATGTATATAGTTTTTGTAGTTATGCAATGAATAGTTTTGAATTGAACGATATAATACATACAAAAAGTATTCTTCCGATGAGTTAAGAACCATCTGATACATATGTAGGCTTTGGAAACATTCAACTTCGAAATCTGCAATACAACTTTCGCATGTTAATTGGTGTTCTCCATCAGTTGAATATATTGTCATGGGCGTCATTATCTCTTACCATTTTGTTTCATCGATTTCTTTTGTTATGTTGATGCCGCAATATGGACAATATTCAAATTTCAAATGGCCTAGTATCCTCAGGTTCTTCATCATCAGAGCTAAATTGGCGTTTTGGTTGAAGTATGTCTTTTTTCATAAGAACATATCATGATTATTTATAAATTAAGTATAGTACAACCATAAAACTTTGTGTTGAAAAATAAAGATATAAGAAGATAATAAATAAAAAAGAAAAATTTACGTCAATAAGATTCGAACCCAACATCTTCAACTAAAATAAAGATATAAATAATTGAGAAAAATCACGCCAACAAGATTCGAACCAAACACCTTCAATAATAATAATAATAAAAATAATGAAGCAAAAAATCACGTCAACAAGATTCGAACCCTACATCTTTTAATTAAATAATGACACATGTACGCGCCAAATTAAAATTGAATAAGTAAGGTCAAACGGATTAGAATTGATTGGCACGTCAATCAATGGGTAAATCAATCATGTTATTATATTACTTTAATAATTAGTAAGCCATTTAAAACCTGATAAATAGTATGATATTATGTCTTTTAGGGTGGTTTATATACAACACCCTTTTATTCAACGTAATTATATCAAGACCTGTCTTATTCCCAAATTTGCATTGAACACCTTGTTGTTCAATTTTCATTACATATAAGCACACGAACTTGACTTTTCACGCTCTTAAATTTGGAAAGTACTTTTTCACCCTAGCCAGATTTTTGAATTTTGTTGCCGGCCAAACAAGGGGGGTCACGTGCATAGCATGTGTGGGCTTTGATGAACGTGTATTTTACACCTTCATTCGAGTCTTTTTCACCTATTTAGCTATCCTCTATGTTAATTTAGCTATATTATAGTGCATTTTATTAGAATAGTGTCACGTTTCCCTTTAGTTTGCATTTTTCAGGTTTTAGGTAAAAACGTAATTTTCCGGGCAATTATATTGAAGAGAACGAAGAATCGGTGTTCCGAGGACATTCGTGGAGTATATAGAAGGTTTCGGATGACATTTGAGGTCTGGGGGTCAAGTTTCAAGGCTTAAAGGTCACTAGAAGGCAAAATCCGAGTTCGAAAAGGAAAAGAAGACCAAAAACGCATCTCCACCGACGGGAGCTCCGGGCGCTTCGTCCGGGATGTGGGGCGGTTCGCCCCACACCAGGCGGTTCGCCCGGTGTCTGGGGCGACTCGCCCCACGCGTTCCGAACTCCTATATATAGTTGTCGGTTTCTCTACGTTTTTCATACTTTCTCAGACCTTTTTCCATACCTTTCACATTAGTTTTAGATAGGAATTCTCCAGAGCCTGTTCTGGAAATTCTTAGCATAGGAGACTATTTTTCTTCTCAATTTGGAGGATTATCTTGCTTGTGAGGCAAGATAATCAGCCGACCGAGGCCAAACCATTCGGTAACATCTAGTATCACTTTTTATTTACTCATTCTCTTTTGCTAGGGACTAGCTTAAGTTTCATGAGGGGGATGGGATGTGAACCATGATGTTAAGTATTGTTTGGCTTTATGATGTTGAGTATGGTATCTTGTATTTTGTTTGCATTTGCACGTTTACTGCTTTCTTAGTATTTAGTTGCATACACTATATTCATTCTAGTCTAGTCTTGCATGTTTTTCTGTGGAGTTTATTGCCAAATGTTTTGAACTTTTTTATTGGGTAGATTAACTAGTTATGTCTTTTGACCATGTATTTCATCTCTATGAATTTGTTTGAGGTTTTTCTCGCTTGGCTTGTCATATTTATGTTTGCACTTAGTTAAGCTTGGTAGTCTCGACATCACTTAGTGGTGTTTTCTCTACTGCGGTTCACGAAGGCCTTTATAATAGGATGATGCATGTTAGGATCTTATGGTTGTTTTTTCCCGAGTAATTATGTACCTAAGAGGCAACAATTCTTCACCTTGCTTTGAGATTGCTAAATGCCTAGGAAGGAGGTAGTGTGAGATTGTGTGATCCTTTGTTTGCAACCTATTCTTTCGAATAGGTTTGGGGAGGGGGTTACGCTATCATTAGACTTATTTTTCGATTTTTAAGTGTCTGTTGTGAGTTTGTTTTCCTTTTTCGTAAAGTCTGTGCTCCAACCTATTCTTTCGAATAGGTTTGGGGAGGTCATTTGTGTGTCATTGTAATTTCTTTTTCGTTGTGCTACTGCTGGCTATAAAAAAAAAGAGGAAAAAAATCGGAAAAAAAAAGAAGAAAAAATTCAAGGAAAAAGAAAAAAATCTGGAAAATAAAAAAAGAAAAAAAGACCCCAAAAAAGCAAGGAAGGGTCCAAAAAAAGCCACAAAGCAGTTTAGCAAAGTGTTTGTCTCGTTTTTCAATTCTTGTAATGTTCGTAATCGAGTTGTAATTTTAGGGAACCCTCATTTGTTTTAGGGAACCCTCATTCGTTTGATGAGAGCCAGTATTGGTTCGACCTCTTTGAGGAAAAGTCTTAACTTGGTGAACAACAGTAAGTCCTCAGTTTCATAGGCACGGGACAACCATTCGTATTTTAACATGTTTCATTACGTCGTCACTGACTAGGTCCAGGTAGAGAATGTTACGAGAGACTATCTTGTTGGACATAAGTGCATATGTGAATGTGTATGAGTTAATCGAGGCATTCTTCAACCAATATCCATGTTATGATTTTTATGGTTTTTGTTCATAAGTTTTTTGATAGATTCAATAGATTAGTTCACTTCATTTGGCATGAGACTCCATTTTTTGTGTTGCATTGTTTTTTGCATTAGAGTCTAGCTTAGTTGCTTGAGGACAAGCAAAGGTTCGGTTTGGGGAGTTTGATGAACGTGTATTTTACACCTTCATTCGAGTTTTTTCACCTATTTAGCTATCATCTATGTTAATTTAGCTATATTATAGTGCATTTTATTTGAATAGTGTCACGTTTCCCTTTAGTTTGCATTTTTCAGGTTTTAGGTGAAAAACGTGATTTTTCAGGCAATTATATTGAAGAGAACGAAGAATCGGTGTTCCGAGGACATTCGTGGAGTATCTAGAAGGTTCCGGATGAGATTTGAGGTCTAGGGGTCGAGTTTCAAGGCTTAAAGGTCACTAGAAGGCAAAATCCGAGTCCGAAAAGGAAAAGAAGACCAAAAACGCGTCAAAAACGCGTCTCCACCGACAGGAGCTCCCGGGCGGTTCGCCTGGGATGTGGGGCGGTTCGCCCCACACCGGGCGGTTCGCCCGGTGTCTGGGGCAACTCGCCCCATGCGTTCCGAACTCCTATATATAGTTGTCAGTTTCTCTACGTTTTTCATACTTTCTCAGACCTTTTTTCATAATTTTCACATTAGTTTTAGATAAGAATTCTCCAGAGCCTGTTCTGGGAATTCTTAGCATAGGAGACTATTTTTCTTATCAATTTGGAGGATTATCTTGCTTGTGAGTTTGCAATTCTTCGGAGATTGACAACCTTCGTCGGTAACATTGTATCTCACGATTTTTCTATTTATATTTATATGTTTCAACATGTTTTCATTAAATCGTGCTTTCATTTATGTTGATTGCATGTCATCTATGAGTAGCTAAATCTATCGTTGGTGATAGTATGTGATTTCTTAGCTAGGGTTCTTAATTATGCATGATGGCAGTAACGCGAATCAGACCTGAGTTATTGATTTATTTCTTTGATCTATCTAAGCCCTCTATCTTCGTAGTGTTGAATTGAACGGAACACATTGGACAATTCATGATCTTAGATTTCTATGCAAAACGATCGGGTACTTCATGCATGATTATTAACCTGATGCTTTGAATGATCATACTATCACTAACTTCCATTATCTTTGATAAGAAAAATCTGTGCTAAGTGGTTTGTTGATTTTATAGTTAAATTTAAATTAGATAAAGCTAGTTATAGTCCTTAGAGATCGACACTCGAGGTTATTTTACTGCTACACTACGGTTTTCGTTGTAGTTGTGAATTGCCTTTGGCTAAAAACAACTTTATTTGATTAATTGAGTCTGACAAACTTCGGCTCATCAAATTTGTCGCCGTTGTCGGGGACTATACTCCTTTTTTCTGTTTAGCTTATATATATTTTCAGCATTCAATTCCTAGTTTTTGTAGTTTTATTTTATTTGATCTCTCTGATACTCTCTTCTTAGCTTGTTACAGATAGTGTATGCGAAGTACACGATATAGGGGAACACCGCTTGCTGAACCATTCGCTGAAATCGACAGAGTCTACCACCAAAGAAGGCGACTACTTCGACGTCGTGAACTAGAGGAAATAGAGGATACCGATTTCTCTGAATCTCTACACAGTCTTCTTAAGGAAATCGTCGTAATGGCAGAAGCTAGACCACTGAAATCGTGGGTTCAACCCACCAAGGATCGTATGAGGGGACCGACGATTGTTCTTTCGCCTGCAACTCGAGATCTGGAAATAAAAAACCACGCGTTCCAACAACTTCCGAGGTTCTATGGCTTAGCAAGGGAAGATGTGATGGGGTACTTGCACGATATTGATGACTTCGTCAACCAACTCCCACGACCCGGAATTGAAATAACAGCGGATGAGTTGAGAATGAAGGTTTTTGCTATGGGGCTTGGCGACATGGCCAAGTCATGGTTGAGTTATCTATCGGCGGGTTCGCTTGACACTTGGGAAAAGGTTTTTCCAGCATTCATGGAGAAATACTTTCCTCACACCTTGACTACCGCGCTTAAGGCGCAAATCACTGGATTCAAACAAGACTATGATGAGACCATCTACACCGCGTTTGAGAGGTTCCAAGACCTCATGAACAAGTGCCCTCACCATGGTTTTGAGCTTTCGGATCTTGTCCAACACTTCTACAATGGACTAACCTTTGAGAATCAGCAAGTGGTGGATTTCCAATGCCGCGGCAATATTTGGGAGGAAACCGCGGAAGCCGTTTGGGCGGTTTTCGAAAGGCTTGCTAAGGGTTCGCAATTCAAGGATCCAAGAGCGATGGTTAGGAGACGTGGACCTGAAGCTCCACCTACTCAGGAGGCCCCTATGTATGGGGGGAATGGGGATCGATTCGAGTGCTTTACCAACGAGTTGAAACAAGTCCTCAAGAGCTCCGCTGGAACAGCTATGTCGAACGAAGTTTGCCGAATATGCAAAAACTATGGGCATGGAGCTCATATGTGTAGATCGGAGCTTGCATATGATGATGGCAATTGGGTTCAAGGAAGCGAAGAGGAAGCTTTTGCTACGGAATTTGGTACTCAAGAAGCTAGCTACGGACAAGATGGTAGGAATCGTCGAGGTGAATTTTGGAGAAGAGGGTTCCGAAACAATCAAGGATATGCACCGGCTAGCCAAACTTATGGCCCTAACCAAGACCGTAGTGAGCTTAGCTATGGTAATGATCACTGCGAAAATCCCACTCCCAAAGAGCAACCGAAGTCGAAGACGGCTCTACTTATGGAAAACTTGTAGAAAATGGTTTATCACACCCAAAGTTTTCTTAAGCGTTATGAAGAAGATTCTGAGAAGACTAGGGTGAGGCTGGATCGTTTGGAAGAGAGCACTAGGCTTGCCCATCAAAAGATGCAAGAGTTGATTGACCGTGGAGCAAGTAGGGAGCAAGGGAAGTTGCCTAGCAACACTGAGAAGTCGATGTCTATTACCTTGGTGGGTGATCTTCCTGTTGAAATCACCATCAAGAAGGTTGCTAAATGTGAGCGTTGCAAGGATAAAGAGCCCCCACTAGCCAAGGAAGAAGAGAAGGACCTTGGTTCTGATGTGAGTGATGAGGAGCAAGAGGATCCCGAGCCAATTCCTGAGAGTTTCGATGTTAAGGTTGGGATTGGTGAACTTGAAGATGTTCGTGCTACACTAGATACGGGATCTTACTCTAATGTGCTCCCAATGAATGTGTTTGAGAAGAGTAGCCTTGGAAAACTATCTGAGCATAAGGCTATTGTGCAATTGGCGGATGGATCCTTTGTGCGACCCGAAGGCGTTGTGAAGAACGTATTGGTTAAGATTGGTGAAGCTTCTGTGTACACCAACTTTGTAGTTATGCCGACGTCTACACCTGGGATGGGGTTGTTCTATTGGGGCGAACGTTCTTGATTAAGCTACGCTCCGTGATAGACATCTACCGAAGAACTTGCACCATTGAGGTGGATGGCAAGCAACATGTGTTGCGAGCCATATCTGATCCAAATATTCACTTCAACGCTTCTCACACAATTAACTACTTTGGTCTTGCTGTCTATGTTCATTCTCATTCACAGGTTCGTGGCATGAGGAAACGATCCATGAAGGGGAAGTCTAGTACCCTCAAAAATAAGAACTAAGAGCAAGAAGAAGTCGAGTCAAAGACTATAAACAATGACGCTATCCGGGAAGCAACCCGGAGTTTTTATCGCTTTATTGCATTGCATGCATTCATACATTGAACAATTTGCCTTTCTGTGAATTTGTTCGTTTATGTGTCGTTTTGTGCTTATGTTTATGTTTGAGTGAACTTTTTCGAGTGTCTTCTATGAGGAGAATGGTTTTCGGGGATAAAAAAACTGAGTTTATCGAGAAATTTCGTCTCCCCACCTCTGGCAGTGGGGGGCGAATCGCCCCACACACGGGGTGAATCGCCCCCCGTTTTCTGAGAATATAAGTGCGGGATTTCTCCCCCAAACCCTCATTCTCTCATCTTCTTCACCTCTCTTTCTCCAAAACACCCAAAAACTTGAAAAATCATCTTTCTTCCATAATTTCTTCAATTCTCCATCAATTTTTGTGTTCTTTAGCTTCAATCGAAGCCCTTTACATGCTCTTTAATTCTTTCCGAACAACTTTCATCCTAGTTCATTTGTTTTTCAGATCTGAGGTATCTTCACATGAACCCTAATTTTTCAAATTTGGGGGTTTTCTGATTTATGCTTCAATTGAGCTTATATAATGTATGGGTTGATTGTTTATGTGATTAGAATCAATTTTAATTACCAATTGCTTGCTCATCTATGCTTGGTTTGATAAATTGGGAATTTTGCTTACTTGATGTCTATGTCTCGTCTTGCCTTGGTTCTTTTCTTTCATTCCATGTTATATGATGAGATTATTGGTATGATAAAGGTAGACATGTTGATAGAACACTTGATTGATGGGGTTTGGGACCTTTTGGTGAAAATTTTTTAGTACTATGGTTTGAATGAATTTTGTGATTTGAGGTTACTAGTTATCCAGCATTAAGCTTGTTGAGATATGTTACATATTTTGATAAGTTGATAAGTTGCATTATGGTAGCTAGATTAGACTTTGTATTTTGAAGATTAGGCGTGATAATGAAGTTACTCGTTTGTTTCACCCTTGCATTTGCATATGCATGAAGCTTTTTGTTGTACGAGGTACTAATGGATGTTTGTAGGAACCATGCCACAAAGGGAGAGGAGCACTTCCGTTTGGCTACAATGAGGGTTTGTAGGTGGTTCGATTCCAACCATGTCAAAGGGTTTGACAAGGATGTTCTCATGAGTTCTATGTTGGGTCTACTAATCTTCAAAAGAAGGAGAGTGATCTCGTTAGAGGTGCGTTCGAGCCATGGACTTTTGCAACAACTTCGCGGTTTATCCATAAAGAGGAACAAGAATCCACCGGGAGTGAGCACTCTTATGTCTATTCACGTACCACTAAAGGGATTGAAACCAATATTACAGCAGAAATCTGCCACAAGGACTGCAAGGTCCGAGAGACTAGGAAGCAACCGGGGCGGCCTCATCACAACAGATTCAGTCTTGAGTCGACAGTGGTGATGAAGTTCCGTATCGCTAACTTGATTCCAAAACATAATGACATGGACACCCAGACTCGTTGGTTCCTAATGTCGATCATGAAAGACTCGTTGGTTCCTCTCCATCCAAATCAGGTATATAAATTCAGTGACAAGAACTTTCAGAACACGAGATTTTGGTTGTTTTCCCTTACACAGTCCACCAATCCGCAATATAGCTTCTTGACTGTTTGTGCTCAGACAAGACACTCCATACCAATCCAACATAACCTGTCGGATGCATGTTATATCTTGACAATCAAAATAGAGATGGTTATTTCCTCAGGACATCTTTTGCAGAAAACACAAACAAGATCAATAGTAGAATCAAATCTTAGAACTCTATCCTTTGTTGCAAGTCTGCCCCAACAAACAAGCCATAAGCAAAATCTTGCACGAGGAGTAGCTCGATTATTTAAAACCATTTCTCTCCATGGAACAGGTTCAATATCAGGCCTAAGAATTTTATAAGCAACATGCTTATCAAAATACTCTTTTTGCATCAAACTGTCCCACTGACCTGCTTCTACACTTTGTCCCATACCTTCAGAATTTTCTTCACTAGTACAGAAGCATGAACATGTACTAGAGTTGTTTTAAGATCCTGACCCTTTATGTAGTGTAGTGAACTGGGCGTAACAACAGGAAACACGAGTTTGCAAAAAGAGCATTCCTATTATTTTACTTATCACTGTTTTTTATTTACAGTTTTAGTCATTGTCTTTTACTTTGGGTAATTTGGCCATTAAAAACAGTCTAGCCATTGGGACTATTCTGCAGCTATCATTCACAGCCCGTTGCACCTGTTCATTGTCTTATATGCAGCAAGGAGCAAAGGGAATCTGTAGTTGGATTTGTGAGGTAAAACTCTCAAGTCCCTTAGCCTTTTCTTCTCTCTAAAATATACTGAAATTTGGCCTAATTCATTGTTCAAATCTCAGGTGCTCACTGGTGGAATTCTCCGGCCATCTTCCTGTTTCTATTTCATTGTTGAACTTCATTTTGATTTGTAATTCCAGTTAATCTACAACTCAATCACTCGAATATATATATAATTGTTGGTTACAATCCTTATTTGCTTTGCTATTTATAATTTGGGGAAATCGGGTCACAACATTTGGTATCATAAGCCACGTTATATTCCGGCGAATTTGTGACCATGGTTTCTCAGGAAGCTCGTCTGAAGGAAATCGTAGAGACCTAGCAGTTGCACAACGAAGAGATCGAGGCTTGTAGCCAGGTGGTGACGACGCTCAAGGAAAAATTCACAGCGGAGCTTGCCGACATGAACGCTAAGGTGACTGTTGTTGATGATAATATGGCGTCGCTCAAAACTCAGGTAGAAGTCTTGATTGCACTGCATCATGAGATGTTGAGTAAGGAGAAGGACCATTCCAGTGATGGATCTAGCCCAAAGACCAAAGAACCTTACAAGATTCCTCAACATCGGGATGACTCACAGCTCCAATTCCCTCAACAACCGCCAGTCCAACCACAACTGCCAACATACCAAATGGAATTCCCAGAGTTTGATGGATCTCAGCCCAGAACCTGGATTCGTAAAGCTACCAGGTATTTTTCTGTTCACCAGATTGAGGAAGGAAACAAAGTAGCTCATGCTTCTTATTATTTGTTGGGGGCTGCTGATCTGTGGTTCTATGAATATGTGGAAGGGAGGGGTTATATTACTTGGGAGCTATTCTGTAATATGGTATTAGAGAAGTTTTTAATCCCTGGCCTAGAAGATATTATAATGGATTTCACTCAGTTGTGTCAAAAGTCAAATGTGTCTAGTTACATAGAGCAGTTTGAAGAGATGAAAGCATTGGTTAGGACTAAACATCCAGCTATAACAGAGGAGTTCTATGTGTTTTGCTTTATGAAGGGATTAAAAGAGGAGATTAGGGTACCAGTACAGATGTTCAGGCCTAGACATCTTATTGTGGCTATAAACCAAGCAAAACTGATGGAGAACACATTAGATGTTTGGGGAAAGAAGGGGAAGTTTATGCAAAAAACTGGTGGCCATTCTTCTTACAGTAATAAGCAAGATTCTGGAAATTTTGCTGCTAAGAGCAGTTCTACTGCCAGTGGTAAAGATAATGTGATATTGCCAGAACGGAGGTTATCAAGGGCGAAATACAACGCAAGGAAGGAGAAAGGGTTGTGTTTCACTTGCAATGAAAAATACACATATGGCCATAAGTGTTCAAGACTGTTCCAAGTGGTTTGTGATGAGGAAGATGAACAAGAGGAAATAGTGAATGTTCATGAAGTGGATGAACAAGTGAACAGTGAGATAAGCCTTCACGCTCTACATGGAACTAGAACTTCAAGTTCCCTTAAGATTAATGGGGTGTGTAAAAGAAAGAAACTGTCTATATTAGTAGACAGTGGCAGTACCCATAGTTACTTGAATCAGGCCACTGCGGAGGAGTTGAAATGTGAACTGGAAGCTACTCCTCCATGGATAGTAACTGTAGCCAATGGTGAAAAAACAGTTAGTAAGGAGAAATGCAGTAAATTTCAATGGGAGACACAAGGAACTATGTTTGAGGCCGATTTGAGAATCTTACCTCTAGGAGGATGTGATGTGATATTGGGCATGACTGGATGTGGCTCCATGATCCTATCACTTTCCATTTGAATAAAAATTGCCTTGTAGTTACCAGGAAGGGGAAGAAGGTCCAGGTTCAAGGAGAAGATGATGATGCTTCATTTCAATTGATGAGTGGCAGTGGGTTCAGAAAATTGATCAATAAAACAACTCATGGAATTATGGCGCAACTATTCCAGGTCACAACTGATCAAAAACAAGAGAACCTTCCAGCTTGTATTGAAAGAATTTGAGAAGATTACAAGGATGTGTTTGAGGAGACTAAAAGTCTGCCTCCTGTAAGACATTTGGAGCATAAGATACAATTGAAAGAAGGGGCGCCACCAGTACATCAAAAACCGTACAGATACTCACATGTCCTCAAGGATGAAATAGAGCGATTGGTCAATGAAATGTTGGACCAAGGTTTGATCAATACAAGTTCAAGTCCTTATGCTTCTCTTGTCTTGTTAGTGAAGAAAAAATATTCGACCTGGAGGATGTGTGTGGATTATAGGAAATTGAATGAAGCTACAATCAAAGACAAATTTCCAATGCCCGTCATAGAAGATCTTCTGTCTGAACTTAATGGTGTTGTGGTATTTTCTAAACTCGACTTGAGACAGGGGTACTTTCAAGTAAGAATGAGGGACAGTGACAAGGCCAAAACTGCATTTGTCACTTACCACGGCCAATTCGAATTTCAGGTAATGCCGTTTGGTTTAACTAATGCTCCCGCTACTTTCCATAAATTAATGAATGAGGTGTTTTCTCATATGTTGAGGAAGGGAGTCCTAGTTTTCTTTTGACGATATCTTGATTTATAGCAAATCCTTGTCTGAACATTGCACACACTTGAAACAAGTTCTTCATGTCCTACGGGAACATGAGTTATATGCAAAGAGGTCGAAATGTGCTTTTGCTTTATCTCGAGTTGAATATCTGGGATTTGTGGTCAGTGGGGTTGGAGTAGCAACTGATCCAAGTAAAATCCAAGCGATGGTTGATTGGCCTATCCCTAAGACATTAAAGGCGCTCAGAGGTTTTTTAGGGCTAACAGGTTATTACATAAAATTCATTCATGGCTATGGTTTGATAGCAAAGGCCCTTACAGATTTAAATAAAAAGGAAGCTTTCAAATGGTCTCCAGCAGCAGAACAGGCTTTTAATTGGTTGAAGGAGCAGTTGGTTAAAGCTCCTGTTCTAGCCTTGCCAAACTTTGCTGTCCCGTTTGTGATTGAAACTGATGCAAGCCAACGGGGATTGGTGCATTCTTAATGCAAGAAGGCAAACCCATTGCTTTCTTTATCCAAGCTTTGTGTCCCAAGAACCAAGCAATTTCGACTTATGAGAAGGAATTATTGTCCATAATGACAGTTGTTGGCAAGTGGTCGAGTTATCTGATTGGAGCAAAGTTTTATTGTGAGAACCGACCATGCTAGCTTAAAGTACTTAAGGGAACAGAAGATTATCAATGGATTGCAACAGAAGTGGCTATATAAATTGATGGGATATGATTTTGTTATTGAGTACAAACAAGGAAAATCCAATTTGGTGGCTGATGCATTGTCCAGGAAGTTCGAGTACATGGCTGAAAAGGAGGACAGGCCAGCAGAGTTGTGTGCCCTTACATCCCAAGTTAAACCAATGTGGATGGATGAAGTGATAGCCAGTTATCAAGGAGATAAACAAATCACTGATATCTTGTTAGCACTCTCTATGAAAGTGGATTGCGGCGACTTATATTCTGTAGTTGATGGCATTCTCCGCTACAAGAACAAAATTGTTATTGGCAGAAGTGGTGATGCAAAGATCAATATCATGGAAGATTTGCATAACACGGCAATTGGAGGACACTCTGGCGTGCACACATGTTACTTACGAGCTAAAAATCTCTTTTATTGGAAGGGCATGAAACGAGATATTGAAGAATATGTATTGAGCTGTGACATTTGCAAAAAATGCAAGGATGAAGCTGTTCCTTATCCGGGTCTATTGCAGTCTTTATCAGTACCTAATGGCCCATGGACTCATATATCAATGGACTTTATCGAAGGGCTTCCTAAATCAGACGGGAAGGAAGTGATATGGGTTATCGTTGACAGGTTGACCAAGTATGGTCATTTTATTGCCTTGCACCACCCATACACAACAGAGAGTTTAGCAGAGCTGTATTTACAGCAAATTCACCGACTTCACAGGGTTCCAGAAGTTATAGTAAGCGACAGAGATGTGGTTTTTCAGTCACAATTTTGGAAGGAGTTTTTTAAACTGTTAGGGACCAAGCTTTCTATGAGTACAACTCACCATCCCCAAACCGATGGGCAGACTGAACGTTTGAACAGATGTCTAGAGACATATTTGAGGTGCATGATCCACAATCGTAAAAAAACAATGGGTCAAGTGGTTGCCATTGGCAGAATGGTGGTATAATAGTTTTTATCACCATTCCATTAAGATGTCACCCTTCCAATCTCTTTACGGGTATGTACCCCCTCAGTTGTCCTTGGGTTCTTTCCTTCAAACAGTTGACACTTATGCACAACTGATGATACAAGATAGACAAAGAATGCTGCAAGTTCTTAAGGATATATATTTCTAGCACAAGAACGAATGGAAGCGTATGCAGATGACCATCGAAGTGAGAGGGAATTTTGTGTTGGAGACTGGGTGTTCCTTAGGATGCAACCATTCAAGCATGGTAACAACTTGCTACGCAGACAAACCAAACTGTCTGTGAAGTATTTTAGACCTTTTAAGGTTATGGAACGCATTGGACCCGTTGCTTATCGTTTGGAGTTGCCTTCCTCCACCAAGATGCATGATGTGTTCCATGTTTCTTTGCTTAAAAAGAAGCTCAAAACTCGTTTCACACCAATTCCAGTTCTACCGGCCACCAACAGTGAAGGTGCTCCAATTATCTCTCCTTCTGCTATTCTGGGCTCTCGTGTTATACAACACCGCAACGAGCCGGTCACTGAATATTTGGTCCAATGGGATAATCTTCTAGCAGCTGAAGCTTCGTGGGAGAAAGCTGATTCTCTACGAGTGCAATTTCCTCACTTTACATTGCCTTGAGGACAAGTCAATTCTAAGGGGAAGGCAATGTAGTGAACTGGGCGTAACAACAGGAAACACGAGTTTGCAAAAAGCGCATTCCTATTATTTTACTTATCACTGTTTTTTATTTACAGTTTTAGTCATTGTCTTTTACTTTGGGTAATTTGGCCGTTAGAAACAGTCTAGCCCGTGGGACCATTCTGCAGCTATCACTCACAGTCCGTTGCACCTGTTCTTTGTATTATATACAACAAGGAGCAAAGGGAAACTGTAGTTGGATTTGTGAGGTAAAACCTACATCACCGCGACCAAGAGCGCGAGCGCGAGCGGAAGCGGGAGCGCAAAAGCGCCAATTTCCGAAAAATGTACAAAGCGCGGGCGGCTTAGAGCGCCGAGTATTAATTATGTAAAAATATATTTTATATATGAAATTAACAATACTAGTAAACATTATCAGGCTAATCAATCTATTCTGCACCCAATTCCGTATAAACAATCTAAAACTGATCTTAGGCAACCTCTAGTAAACATTATCAGCCTTATAATACAATCAGCAGTAGCCTGCTAATGAATTAGGCAACCACTTCAAATCTGCAAACTAGTAATATAATCAGCAGTAGCAAACTAGCAACAAAATATATAGCCATTTAACTAAAGTACTAGCAACAAAATATATACTAGTATCTAAATTCCAAACATAACAGTAGCATATATAAATATAACAATACTAGTACTCTAGTATATATATAATCAACATACATAGCTAGCAATACATATATATTAACAATACTTCAAAAGGAGCCAATTCAACCTATGTTGCTGTTCCAAGTTCCAAATTCCAAGTCCAACTAGCTAGCTAGCCATTTAACTAAAGTACTATTAATCTAGCATATATAAACAACCTGAGTTAGTAGCAATTAGCAGATACTTACAAAAGGAGATGAGATGATCATATGACAAAAAGAGATCATTTGCTAATTGCTAACCAAAAAGTGACTTTTTTGTTGGACAGTTAAATTAAATTGACAACTAACTTCTCAAAGACCTGCAAGCTCTCCCTCTTCAATAGCATCCAAGTTGCCTTCAATATATTCCTCATATGTATTGCAATCCCAGTTCTTGTACTTCTTTTCGTAGTCCTCATCATACCTTGTCAAGATCCGATTATTGTAGTGAACATACACCAATGATTCTGCCCTTTCACAATTCAGCCTATTTCTTTTCACTCCATGAATGAATGCATATGAGCTCCATACCCTTTCAGCACAAGAACTATTAACATTCTGAGACAGCACCTTTGTAGCTAAAGAACAAAGGTGATGAGTAGATGCTCCATATATGTTCCACCATGTCAATGGATCCATTTTTGCTCTATCATTAAATGCTTCAGGTCTAGAAAAAACCCCTCCATTACGAGTGAACTCACTGAGTTGTTGTCTAATAACTGAAGCATCTTGTTCACTTGACAATTTTTTGATAGCATCCAGATAAAGATTATGTACAACCTGATCCGTGTGAGGCTTCACTCTCGCTGTATTTCCAGGCCCCTTACTCTGCAACCATGCATTTGAGTAGTAAAAGGGATTGAGCACATATGCAAGTGCATGTAGAGGTTTATTCATCTTATCCCATCTACTCATTGCTAAATTCTCAAGCTCTTGCCTCATCTCCAAATGTTCAGGCTGATCAAGTACTTCTTTCATTAAACCAATCATATCTCCCATTCTCTGATACACTTCACCAATTACAGGCTTGTCTGAATCACAAAAGCGAATCATGTTCCAAATTGGTTCAGTGAAAGATAACACAAGCTTCAATTGTTTCCAAAATGAATCCTCTATAATATCAGCTTTGAAGGCAGCATGAATCTCTCTGGTCTTTGGTGTTGCTTACTGAATCAGATTCCATTCATCACTCAAAACCATAGATTGCAAAGCACGTTTCAAATTAAGGATGCACTTCATTACCACATAATGACTGCCAAATCTTGTTTTCTTCACTTGAAGCACCTCTGAAGAAGAAAACTGTCTAAAAAGATGCAACACAAAGCTATGATTTCTAATATAGTTCACCATTTCTTTCACCAATCTGTATATGGTCGCAACAAAACTCAATGCTGGGTGTTTTGAATTAGCAATGTCCTTCATCAACAGACTCAAGGTGTGAGGCATACATCCAGACCAATATATATGAGGCATCTTACCAACTATAATGTCACCGGCTGCTTTACAATTGGCTGCATTATCAGTTAATACCTGAACCACATTGTACTTTCCAACCTCTTCAATACTTTGCAACAGAATATTAGCTATATATTCTGCATTTTTCTCTATCCCAGATGTATCTATTGCTTTAATGAAAACAGGGTTACCTCCACATACCGCCAAAACATTGAGCAACGGCTGATTTCGGATATTAGACCACCCATCAGACACAATAGCAACACCATTTGTAGGCCAATCTTGCTTCACAACCATCAACCTCCCTTCCACATTAGTTCTCTCCTTATCAAGCAATGTGGTACGAAGTTTTTCTGATCCTGGGGCTCTATAACCTCTTGGTGCTTCGTTGATAGATCTCACCGCATCAGCCCAAAGTGGAGACCTTGCAACGTTAAATGAAATCCCACAGCCATAAAAGAATCGTCCTACTTTTGTGTCTGTATCTTCCCTTGCTGCCACGTTAAACAAAGTTTTTATTGCACCAACACCACTACCTCCAGTACTGCTACCTACATGTTTTTTCCCACCTTGTGCAATAGAAGTACTTTCAGGCTTACTTCTTTTTCGAATTGTGGCTCCATAAGTGTCTCTTGCAGCCTCTTCTTCTTTTCTCAATTTGTCTCTTTCATCACCAACTTTGCTGCATACTATGATTCCTTGCGCTTTCTCACCCGGACTTAATCCAATTAAATGAGCCCTGATACGATTATATGACCCTGTAAATGGTTCAGTTCTACAGCCGAAACCACACATCCACTTCCCATCCTTTCTGTTTCCAACTACAGTCACATATCTTTTGAGTGGAGTTGTGAGAAACTCTTCATCTGGTACAGGAATTTCTCCATCATTTTCCATTACCTGTGAAATTCAATTCAATTTTCAACTCAGTACAGAAACGTAGGTACATACAGAAACATACAAAATTCAATACAAAGTACAGACAGAGTCATTCATTACAATCAATGCAATCAACAACATATTAGCAGTTTAGCACAACAAGAATACATCACTAGCAGACAGAATTCAGATCCAATTACACCACTAACAAACAAAATTCAAAGTTCAAACAAAATTAAAAAATTCAGTCACGGAGATAGGGTGCCGGAGCAGGAGAAGGGCACGAGTTTCATAGTTAAGATGGGAGTAGAATATGTACCTCGATCACCGGAGATAGGGTGCCGGAGCAGGAACCAGACACGGGCAATGGAGAGGGTTTGAAGATGACGGGCGATGGTCTGATGATGGTGTGCGTGAAAGTGAAACGATGAAAGAAAGAGGATTTAGGTTTTTTTTATCACATTCAGATCTTTTATGTTATTTATTAATATTATGTTTTGTTTTAAGTTCGTCTTAGTGCGCGAACTGTCGTCAAACCGCGAGCTTATGTAATTAAGTTCACGTTCTAGTAGATTTTCTATGTAGAACTAAACAGAATCTAAGTCGCGCTCTAACAAATATTAATCCGCGCTCTAAAAAATTATAGAGCGCGCTCGAAGATTTCTTAGATCGCGCTCGAAGAGGCTCCGCGCTCCCGAAGCGTGGGAGCGCGATTTGAGCGCTTCTTTTGGCCTTAGGAGGCGCTTTAAGGTGATGTAGGGTAAAACTCTCAAGTCCCTTAACCTTTTCTTCTCTCTAAAATATACTGAAATTTGGCCTAATTCATTGTTCAAATCTCAGGTGCTCACTGGTGGAATTCTCCGGCCATCTTCCTGTTTCTATTTCATTGTTGAACTTCATTTTGATTTGTAATTCCAGTTAATCTACAACTCAATCACTCGAATATATATATATATATATATAATTGTTGGTTACAATCCTTATTTGCTTTTCTATTTATAATCTGGGGAAATCGGGTCACAACATGTAGTAAGAATGCATCCATTGTATCCAAAGCTTATCAGCTTTTTTATGGATAGCCCAAAGTAGCTTAAGGAACGACAGCTTGTTCCAGCTAGGAAGATGAACAAGTCCAATTCCCCCTTTCTTCTTTTACGACAAGTTGCATCCTAAGAAATCAACGCCTTCCTACTATCACCACATACTCCAGTCCACAAAAATTTCCTGCAAATACCCTCACTACAAGAAAACACTTCTTTAGTTTCATTTTAATATGTAACTATAAAGTGTTACAGTAACAAAATTAACTTTAGTGCCATTTTTTAGGTAATGCCACAAGTAGGGATGTAGCTAAAGATATAATGACACAAATTGTTGTTCTTTTCACACTTTGTAAGTGTTAATTCATTTTAATAAGGTAACAATTGTAATTGTTACTGCATTTGTTATTGGTGACAATTATAGATGAGACTACAACTTTTCTATGTCACACTTTATAATGACACCACAAGTATAATTGTTTACATTTTAAAATGTAAAGTAATATGATTCTTGTCACAATTAATCATGTCATTGAAAATATAATATTTTGACATTAGATAATGACACACTTTTTGGGAATTGTTTCATTAAAAAATGACACAAGAATTTGAGGGAGTCACAATTCAAAATGACATGTTTTATACGAATTGTAACATTTAAAAGTATTATTATAATAAGTATAGATGACATTTTTCAATGTCAAAAATATTTTAAATTGTGACATGGTCTCATGCTACTTATACAGTGTATTTTAACATTTTCGATTGAGTATAATGAGTAAAATGCCACTAATATTACATTTGACAACATTGAACAGTACAACCCATTATATTAAAAATATTTAAATTTTATTAAATTAATAAATTTTATTGTTTATTAAACCCTATGTTTTAAAAAACGGATTGAACCGCCCGGTCGGACCGGTCGGACCGTGGAAACCGGATGTCACCGGTCTAAAGTCATCATTTAAACGCCAAAAAGCCGCTGCCCCAAAAAACGGAAAAAACGGCCCAAAAACGGCAAAATCGGTGAACCGGAAAGCTGGTGGGCCGGCGCTTAAACCGTTTTTTGGGGTAGAATTGCAAAAAAAAGAAGAAGAAAAGCCCTTTTTTACAAAAGAGAAAGAAGAAAACTCAAAACCCTACTCACCGTTATTAGCAATACTCATTGATGTGGTATGCAGTTTTCTGCTCATGGAGATGGAGAAGGTATTTAGTGCACATTCTACACCATTAGATCTAGTTTTGGAGAGGATTTTTCAGATCTGATAAAGGTTTTCCATCTTTTTGACATGATGATGATGAGGAGATAGAGATACAATCATCAATCAATCCGATCTGATGATAAAGGGAAGAAAAATTAGAATATTAGATGATGCAGAGACTTTTGACTTGTTGAAAGAAAAGAAACCCCCTCTTTGTTTTCTTTTATATAGTAAAACCTCTCTCTTTAAACTACTACTACTCCAGTATAGTACTAGTGTACTACTACTATATTTAAACTACTACTACTCCAGTATAGTACTACTACTATATTTATTTTCTTTTTATGTTGTTTCGTTATCTTCATTATTTATTCCTAGTAGTGATATTATGATTGTTATTTGTTAGTATATGAAAAAAGGTAGACTCTCTAATAGTAATAAATATATATAATTGTTATAGTAATAAATAATTTACGATCCGAACTCAGGAATAAACCCTTTGAAGAATTACGTTTAGTCGTTTAGAAATAAATTGTATTTTTATATATGGAGTTTCTATGGTATAGTATTAATTAATATTATTATAATGGTATACCGGCTCAATCTGGCTCACATAACGGCTCAACGGGTCCGACCCCGGTTGGACCTTTTTTGAGGGGTGTCCGGCTCAACCTCCGGCTCCGTTTTTTAAAACATAGATTAAACCCACTAATTTATAATCTTATTTAAACATAATAACATGCAAACAATAAATTTTACAAATTACTAATTAAAACGAGAAGAAAAATGAATAAACTGATTTTATTATAAGAGACATTGTCTGAGATGTCAGTTTATTACATAAAAATGTGAATTCTATGTGAAAGAGGTCATTATTGAATTCATAAAAGATGAGATGATGAATTTCCTAATCTTAAACCAAGGCAGCTGCCAGCAATCATCCTTGTTGACAAGCACACTTCCAATAGCACCCTTTCATCTTCATTTATTACAGTAAGCTTCCATGGCTTCTGAAAACTGTGCATAAGACATGAAAACTGTGCATAATACATAATAAAATATAAGTGAAACAATTTACAGACACAATAATAAAGTCATAATCATATCCCAAGGAAATGAGTGTAATAGTACGTCAATGTGAGACTATCGAAGGGTAACTACTATAAAACCTAAACAAATAATTTTCCAAGTTTTAGAAATGTCCATACATACCACAAAAGCTTTTGGCCATGCAATATGCATCCAACCGTTTCTCCAATTGTCTTCAATTGTCGACATGGCCTGAGCAAGCGCTCAGTAGGCACCAACACACATTGCACATAAATTTCAAAGTGATGATCACCCAACTCTCGATCATTCACTTCTTGTGCGGGGTCAGTACTATATAAAGTCCCAACAACAATGGTAGATTATGCGTCTAGTATGCTCTTTAAAAACACTTTAGTACCCACCTAACAGTAAATATAGATAGGTGAAGTAATAATCATATCATGTTAAATACTAACTTTATGGATATTTTAAAAAAAATGTTAAACTACAAGCTACTAGTATAAAAACTAAGCATTAATGTATATTACTACAGAAACATCTCAGTATAGAACTACATAAATTAACATAACAAACATTGGAGGTACTCTGGTATTCTGTAAAGTAACCAAATAAAAGTTACCTGGAGATTGCAATCAGCACTAGTAGAAGTATTAGCACCAGTAGAAGTATTAGTGGACGGAAACTCCAAATCAACTCTATTTGCAATATTCAAAATGGATGATATGTCATCGGGAGGCTAGCAAGTAAAATATGACACTTCATAAGAAATCATGAGTTTTAAACTTTCAAACCATAACAGAAGTGTAAACATAGAAGTGCAAACATACTACCTGTGTCTCATTTTTACTGGTCATAACATACTTGAACATTTCTGCTCGATTTGGGGGACGTCCCAAGGCCTTTTCCTTCATTTAATAGGCAAAAAATATCAAACATTTTATTCCAATAATTAATTTGCAGAATTAATTAAAAATATAAGAAAAATTTGACAAACCTGTTCTTTTGCAACTCGAGCAAAACTCTTTGTGCCCGTAGTATGGTTATGAATTCTATGTGAGCGGGAAATCTTGTTCCTTCTGCTCATTTCTTTTGATTTTTCTGATGACCAATGCTTAACAAGTTTTTCAAACTGGCTATCAAACACCCTTGAGTCTTTGTGTTTTTGTAGTTCACGAAGAGGTAAATCCTCCTTACCCTTGAAACAAATTTTCTTGACACGGTTTCTCCAACTGTTTAGTTGTTTCCCAAACTTCTGCATAACCCACTTTTTGGAAGAGTTGTCGAGATCATACTTTGACTATGACAACCAGAGAACATCATTAGATAACCATAATCTAATGAGGAAGTTCTATATGTATATATATGATATCTATTTTGCTAACCAATAAAACTCTATATATGTATATATGATATCTATTTTGCTAACCAATAAAACTTTGTAGATGTTTCTTTTAGTACAATAACAAACCATACAGACATCAAACAACAAGAACAATAAACGATAAGGACGGTACACATTCAGAATTAATCTGGACAGTATATTACCTTAGCAAGGGTCCACAACGTTTCCTTGACATCCTCAGGGACCTTGTGCCATGATTCATAGTCCAACGCCGCAATTTTTCCATCTCTGATCATTGAGCCCATAAAACTTGACAAGCCTTGTCCAATTTCATCAGTTGTCTGACCGAACTGATTGCAGCTGAGGTGGAGAGGACCTTCACTTTCTCGACGACCCCAAACAGATCGCAAAGGCCTCTTGCTTTCTTCTTAGGACGATCAGCATCTGAGGTAATAATCAATACAAACAGTCAGTCTTACGTATAAGATACAGACTATAATCTCATAATCACATAAAAGTAGCCTTGCTGTTCATCACTATAAGATTTTCAATATCCCTGTCCTTCTGTGATTCAGTCCCATTAGAATGAATAAGTACACCCTGATCTTTATGAAATTGTGCATAAGGATCCATCACTGCAGAACAACTGCATAAATAAAATTTCAAAACTAATGCAATTTCTATTTTCTATATATTCTTTGAAAGAAAAAAGAATAATTTGATGAGAAAAAAATTATAAAACACCATAAAAACCGTCCAGGCTAGGGTTTTACAGATCAAGAAAGTAAATGTCAACAATCCACAAATCTCTAATCCCTAAACAACCAAGTCATACCCAATATCAATTAGCAAAAATCCAAAAACTACATCTGAACCCATTAAGAGTAAACAGAACAGAGATTAAACATTTCTTTGATTTCTTCAGTCCTTCGTAATCCACACAGTCCAGGCTAGGGTTTTACGGATTAAGATAAAAATATCCACAAACGAAATCATACCTTGAGAAATTAGGGCTGCGAACATATCCTTCGATTTGGTTCGAATTTGCAACCCTTCTCCGAGATTATATATAACCATGAGATATGGAATTGAAAAGCCAAATCCCGCCCTTCATTGAAACTCATCCCTCCAAAAATTCTTTTCAGCTTGAAATTTTGAAGGGTAATGGAATTTTGATCTTCCGCGAATAAAGATTGAGGAGAGAAACAATCTTGGAACCGACTGAGATGAATTGGGGATTTATGTTCTATATGCAGGGAGAGTGAGAGACTCTGACTTTCCTTTTCATTTTCATGAGTGATGACCCGCGGAAAAGGAAAAATAAACTCACGATACGAAAAATGAAAAACAGAAACAAGTCTAATGATGGTGTAACCCCCTCCCCAAACCTATTCGGAAGAATAGGTTATAAACAAAGGATCACACAACCTCACACTACCTCCTTCCTAGGCATTTAGCAATCTCAAAGCATGGTGAAGACTTGTTGCCTCTTAGGTACATAATTACTCGGGAAAACAACCATAAGACCCTAACATGCATCATCCTATTATAAAGGCCTTCGTGAACCGCAGTAGAGAAAACACCACTAAGTGATGTCGAGACTACCTAGCTTAACTAAGTGCAATACATAAATGTGACAAGCCAAGCGAGAAAAACCTCAAACAAATTCATAGAGATGAAGCATACGATTAATGGCATAGCTAGTTGATCTACCCAATAAAAAAGTTCAAAAAATTCGGCAATAAACTCCATATAAAAACATGCAAAACTATCCTAGGATGGATGCAACCTAAAAAATCTAAGAAAGCAGTAAACGTGCAAATGCAAACAAAGAGATAAAGCATGCGAGGTACTATACTCAGTCTACCAAAGTCAAGCTCCAAACTAATAATACTAGATCACTTAAATCCAATCCCCCCTCATGAAATTAACGCTAGTCCGTAGCAGTAAGAAAATGAGGAAATAAGATGTGATACTAGATGTTACCCCATGGTTTGGCCTCGGTCGGCTGAGTATGCTGCTCTTGAGTTATTGGGCCTCTTTTGGGAGCTTCATATATGATCATCGGGACTTGTCGTAGTGGCAGTAGTTCCATCAAAAGATTGGACAGGACCGACTCAACCATCTGTATCATCATCGTCCCTCTTGTCTTCATTGTCACTACTTTCACGCACATCGTCACTAGTAGAGTTGTAGTGGCAGGTTGAATTCTCCAGATTAACCGCCGCTGTTATGGAATTCTCCATCCTATAGTCCTCCAATAGGATGTGAACTGTTGAAGGGGAAAGGGCAGTGGTATCAGGACCTCCCCCTCCAATGGTTCACTCCACGAGAAGGTTTCAGTTAGCTGTTCGGATACTCAGAAGTCTTCTACCTTTTTCTCCAATTTTGTCCACATTCTCTACAGTTGATACTCCCAATATCAATGTTATGCTCCTTTTAGAGGTAGGCAAGGGGCACCCCAACAAGGTGCTGGGTACCCATGTCATTACGTTTTGAAACCAAGCTAGCGCTTCGGAACCTTCTAGCAACTGCGAACTCAAGATCAAATCCGTCGCTGCTAGAATGTCCCGGTACCTTCCTGTTCACTCGAACTCTGCAGTCCTCGTGATGGAGTGCTGACATAATAGTGGTTTCTGACCCTTCGGTGGTGCATGAATAGGCATAGGAGTCCTTACTCCAGGTGTATTCTAACTCCTCCTCTCGGATAATCCACGATGTTGTTGCCAAACCCCTTGGCTCGAACGCACATCTAGCGAGATCACCTTCCTTGACATGGTTCTTCACAGCAATCATACGGAAATACTCCCTTCCCTTAGTATGGTACCTACAAACAGCGATTAGCACCTCGTACGACTCAAAACAGACTCAAATATATGCTAGTGTAAAAACGAGACACACAAGTGATAAATTCATCAATCGAACTCCCCAAACTGCAATGTCTAGCCTAGCTACTTCATCATGCAACATATCAACGTAACTACTACATGCAATACATCACATCATGCTCTTACTAGACAACCAATAACCTTGATAACAAGGTTTCAATTCATACCATAGCAGCGCAAAAAATTCAACAGCATAAATCCTCATTCTCAACTAATAAGCATTCTATCGTCAAATCCACCAACATTACACCAATAAACATATCCATATGCTATAAATCAAAGATAAAGACATAATGCATAACAAGATATATCATCTAATAGCAAAATACCCAAATCGACAATTCAAGCAAAATTGAGCATGCAATTGATAGTAAATAACATGTCTAATCACATAAACAACATACCCATGCATCAAACAAGCATAATTGAAGCTCAAATTAGAAAACCCCCAAATTCGAAAATTAGGGTTCTTAAAGATGATACCTCAGATCTGCAAATCTAACGAATTAGGATGAAATATGATCGGTTAGGGTGATAGATCATATAATAGGCTTCGAATTAAGCTAAAGAACACTCAATTTGGTCAAGAAACGAAGAAGTTATGAAGATTTAGAAGCAAAATCGCACTTTTCGGGTTTTTGGGAGTATGGATGAAGAAGAATGAAGAAAATAATGATTTGGGGTTGAAATCCGCATTTTTTAAGATCTGGAACTGTGGGGCGGTTCGCCCCACCACGGGGCGGTTCGCCCCGTGCTCCCAATGCGGGGAGATGGGTCCCGATGTCAGAATTCGCGGTTTAAATCCCGAAACTAATTTTTTTTTTTCAAAAAACCACTCGAAAAATCTCACTCAAACAAAAGCATATACGACACACACATGAACAAATTCGCATATGAGAAGCAAATAGTTCAAGAATGAAATGCATGCAGAAAAGCAGTAAAGAAAGCGATAAAAAATTCCGGGTTGCCTCCCGGATAGCGTCATTGTTTAAAGTCTTTGACTCGACTCCTGTCTGCGCCTATCTCTTCTTTTTGCGGGTACTAGCCTTCCCCTTCATTGATCTCCTTTCCATGCCACGAACCTGTGAATAAGAAAGAATATAGGCTGCAAGACCACAATAGTGAGTAATAATATCTGGCGGCTCTGGTGGATCAGGTATGGCTTGTAATACGTGTTGTTTGCCATCCACCTCGATGGTGCAAGTTCTTTGGTAGATGTCCATTACGGAGCGTAGCTTGGTCAAGAATGTTTGCCCTAAGAGTATGACATCCCCTGTCCCAGGTGCAGATGCCGGCATAACTACGAAATTGGTGTTTATTGATGCTTCACCAATCTTGACCAACACATTTTTCACAACGCCTTCGGGTCTCATGAATGATCCATCCGCCAGTCGCACAATAGCCCTTTCCCTCAGATAGTTTTCCAAGGTTACTCTTTTCAAACACATTCAAAGGAATTATATTTGAGTAGGATCCCGTGTCTAGTGTGGCACGGACATCTTCAAGCTCACCAATCCCTACCTTAACATCGAAACTTTTAGGGAGTGGTTCGGGATCCTCTTGCTCCTCATCACTTGCGTCAGAACCAAGGTCCTCCTCTTCT